>CP136061.1:258098076-258698076 GCA_032622095.1 Siphonodentalium dalli | reverse complement strand
CAATCAGAGTCAATATATTTGTTCGTGTATTTGTTGATGATAATTGTTTTACAGACTTTTATGTTGTTTCGTATGAACGATCTTCGAATGACTCGAACTACCGTAACATATAATCTTCAAGCATCAAACAACAGATGTAGTCATGTCTCCAACAGGGACGCACGTGACAATGGGATACGAGTGGCTCACCTCCCATTTTTAACAAACGTGTTCAATAGTTTGAACAGATTACATCTGACTGAACGTTAGTTGTAAATTTCTTACCAAGAATAGTTTCAAATTTTATGATAGATTGATTTATAAATTAGTAGTTAATGTGAAATGTGATGGTTTTATTGATTTATAAATTAGTAGTTAGTGTGAAATGTGATGGTTTTATTGATTTATAAATTAGTAGTTAGTGTGAAATGTCATGGTTTTTCGATCTCAATTCGAATATTTTCCTATATTTGAAACCTTAGGTATTGTGGCGGGGGGCTGTCAGGTTGGAACAGTCGGACACTTGGGTAGCTTAATGTCACAGTGGTAAAATTATTCCAGCCCAAGAGGCGGGTTAGATTCAAATGGATTGTCACGGATTTGGAAATTCCATGCTGTTCGGGGTGGGGGTGCAGTTGGGAATTCCATGCTGGACACCCAGCGGAAAACATCTAGCCAGATCATTGAGCTGCGAACCCTAGGTGACATCTTATTAATATCGTAGTGTATGTGGAACGATAAGTGATACGTGAACAACAAAAACATCGTGTTTGATTATTTTGAATACATTTATTTATTTATTTTTCGTCAACTGTTTACGTCAAAATATATGTATGGTGCTTATTTGGTCCGTATGTTTATTTTAAGCGGGATTTTCAAGAAATGTATACTATATGCTTATCATAATTGCTGGAGCCTTTAATCAGATCAGGAAAAGATATGCAAACTTGTTGTTGGAAGTCTGTTTGGTAATTCCTATGACAACAAACAGTGCACAATATGAGAAATATATATGGTTAACCTTATAGCATTTCAGATAGACTTCCTTCCATGCATATTGTAAATTGCCACCCTGTACTCGTATTCCACCCCGTACTCTTATTGGATTTAGTAGAATTGTCCACCCTGTACTCTTATTCCGCACCGTATGCTTATTTGGACCCCAAGAGTATCTATTCAAAGTGATCCGCACAAAAGGGTTAGGATCCATCATAATTTTGATTCTCGTATGGAAAGTAAATTCGACATAAACCGTCACCAATTGGTTGGTTTCATCTACATGTATTGGTCACGTACATGTATCAACACATGATCCGCTAGCACGTTTCAACTACATACTTTGTTAGATCCGAAACCTAATAATGAAACGTACTGTATGTGAAGTTCGGTAATATACCAGAGACGCTCGCCTGATGACTCTAAATGCTGGTTATTATTTTATGATTCCCAACATTTTAAATACCTATTTTCGGCTTGGTCTTAGTAAACATTTTCCAAATTATATAATTTATGCCTCCTAATGAATCAAACTATGCTGACAATCAAACATAAAAAATATTATTGTGTAGACTTTACTGTAGCAGTATAATGTTTGCAAACTATACTAAAAAAGACTTATAAAGAGCGTTCCATTTGCATATGCATTTTATATACACTTATCTCTATACAATTCATATTATATTTGGGTCATTTTTTCAGTTTAATCCCTTCATACACTGCTATTCTGCTAATGAAAGTCGGGGTCCAGCCCTTTTTATGTAACAGTCCTCAATTCATAATGTGTTACCCGTTTTTAATTGTAAGTGCATTGCAATTCGTACAATGATGTACGATATGAACATGGCTGTGTTACACCACTAAATTTATCATCTGGCAGTACAGCCAATGCATAATCATACACTTTTGTTTACAATTCATAATTTTTCCCGGTAGTACAACCAGGAAAGTCTATGTGTATGTTTTTACAATAATTCGTGTATAGTATCATTTTTGTGTATATTGCTTGGTGTGTGGCCCTCGTGATATTTCTATCCCTATGATTTAAACTTGCTGAACGGTTTGACTGGTACGCTGCCGTTCTATGCTTATTCTATATTTATTTTGACATTAAAATTTGTCCGTGTGGCGCTTCGGAATGTGTACCTAGGGTTATTACGCACCTTTGTCCATGTTACCGAAGACAGGTTTACCCCTGTACTCTACGGTGTTCCCAGCCCCCTGGATCTCTATATTGTTACAACATCTACATGTATTGGTCACGTAAATGTATCAACAGATGATCCGGTAGCACATTTCAACTACATACTTAGTTTGGAACAAGTCCTCGAATCCATAGAATGACGTGTTACCATCATATTGTGAGAATGGCTTTGGTGGTTATGTATGTTGCTCTAGTAACCTGCAAGCCCGGTCCACAGTACAGTAACCTTTGTAAATGTTAAGCACTCACAGAAGTTCACTCACAACCAGATATACTTGGGGATATTACATCCACAATATAGCCGTGATATGTCGTGGCATTAATAAAGCCTCCATCCCAGAACAGTAAGAGTCCACACGTGTTCGAGGAGACGGGACTTCTAACCATAATGGTTGGTTAATTGGGGTTTATCGTCGTTTCAGCAGCTAGGCAATATCACGATGTCAGTTTTATAGGTGGAGTAATGACCACGCAGATGGTTAATTTGACCTGGAAATCACTTCCCGACCTCCGGGAAGTAACTTACAAATTTGCCCAGGTGCACGTATATCTGATCACCTTCCCTTAGCGTAGATCACGAACCCGCTCTTGGCTGGGTTGGAATCAGCTTCGTCACCGCTGGACGGCATATATGACGACGTAATGTACTAAGAAATCTACCGACTGGACAACCGGGAGCCCCTCCAAAACATGATAACAATACTCAAGGATTGGTCGAACCATTGTCGTATATAGCTTGATAAATGTTGCATGCGTTGATAGTGTCTTCGATCGTGCTATTGCTCTTTAAATTCTTTAATATAGGCACGTCAGGGATACTTTATGGTTAATTGTTTATTCGATCGATATTTCTCATTCATAAATCATCAGCACACAGGTATGAGTATTGAACGGCGCTTGACTCTTGTGGTTACATATACCGGGCGATAGTAAACAACGGGCGGGGAGACTACCCATGTGTACATTGGAATGTAAGATCATCCATTGATGCGCACACAACTGGTTCCTGTATTGTGAATTAAGCGTGTATTAAATTTATAGCACAGTGGATTTCAATAGTTTTAAATGTACGCTCATGTCGTGGATGGAGATTAGGAAGTGAAGAAACTATTACTGTGATCAAAATTTCATGACGCTCATATCGGAAACAAGAGCTCCGTCGCGAAGGAGAATACACACAGCTGACTGTTGGTTATATTTTATAAGTGACATTCGAAATGATAAGTTAGTTCTGGGTCCACACTGTGTTGCTCCTTAAGTTCTGTATAAGATGGGTCGGGGATGCACAAACTGGAAGGCTCGTGGTAAGGATGAGAGGATCGCCGTACCTGCCATGCCTATGCCCATGGCTATTCTATGCTGTGTACTCAACTTCCTCATACCTGGGCTAGGTAAGTATTGTAATACCAGATATTAGAATTATAATGTAAACAATTATATCATTATATTTTGCGCTCAACGTACACTTAATATCAATTGCATTGTACGCTGACAGTCGTCAATCATATACCAAATTTGGCCATACATTGCACTCTTTGACCACAAACGCATAGCAGCATAGAAACAACTTTTTGACTCAAAAGAACTAATAATTGGTTTAAACCTTGTCAACTTAGACAATCTTAAGTGGCTTCACATCATGATTTCTAAATTATTTGTCCTTTTATTAGTTTATTCAATAATGAACACAAGGGTTATACCATAATTAATCCAGCTCTCACGTGACATATGATCGATTAAAAAATAAACCGAGAATCAGTCCAATGTTTGTGTTATTCATGGTGGCAACAGGAATACGACATGGATAGGTTATGTTGCCTTCACATGGCATATCACTTCTCTTTCGTATTATGTCAATGTTTATTTTTATATACTTCGTTTTGTCATGAAATAATGTATTATGATTCTGATTATAATAACCTCTGAAGCCAATATAAATTACTATCACCTTGGAAGTATAATTAATATCACCTTGGAAGTATAAGTACTATCACCTTGGAAGTATAATTACTATCACCTTGGAAGTATAATTACAATCACCTTGGAAGTATAATTACTATCACATTAGAAGTATAATTACTATCACCTTGGAAGTATAATTACTATCACCTTGGAAGTATAATTACTATCACCTTGATTACTATCACCTTGGAAATAAGTTTATAGCGTCATCATGGTGACTTGTTTACACGTGTGTTCGTTTCGATTGTATCATAGGAGGGGCTTAATAAGTTGCAAAAAAAATGTTCTATTATACTTGTAAACAGCTATTAGATAAAATACTAAACATAGCCTGATTTGCCGAAAAACAAATAACAAATTTATCATTTTGTGTTACATTCTTTAACAATTTCTTATAAATTTAGTTCATTTTTTCTTTTTAGTTTTTCTGTTAAGTTTAATATTATTGTATTGCATATATTTTTGTTGGTTGAGGTGACAGATATAATAATGATTTTGTAATTTTCAATACAAAAATTACATGTTTTGAGATATATAACTCGATCTCGGTTCTATGTTACATTTTGTTTTCGCCATTTAAAGAAAACAAACATTTCGATTAAATTATATTTGAATTAGATTGTGCATGTTAATTTAACTGGAACTTTAGGACCCACATTACATCGTTAAACGTGTTGTTATATTTGATGTAGGTACAGCAATCGCCGGAACTTCAATGTGCTGCTGTTGCAGCCGAAACGAGGACATGGATGGCTCCCAGAGATGTGGTTCATGCTGTATCAGTTTTACGATTGGATTCGTACAGTTCCTACTCGTCGGCTTCTGTTTAATCGGATGGGTGTGGAGCTGTGTATGGGGAGTGTTCTTCATATTCATGTCATGTAAGTATCGTGAATAGATCCACATATCCCGAACACCCCTTATTTATGTTTTGTTTAACCAAGTGTTGATGTTTGAAATAAACAAAATTCCACAATTCCACGACAAGTGATACATGTACATGAAATACATACAGCACTATATGGCGAATTTTCACACTAATGGTCGCGGCCATTTTACGTGTTATTTTTAATTCACACATGTGTAACAGATAAAGTTATCATCGTATATTCGGTTACTAGACAACCACAATGCAGACTGGCTAAAATTGGGAGAAACACAGGCGTTTAACCAAAATGGATGTCAACCATGACTATTTTCCAACGTGGCATGATATCCAAAATTACTTATATTATTGTGTTGCACATGTGTGTCAAATTTAGAACTTCTACCATAAATGCACACTTTTTTCCTTTATCCGCCCACTATTAGTGGCTCTGCCAGACCAACGGTAGCTTATTTTGCTACTTTTGTGTATACGTTTTGTTTTGGAATGGCTATCATTTGTAACATTTTTCAACCATAGGATCAGGTTGGAATTTTCCTACAGTAAATGTTGGAAAGCCGGAGGTAGCAATTGGCAAATTAAAACCAAAACGGTGCGGGTGCAAAATGGAATTTCCTTGAACGTGTGGTCACATTTACGATGTTATTGTTTTTAAATTCTTTATTGACAATATATACATGGATATATTCATATATTTAAAATACAGCATAATGACAATAACAAAAATAATGTCCTAGTATTTTCGGGAGGGGGGCCTTTCGCTCGCAACACACACACGCCTTACACACGTTCAAAACCGAAGACACATCGTGCGTGTTTGTTATTACACAGACTATGTTTATGACGGAATTTCACCAAAAATAGTTTCGTATGCTTTTAAGTATACATGTAATTTATAGTCTCCGATATGAAATTAAGTAGGAAATTTCAAGATGGACCCCCCCAGACGGAGATCATCTAGCCACGTTCCTGAATTATTGTGTCAGACTTTCACTAGACAATGTTTCCGAACCCGAACATGAAATACTGAGATCCTTGGCGACACCTGGTGTAAATATTCATTCGAATATAGTGCTGAAATAAAATTCGAACCAAATATATGTTAAACATTAATTTGCATGTAACTATGTCCACTTAAAATAGGTTTGCATGATTACAGTGACCACACCCAACTGTCCAATCTAGAACGTAATTACTTATCGTATTATATCGCGTTTGAAGATAGAAGTTATCTAAGTATAGACACGCTTACTAATAACATGTTTAATTATTTAGCAATTAACCATAACTTGTATCATATCCCCTTGCCACATGCCAAGTCCTTAATCTGTTTCCACACTTTCCCTTCCAGCGGAATACTACCACGGAAATAAACCTACGGAGAACCAAGTAGTGTCACATCAAGCACCCGGGAATGCTATGGTTATCACTTCGACGGTCATTCAACATAATCAGTCAGTCAATTATCAACTGACAGCACAACAGCAATCAGGATATTTTACACAACACACACCGACTGTTTATTCTCAGGCTGGGATGGCCCCTGCACAGCCAGGGTATGGCCCACAGCCTACCCATCAGCCCGCTGGTGGACCTCAAACAACACAACCAGGATACGGACCATCCGTGATACAAACTCAGCCTCCCGGTTACTATGAGCCGCCACCTCCATATCCTGGTTCCGATGCTAATCCATCAGCTCCACCCGATAGTAAAATGTACTTACGTTAATTTATTTTACATGTACCATTATGTGTATACGAAGACAGTTTTTGGTTGCCATGGTTAGTCCGCTCCCCAGGATAGTAACATTAACTAGCATAAATTTGTAATACCATTATTTTTATATAAAGGACCATGTAACGAGAGTCCGTCGCCATGTTGGCTGTCGCAATTTCCAGTGTAACATTTTTTGACTGCTAGAGCTAAAGACAATAAAATGTTTCAAAGCGGTTCCTTGTCAGACATACATTTGTATACAAAAGACCACTTGCTGAGAGACCATTTCGACATTGTTTGAGTTAATCCGCCTCCGTCACCTGATAGAACAATGCACTGCCACAAATTTATTATACCATAATTTTAATATTACGACCACGTGACGTGAGGCCGTTGCATGATTGGTTGTCACAACACCAGCCTATCCATCAGTCCGCTGGTGGAACTCAACCAACGCAACCATGATACGGACCCTCCGTGATACAAACTCAGCCTCCCGGTTACTATAAGCGGCATCCGATATCCTGGTTCCGATGCGAATCCATCAGCTCCGCCCGATAGTAAAATGTACTGATTATTATACCATAATTATTACACCAGTATGTATTTGGATGCCAGTCGTTAGTCCGTCCGCTCCCCAGGATAGTAATATTAACTAGCATAAATTTGTGATACAATTATTTTTATTTAATCGATCATGTGACGAGAGTCCGTTGCCATATTTATTGTCGAAATTTCCAACATATTCTGCATAACGGTTACGTTAACGTTTTGTGCTACAGTGGCTCCTTGTCAGACATACATTTATGAGACAATTATTTTATACAATATAGCACTTTCTGAAAGACAATTTCGACATCATTTGGGTTAATCCGTCTCCATCACCTAATAGTACAAATGCACTGTCACACATTTATTATACCATAATATTAATATTACGACCACGTGACGAGAGTCAGTTGCATGATTGGTTGTCACAACACTAGCTTAATTGTCATTACAATGCAACATGACTGATAGAGGTAAGGACAATTAAATGTTTTCCGGCACGAAATATGATGCATTTGAGAGGATAGCGGATACGGGTGAGTGAGTGACGGCCAGAACGCTCTTTACTTTGTATGTCAACGATCTTATTCATAAACTTAAAGATTTACACATTGGGTCGATTTAGGTGAACAAATGATTTCCTCCCTTGCTTATGCAGATAATTTTGTTTTGGTTGCGGAGAACGAAACTGATATGCAGGTTATGTTAGAGGCAGTAGAAAACTGATGCTGCAAATGGCGTATGACAATCTGTCACGATCAATACCGATAAAACGAAAATTGCTCATTTCAGACGTAAATCTGATGATTTGACACCTTATAGATTTGTTTTGAATAACAAGGTAGTTGGAATAGAAGAAAAATCTAAGTGCCTTGCAATAATATTTCATGAAAATGGAGATTTTGCCATTACTGCAGACACTTTGGCGAAGTCAGCAGGCAGAGCTTTAGGTGCAGTAATAACAAACATTCACACATATACCGACATAGGTTTTAAGACATACGAACACTCTTTCTAAACTATGTAACTCCGATAATGGACTATGCTTCAGCGATTTGGGGCTATAATAAATATAACTGTATAGACAAGATTCAACATAGCGCGTTTATATATTTTCTGGGGGTGCATAGGTTTTGCCCGCTTTTGGCAATAGATGGGAAAATTGGTATTCAGACAAGCAGGATGTGACGCTGGGTGAACATGGCCAGACCGTGGTATCACTTGACAACATTACCCGATAGCAGGCTTGCGAAAATTGTTTTGTTATGTCCCTAAATTACGCACATATAAACTATTTAAAACAATATTATATTAAGCGTGATATATAGGCCTTATAGGCCGGGCGTTTGTTGTATATTGTTCTCATTATATTTAGTGTTATGCATACACATGTCACGTAAATAAATGATATCTCTCTGTATACAAAAAAGGCCACGCGAAGAGAGGCTGTTTCGAATTTGTTTGCTCGCCAGTAAAATGTACGATTATGTATCGAAATCGAGCAGGGCATAAGTATACATTATTGTATCTCTGAATAATTGTGAGGTTTCAGAGAAATCAGATACATTATTCACACCAAAGTGGGTGAAATATTCTTTGTGTTACTAGCATATAAACACACAAGCACAATGCGCCTTTGTGTGCCGTGCGCATGAAACATAATCGGCACATGGAACACAACAAACTACACAATAGAGTTCTCTC
Source organism: Siphonodentalium dalli (assembly GCA_032622095.1). NCBI lineage: Eukaryota > Metazoa > Mollusca > Scaphopoda > Gadilida > Siphonodentaliidae > Siphonodentalium > Siphonodentalium dalli. The sequence goes on along the minus strand of CP136061.1, from coordinate 258,689,077 downwards.
TCTGGCTACACTTCATCGCCCAGTATGCTACAAGCAACAAATTATATAGAATTACTCGAATTAGTATAGCCAGCTATTCTGGCAGCTGGTTGATTAATTATATTTGAGGGAAAATGCAACGGGTGACATCCTACGTCAAATTGGCCACCTGAAGGGTTGTGGAACATGGACAACTAGTTTATTGTGGATTGTTGGGTACATTCACACAACCTAAAACTAGTTTATTGTGGATTGTTGGGTACATTCACACAACCTAAAACTAGTTTATTGTGGATTGTTGTGTACATTCACACAACCTAAAACTAGTTTATTGTGGATTGTTGTGTACATTTACACAACATAAAACTAGTTTATTGCTGGTTGATTAATTATATTTGAGGGAAAAATGCAACGGGTGACATCCTACGTCAAATTGGCCACCTGAAGGGTTGTGGAACATGGACAACTAGTTTATTGTGGATTGTTGGGTACATTCACACAACCTAAAACTAGTTTATTGTGGAGTGGTGTGTACATTCATACAACCTAAAACTAGTTTATTGTGGATTGTTGTGTACATTTACACAACATAAAACTAGTTTACTGTGGATTGTTGGGTGCATTCACACAACCTAAAACTAGTTTATTGTGGATTGTTGGGTACATTCACACAACCTAAAACTAGTTTATTGTGGATTGTTGGGTACATTCACACAACCTAAAACTAGTTTATTGTGGATTGTTGGGTACATTCACACAACCTAAAACTAGTTTATTGTGGATTGTTGGGTACATTCACACAACCTAAAACTAGTTTATTGTGAATTGTTGGGTACATTCACACAACCTAAAACTTCAAACTAGGGTTCGTATGATAGCTCATTAGTCAGCTGCTGAGCACAGTTCGAATATGGGCGCTGTCTGCCTATTTTTACCGGAGTTATGGTCCTTGTCGACTTGTAGTTTGATAACTAGTTCCGTATTACAACTTTATTTATAGTTATCAAATTGTTTTCAAGTTTGGTATAGGTATTGCTCACACGGGTAATGCATTTTCGAATTTGGGTTTGATCCACCCATTTCTCCCGGTGTTATGCCGATTATTAATTTTCTTCTTCATAAAAAGCCAACGCCAGTTTTCGTAGCCTTTATGCAATTCTCAAATGTCATATGTTTGGGGACATTGAGCGCATCTCGTCACGCGGACAAGGCAATGTGCCAAACGTAATGCGACAACTCGATAAATTTTTGTATAGGCTATTGGTTGGAAATGTACGCCTGACACAACAACAGTTTGAAATTTCAAACAAACCTTATGTTGATCAACCTTATGTCTGATCGTCTGATCCTATTTGTATTTGGTTTGAAAGTTGTTGTATTTAGACTAACAGTAGAATATTTTCATATGTTCGTTAAAATTATGGGCCCGAAATAGTCGGAAATTAACGTGAAACCATTAAAGTTTTGCATATTTATCAGACGAGAAAAACTTTTATCGTCACCGATAAAGACAGTTTTCGACTCATGGGTGATTTTGGCGATTTTTAACCCTTTCAGTGCCAGGTCCGATTTTTGTATCAACCCATATACCCTGTGCCAATGCATTCTCTTATATATGCGAGTCGACCATAGGTCGCCTCGCATATATAAGAGAATTCATTGGCCAAACAATTTTTCATCATTTGTTATTATTTTTTACAATTTTTTACAATTTTAATATTTTTTTCTTATATTCTTTAACAGACTTATTTTGTAGGTTTAGTGCCAGGGAATCTTACGTTTTTTCATGGGCGTCAAAATTATTACTATGAATACTTGGTGACAGTTTTGAGTTATAAAATGCCCCTAAGGTTTTATCCAGTTTGTTTCTTGATTGTTTCATGCAGACATTGTCTTTTTCTCAAATCCCTTGGATTTGCCAAACACCGCAAAATGACAAATTTAGAAACATTCACGGTACTTTTTCTTAACAGCATCAGTTTGGTCTAACAACATAATAGTAATTCAGCAGGACTCACCAGCATCATAGCACATTTGCAGGACCACTTGGCCCGGGGTGAAACTGCTGGGTACCACTCCATGGTGAATGTTTTTTGTGGTTTTGGCGATTTTTCTGACACAGGAATATCGAATGATGCTGGAAGTATTTTTCGGTTTTCTATAAGATGACAATTGACTTAGTTAGCTTAGGAATTGTTGAAAAGTTAGAAGTAAAATCTGACCGTGCATTTATAAATTTATAATCAAGATTATGATAACCCCCTCGGGCGTTGAATATTTTAATTACTGCTCTTGGTTGTTACCCAGTTACACACTATAGCTATTGTTATCCTCCTCCCTATTTTCCACCCTTCTGATTGGCCCAGGTGCTGTCACGTGCCGGGCGACAAATCACACTGTCGCCCGCTGACCCGGGAGACATTGTTTTTGTCGCCCGCCTGGTGTTATATTGCAAGAATATCTCCAAACACACACTGCAGTAACTCACCTATTTCCCATCAATACGATGTACTAAAAAATCATAGATCTTATATACCCCACGGATTCACAAAACACACCAGTTGTGGTGTTTGCTAATTTGCATATATTTAAGGAACACTAATATTCGAACTTTTAAGTTGATACTTTTATCGGACAAGCGTTATTATGTCCTTTTTACATCGAAACATCTCGGTGATTCAATATGTTCATGTCGACATTATGATGCAAGATTGAAAGAGTGGATCCATTGAGGTTGGTTGGTTATAAATGTTTGCTGGTGGACAACGTAATGCATACGTTTGTCGCGAATATTGAATATGCCACATTGCAGAAGGCGATAACATACCTTATGGCGTATTGGTTTACATTGCATGGACCGATATTGACGATTTTACCACCAAAATCATCGTCACTAAACGCTGATTATCAAACGCTTAACGGATTGACAATCGTTTATGGAACAGAAATCCTATAGGATGATAAGTAGTTACTGAAAATATACATAATCGGGGAAAATAGCACTCGCAACATCGTGCGTGTGGATGGCAAGGATTGTTTCCTGTGGTATAATCAGATAACAAAACAGTTGTTGCCCTTTTTCTCGGGAGACATCGAGATTTGTGGGTACTTCATAGAATCCAAAACGCGTGTACAGATTGAGCTCAAATTTCGTCTTTTGCATCAGATACCAACACCTCGACCGATCGGGACGAAACTTGGTACATGAGTGTAGTTTGACCAGGTGGTCGTCGTTGTCGTATTGGCGAGCCCGTGCGACGCCCGTGCAGCGCATGCGCAGACGAGATCTCGGAACGAGATTTCACGACGGGATTAATTGACTGTCCGCTCTTTTCGGGGAGACGGGTACCATGAATTAACTCATTGAAAAACAAAGAATGCGTTGTCTGTCGTTCCTAGGAAGGGGCGATTTCATCGGGTCAATTTGAATAAAAATTAAATAAATAGGTCAATCAGGGGGGGGGGGTCGCGGAAAATTTTTACATATATAGGGCGAAAAAAATGTTTTTGCCCTTTCGGGGACCCACCACCCCTCTACCTGCAATTTTTTTCTTTTTTTTCCGCCCAATTTTTGGGACCCACCCCCCAAAATCTTACAAAAAACATAAAATATAAACCAAATCAAAGCCTAGCAAAGAATTGTTCCATTTCTTATTATTTAATACTATTCCCAGCATTTTAGTAAACCTCTAAACTGCTCTAAAGGGAGATAATTCTATTAGTATAAAATGTGGAAATGCTGAACGCATGCACTTAAAAACATTGGGCATAATGCCATAAAACATAATAATTACGAGGTAATACATTTCCTGATATCCTCAATAACTCCATATTCTTTTATATAACAATAGTATATGATGTTTTAGAGTCAAGGCCCAATAGTAATACTGTAGTAATGAGGGGTAGAACAAATTTCATCTGGGACCCAAGCCAAGGAAAGTCACACTCACAGCTGCTCAGTCTAAATACATGTATGTATGTCATGTTGGTTTGCAGATTGACATATACCAATATTAGCGAAAAATTGGTAGTATTATTAACTTATTATCAGAGTATAAAGTTTAGTTTAAAGCCAGCAGAGATATATCCAAGCCACGGTCACCTTGTACAAACCGTCTGTAGACATGTAGGTTCCCCCTGTGCAATGTGGTTTACTGGACGTATCACATGGAAACCCATTATAAGAACAAGCATCCTGGATCAGACTGTTCAGTTGAGATATGTGACTCTGAGAAAGTTTGCATGAAGAGAGTTGCATAGATTACCTGTGCAGTTTGATCCAGGTTAGTATGATTTATAATTAGTTTCAAGAAAAAAGTTCATATTAGTCATGTTTATATTCTAGATTTATGTTGCATATGGAATAAGTTGAGACTTTAATACCAAAAGCTACTTTTATAGTTACATTGCTCTATCCTGCTATATCCTAAATTGAATATCAAAGCAACCAATAATGAACAAACAACTAATAATTACAATACCATATGTATTGGCAGTCAAATAACTGGAACTCCAAGATATACTACCTTATTACATGTATATGTACAGTACCTAACTGCTTAGACTTGTGAATAATAACTGTGGTTGATTTAATATCACAAAAGGCTAAGTTTTCATATTGTTATCCAAATAGTATGAACGTTTTGTATGAGTTATTTTGTTTTATAGTTTTAAACCAGTGGAATATAGTGGAACTGTTATTTTTGTTTGTATCATCAAGTTTATCTTGATAACAAATAATATCCATTATGTGGATTAAGAACAGAAGATGGTAATCATTTCATAATTATGCTTATATAATATATCTTTCATCCGTCGAAATCTGGTACATTAATTTTGACATACATCAGCATACATACACCCCTAAATGGTAGTTAGTTCTGGTTAGTATCTTTTAAATAGCATAGTGTGTCATATGGTTGATATTAACAGATTACATGAGCACAAAAACAGTGATTTTAAGTGGAGGAAAAAATTTGCATTTTTGGTCATTTACGCATTTTATCCGGGTGCAATGACCCACCCACCCCCGCCTCATATATGGAATTTGTGTGCGCGACCCCCCCTGGGTCAATTAGAATAAAAATTAAATAAATATTAAAAAATTCAAAAAAACATAAATTAAATTTAAAAAACAATAAATATTGTCATGTTTCTGACCAAACCTGCGAGCACGGATGGCGCGCTTTGTTTTTACAGTATATACCTTTGGTATATACCGAAATCATCCCAGATAATCACGAATATAGCATCATATTTCTCCCCAGATATACCGTTATAAAGCTACTGGAATCTGCCAATCTCATATATATTTTGAAGACCTCTGTTTGTTTGTTTGTCTGTCTGTCTGTCTGTATGTTTGTCTGTCATTAATACAAATCTACGATTCTCGACCGATCGGGACGAAACTTGGTACGTGTGTGTAGTTTGACCAGGCGGCGGTCGTTGTCGTATTGGCGAGCCCGTGCGACACCCGCTTCGCGCATGCGCAGACGAGATCTCGGAAACGGGTGGAGCTATCGACTTGAAATTTGGTATGTGAATGTATCTTGCCCCGAATACGAATTTTATCGGGTCGCCGAGCCCGTGCGACGCCATCTTCGCGCATGCGCAAACGAGATCTCGGAAACGGGTGGAGCTATCGACTTGAAATTTGGTATGTGAATGTATCTTGCCCCGGATACGAATTTTATCGGGTCTCCGAGCCCGTGTGACGCCAGCTTCGCGCATGCGCAGACGAGATCTCGGAAACGGGTGGAGCTATCGCATGCGCAGACCAGATCTCGGAAACGGGTGGAGCTATCGATTTGAAATTTGGTTTTTGAATAGCCCGGACAACGTCGGGCTCATCGGCTAGTCTCATATATATTTTGAAGACCTCTGTCTGTATGTATGTTTGTTTGTTTGTCTGTCATTAATACAAATCTACGATTCTCGACCGATCGGGACGAAACTTGGTACGTGTGTGTAGTTTGACCAGGCGGTGAACGTTGTCGTATTGGCGAGCCCGTGCGGCGCCCGCTTCGCGCATGCGCAGACGAGATCTCGGGAACGGGTGGAGCTATCGACTTGAAATTTGCTATGTGAATGTATCTTGCCCCGGATACGAATTTTATCGGGTCGCCGAGCCCGTGCGACACCAGCTTCGCGCATGCGCAGACGAGATCTCGGAAACGGGTGGAGCTATCGACTTGAAATTTGCTATGTGAATGTATCTTGCCCCGGATACGAATGTTATCGGGTCGCCGAGCCCGTGCGACGCCAGTTTCGCGCATGCGCAGACGAGATCTAGGAAACGGGTGGAGCTATCGACTTGAAATTTGGTATGTGATTCTATCTTGCCCCGGATACGAATTTTATCGGGTCGCCGAGCCCGTGCGACACCAGCTTCGCGCATGCGCAGACTAGATCTCGGAAACGGGTGGAGCTATCGACTTGAAATTTGGTTTTTGAATAGCCCGGACAACGTCGCCCGGACAACGTCGGGCTCATCGGCTAGTCTAATATATATTTTGAGAACTACGTATATATATGTGTGTGTATATATATATGTATGTGGGTACTTCATGGAATCCAAAACTCGTGTTCAGATTGAGCTCAATTTTCGTATATAAGTGTAAAATTCCACCGACACGGCCGTGGTCGCGTTTTGGAGAAGCTCAGAGCACCGTTTCTCCAATCCCAAATCACCGCAATCGGCACTTCGGGGTTAATATCGTTGATATATAAAGATCGTTCGTTTTCCGCAGAGTCTATATAAAGAGCGTCGTTTTCGCTATCTACTTATATGTATGACGGGATTCTGACAATTTAATGCAATGTTGTCGCTCGAAATATTATGCAGAGATATTTCACGACATTAGGACGGGTACGGCAGACTCGAAATATTACGCAGAGATACACGACGGGAAGCGTTTGTTTGCAATGCAATGTTATCGTAGAGAGCCGTTTGTTTTCAATGCAATGCAATGTTATCGCTAAATATTATGCAGAGATACGACATTAGGACGGGTACGGCAGACTCGAAATATTATGCAGAGAGACACGATGGGTAGCGTTTGTTTTCAATGCAATGTTATCGTAGAGAGACGTTTGTTTTCAATGCAATGCAATGTTATCGCTAAATATTATGCAGAGATACGACATTAGGACGGGTACGGCAGACTCGAAATATTATGCAGAGAGACACGACGGGAAGCGTTTGTTTTCAATGCAATGTTATCGTAGAGAGACGTTTGTTTTCAATGCAATGCAATGTTATCGCTCGAAATATTATGCACATATATTTCATGACATTAGGACGGGTACGGGCAGGTTAAAAAGAAAAGAAAACGAAGAATGCGTTGTCTGTCGTTCCTAGGAAGGGGGGATTTCATCGGGTAAATTTTTCCGCCAGAAAAAAAAAATTTAATTAAAACAATTTAAAATTAATTTTTTGTTTAAATAATTTAAAATTTCAAAACAAAAAATTCAATTCAAAAATTAAAAAGGCACAATTAACTCATTTAAAAACAAAAAAATTAACTCATTGAAAAACAAAAAATTCAATTGTCATGTTTCTGATGCGGGCTAAAATTCCCAAAAAATATTAAAAAATAAACACATGTTTCTGACCAAGCACGCCAGTGGCGGGCTAACCTGCTAGTCTATACTATATATTTTGAGACTTCGTATATATATATATGTATGTATGTACTTCATAGAATCCAAAACGCGTGTAAAGATTGAGCTCAAACTTCCTATGTAAGTGTCAAATAACACCGACACGACCGTGGTCGCGGTTTAGAGAAGCTCAGAGCACCCGTTCTCCAATCTCAAATCACCGCAAAGGCACGGCGGGGGTTAATCAAGTGATTATTTAATGAGCGTTTGTTTTTGACGCATCTGTATAAAGAGCGTCTGTTTCCCATTCAACGTTATTCGCATCTGCAGAGTTATACGGGAACGCAAACGTTATCGCTCGAAATTTATTCCCTGCGAGCACGGATGGCGCGCTTTGTTTTTACAGTATATACCGAAATCATCCCACATAATCACGAATATAGCATCAGATTTCTCCCCAGATATACCGTTATAAAGCTACTGGAATCTGCCAATCTACGGGAAATTCCAGGGAATGCCGATTGAGCTCAAACTTGCTACCTACGGGAAGTGTCATATATATGAGTGTGTCCTTTATAGACTGTAACCGATTGAGCTCAAACTTACTAAATAAGAAAATAGCCCCCAAGCCGTAAATATCAACAACAACGATATTACTAAATACACGTTTTCGGCAATGTGAGAGTTTTCGGGGAGCATGTTAGTTGCTAATTGCTAGATATACGACGCACGACTTGTCTCGGTATTTTAAAGGTGTTTCAAACTAGGAGATAGAAGTATTCTGCGTTTCAAATGGTGATGAATTATAGTATTTTATTCAAATTTTATGGCATAAATTGTTATTAAAACCGTATATACTATAACAAAAAATGAATGACTCGAAAATTAAGTGGGCCTTTAAACAAAGTCACAATTGCAGTTAGGCTCATAATCGTCTATTCAGCGATATTCTGCTGCGCAGTTTGTTATAGCCTCCAGTATTCATTGAGCGGTATAGCCCCACTGTTATAATTCGCCTTTAACAGGCGTTCTCTTGCCTCAGATTATTGAGATATTAGGTCATACGTAATGACATTAAATCTCATGGGAACATAGCAATTGTGTGGGCTGCTTGGTGTGAATATGTAATGAGAAATAAGGTCATACGTAATGACATTAAACTCAAGAAAACCCGCGAAAACAAAACAAAATCACATTTAATGTTTTAAGTTATTTCCTTCATAAAAAGAATCTTCGTCATAATGAACCCTCTCAATACTTTAGAATATAGAATTAACCTTAAAATAACAAAAACCTTCGGAATAGAGAACCTTCGGAATAACGAACCTTCGGATTGGTGAACCTTCGGAATAGCGAACATTCAGAGAAATTTCTGAATAGTGGATATTCGGGATAGTGAACCTTCGGAATAGAGACATGCCCCCCCCCCAATATTCATATTATATGCCCAGAGTTCAAAGGTATGGGCCCATAAAATTCTAAATTTGGCCCTTAAAATATTGAACTCCAAATTGGAGCCCACACAGAACATCACTTAAGTCAACTGTACCTGTGTCATGTCCCAATGCGGGAGGGTCCATATATACCACAACATTCATATTATATGCCAAAAATTCAAAGGTATGGGCCCACGTAATGACATTAAATCTCAAGAAAACCCGCGAAAACAAAACAAAATCACATTTAATGTTCTAAGTTATTTCCTCCTGTATCTGTATCGGTATGCGCGCAGGATCAGTTCGGATGTGAGCGCACACTCCATAAAAAGAATCTTCGTAATAATGAACCCTTTCAATACTTTATAATATAGAATTAACCTAAAAATAAAAAAAAACCTTCGGAATAGCGAACCTTCGGAATAGCGAACCTTCGGAATAGTGAACCTTCGAAATAGCAAGTATTCAGAATAGAGAACCTTCGGAATAGTGGACCTTAGGGATAGCGAACCTTCATGAACATGTCCCCACAATTACACCGGTGACGTAAACACATGTGCTAATGTTTGTCGTACTATCGTGACTCTATCGGTACGGTTTATACTCAAGTACGAAAAAATACCTAACCATATAATACATTCGCCCAGTGGATTATCAATCGACCACAGAATATGAAAAACTCTAATACAGCTTACACCACTGTGTGGCGTAATGAATCAACAATCAGACATATCCTTGACTGCGCTCTGTAAGAGCCCCGACCAACCTTTTTGTCAAACTTACATTGCGCGCCCTCCAATGTCTTCCCGTAGTATAAACCCTGATTATAACAGACTACGACAACAGGCGTCTACATTAATTAGGTCACTAGATCACAAAACTCAAAATGATATTCAAAATGATACATACCCTTAATTCACAAAAAGAAAATAAGGTAAGTCACTGTCGCCTGTCCATGTCCAGAATGTGGGTGGAGTCTTGCTTCTTACTGTGGTGGCAAGCACAAACTAGATAGTAGGCAACAACTACAGTTGACGGTAGTAATGAATATATTACCAAACTATACAAAACGATCCTCAGTGGCGTTATATAACACCACCATACGTCTCGCATATACATGTATAAGAGAATGCATTGGCTTAACAATTTTTATCATTGTTTTTCTTACATTCTTTAGCAATTTTTATTATTTTTTATAAGTTTTTATATAATTCTTTAACAATTTGTATCATTTTTGTATCATTATGTCTTATATTATTTAACAATTATAAAAATAATATAAAACTTGTTTGGCCAATGCATTATCTTATAAATGTGAGACGACCTATGGTCCCAAACTCCAAACTGCGGTGGTGAAGCAAATTAAAAAAAACTGCATCTTTGATTCGTGTATAGTGGCTGAGGCACACGTGACATACCTACGGATAACTGCATAGTCATCAGAAACGCAACATTAATTTGGCATTTTAATTATTGAAACTTCTACAATAACGAACATCATCAATGTTATAGGGACATTAGCAGTTGAAACCATTGCAATGTAAAAAAAAAATGTAACAGTGATTTGTCCAAAAAAAAATATCACCAATATGGAAAAAGTTCAAATATTGTAATCTGAATAGGACTCTTAGATTATGTTTCAATGTTCTGATATGTTGCACTATTTAATCCGTCAAGCTCTCATTAAACTTTGGTATCTTATTATGTTTACATACATTGTTGCAATGGTTTTCGCCATGCGAACTGGCATTACTGAAGGGTTATTAATAACAAAAATAAGGGCCATGTCAATTTATTCGTTTATGTACACGTTGATAGGTGTTTATGTACACGTTGACAGTTGTTTTGGGCAGATTTGTATGTTATTTCGCGTGAACCCGCTTCGACGGTATTTGGTCCCATTTACATTCGGGTTCTTTCAAATAGAAAACATGCTGTTCGATACGAAAATATTGATAATATACGAAGTATACGCATGATGTCCCATGTTTGAATGTCACGGCGTTTAACCCTTTACCCAACAGAACGGCCCTGTGCCAATGCATTCTCTTATATATGCGAGTCGACCATATGTCGCCTCGCATATATAAGAGAATGCATTGGCTTAACACATATTAAACAAAAATGATAAAATTGTCAAAGAAATGTAGAAAAATATTATAAAAATTGTTAAAAAATGTAAGAAAAAAAAATTCAATTGTTAAAGAATGTAGGAAAAAATGGTAAACAGTGTTTAGGCCAATGCATTCTCTTATATATGCGAGGCGACCTATGGTCGACTCGCATATATAAGAGAATGCATTGGCACAGGGCATAACTGTAACCATCACAATGTGGTCAATGAACCGGTTCCAATGATATCCATATGTCACGGACTTGGACATGAAACTGCTGCAGCAATCAATCAATCAACCGTGTATTGGAATTGCGGTTTTGGGAGCCATATAAGCGCAATTCTTCATCTTGTGATATGGTTATTATGAGTGTACACTGTACCCGACACTCCTGGTCCGAAAGTATCGATATGCATGTTAACTATATGCTATTTAACTCGAATATCTACAATTTCCTTTCATGGATGTGTGGACCGGTTGTCGGTGGCGGATGTGGTCCGGGACTCCGCATGTACTGGACAATTGACCATGCATGGGGAAGTCCGGGATATCGACCGACGACGACACCATGTTTCGCACATCTGTGGGGAATGCTAGTAATCAGCGCTATATACATAAATTAAATGTGGATGGCCGGTCTACATTTTACATAATGTGTAATGTACATATATAAGCTGTAATAATGAAATGACATTAAACGGATCATGCCATAATTGTGAAATAGTAATCACTGACTCAAAGGCTCGAGCGCCTGATTGATCATCATTGCAGACTTCTGGGGAAGGTTGGAAAACAGTAGTAAAATATGTTCGAAATAATGTAATAGATTCTGACGACGAGCGTGCCTTATGCGCTTCAGAAACCACAGTAGCCAGAACAGCAAACAGGTAAAAAAAGAGAAGGTTAGAAAATCAAACTCAGGGAGGCGGTATAATCAAGTTAGAATAAAAGGCCGTCCGGCCACAGTGTCGCCCGAAAAAGTGGCTTCATTGGGGGGCATCAACTTCTCTGACAAAAATAACAAGGACCCTAAATCCGAAGCAACCCGACAAAAATGGGTTGATCGTTCCCATATTCGAACTTGACCTGTATTTCTAGCTGATAAACTCATATACCAAATTTGATTCAGATATGATCACACAAACTATAGTTATCATCCGGAAACCAGAAATTGACAGGATTCTAATTCGTAAAAGAGCCATAACTCTCACAAAAATGGGCAGAGCAAACCCATATTCGAACCTGACCTGTATTTTTGGGCTATTAAAACTATCATACTAAATTTGATTCCGATATGATTACACAAACTAAAGTTATCATCCAGGAAACCAGAAATTGACAGGATTCTAAGTTGAAAAAGGGCCATAACTCTAGCAAAAATGGGCGGATTGTACCCATATTCGAACTTGACCTGTATCTAGAGCTCATAAACGTACAATCCAAATTGGTTCAGGTATGATAACACAAACTGAAGTTATCATCCGGAAACAGGAAATTAACAGGATTCCAAGTCGAAAAAGGGCCACAACTTTCGCAAAAATGGGCAGAGCAAACCCATATTCGAACTTGACCTGTATATATGGCTGATAAACTCACATACCAAATTCGGTTCACATATGATAACAAAAACTGAAGTTATCATCCGGAAAGCAGAAAATTACAAGATTCTAAGTAAAAATAAGGGTCATAACTCTCACAAAAATGGGCAGAGCAAACCCATATTCGAACTTGACCTGTATTTTGTTCTGATAAACTCACCTATAAAATTTGCTTTTGATCTAATAACCGAAACTAAAGTTATCATCCGGAAACCATTTCCGGACGCCCACGCGAACGGACGGACGGACACCGGCTATTTTAATAGTCCCCTGAAGAAAAAAAATCCGGGTGACAACTATTCCCTGTGTGGTACCATATCGGATACCAGTATCGCTACTTCGGATTCGGCACGGAGAGGATTATGCTGGGAACGTGGAATATGGAACCATTACAAATTGTCCATTAATATAATGCGGGCTGCGACATCTCACGGACGATAAGTATTTTTAACAATACATGCGCATCTTTTGATTCTTTGAAATCTATGCAACAGCATTGCAGCACAAGTACATCAACGTGTTTGAGTGTTTAATGTGCTTGTAAATGGGACAATATCGACAAAACAGGGGTAATACGCAGATACTGCGGACAGACGTGGGTTTTGACAACAGAACACATATATTACACAAATATATTTTATTTGGCCCAGCGTTCTGTACAATCTCCTCTCTTGTTTTCCTTGTCACTATCATGCCCCAAGTTTTATTCTCCACATTTAACCCCGTCTTGCTCGATACACATAGTGTCATGTACATTAATATTTTAAACTTTATTTGCTGGTTACTTGATAGTCCATATATAGTTATTTAAGGACATGTGTTTTTGTAGTTGTAGTAGCTGTAAAACAAAGCTGACTTAGTTACATTCACGTATTCATCATATGATTTAAGTTCGGCAATATTTCCCAACGGGGTGACATTACAAACATGTTAGGAGAAATCACAACTTCATTATTTTACATATCGAATTAAATGTGATCATTTGTTTTAATAAATGCGTCTACACAATCCATGCCTTGTTCATTAGTGTATACGATAATTATGCCTGCAAATATGTATAGCTCTATTTTCTTTATAAAAATGATACCTGGACTGACTGACTGACCTATGCAACATGCATCTCGAGACCAACTGCTTAAGATAACAGGTGCACGTTAATATACGATGTGAGAGAACTATTTCCAGATATATACAATATATATATACTGGGTTAGGTCTATGAAACACATTGCCATCTGATCAAGCTTAAAACCAGTCTCGATGTCAGGGTTCCAAACCACACCAATCTCGCCTAATATTGATCTCACTTCGCCTCACATGACACCATATCCGACCACTAAGCGTCCAGTAACTTATAATATCAGATATACCAACATATATATAGACACCCATACAGAGCCCCAGACAAACATGAGCAGACGACACTCTTCTATATGCTTCTATATATGTGTGGGGCTCCCTGCAGGGTAATGAATGTGTTTTTTTTATTTTATGTCCTAAAAATTGTAAGAAACATTTATTTAAAAAAAATAATAAAAAATTGTTAGACCAATGCATTCTCTAATATATGCGAGGCGACATATGGTCGACTCGCATATAACATTCGCGATATTAGTTATCTCACTCAATCTATCTTATTGTCAAATAATCTCCCTATCGTTTTGCATATAACCTACAATATCAAAGACAAAGTCTGCCTAGCATTCTCAATATTTCTTAAACTTTGTCACTCAGCCAAAATATCCCCCAGTGTTTGTTATAGGCCATAACATCATTTCGTTTAATAATATAACTTGACGGAATCAATTGAAGTGGAGTTGACATACTTTACCGGCAATTCGCATTATTTTGTGATTACAACAATAACATTTGTATCCGTGCAAGATTACTACGAACCGTCGGACACTAAAGCATACGAACGTTTTTTGTCGGCAGGTTTCGCTGGTTTTCGACTTCCGTTCGTTTGATATTATTGAATTATAAACCCACAGGAAGGATATTTCATGGCCAATAAGAGAGAATTAAATATATTATGACTGAGATGAACGGCTTTGAGAATCTTTGAGGAATACGGTTTCCCCAATCGGACTTGTGAACCTTGTCGATGCATTGTATTTGCGCTGCAGCTGTTGTCGAATTTGCCAATGGCATACAATATCTTCATTTGGTAAAACATTTGGCAAGTGTTTTTTTTAATTATGGGATGTGAACTATTGATTATTCGTTGCGTGTGCTGACTTACTTACATTATGTACTATCTTATTGCACCTATCTGTTGTAAGTTTTTACATTGCATATCCATTATACAACAAAGATAAAACATAATAAGAATTTGGTACAACTAGTATATATATATATATATATATATATATATATATATATATGTTTATCCGGTATTTTCCTCAGGGGCATGTGGATCTAACCGCATCGGTACGAAGTCATGGTCATTGGCAACACGAATTAGCAACATACAATAATGAAATGGACATCCAACATAAATCACTGTATCTTGACACAGACTGGACCGTTTTCGTCCAACATAAAGCACTGTGGTTTTCCACTGTCTGGGCCGATTTTCCTGTTCATGCATCCAGTTGTTTCTTATTTCTGACAAAGAAACTCGAAGGAGCGTGTGGATGTCGTGGCGCACTGTTTATCAGCAGTGTAGAATTTACTATCCACTGAATAGTACTCGACCACCATGCAGTCTGAACTTGAAGAATGAGCATCGTTTGGATGTGAGTCGACGAAAGGGAGAACTTGGCCGTCCCATGTGAGCATCACGTCATTCTTATTCACATCGTATCCATCTATCCAAAGTTCACCTGGAAAGAAAGACGTGGAAACAGGGAAGCGGCACATAAACTGGAACCGCTTGCATGCGAAGCGTGGAGTGCGTTTAACCCTTTGAGTGCCAGGGGCCGATCTCATCTGCCCTAAACTACAAAATAAGTATGTTAAAGAATATAAGAATAAATTATTAAAATGGTAACAAATTTAAAAAAAAAAAAAAAAAAAAATGTTAAGCCAATGCATTCTCTTATAATGCGAGGCGACCTATGGTCGACTCGCATATATAAGAGAATGCATTGGCACAGGGTATATGGGTTGATACAAAAATCGGACCTGGCACTCAGAGGGTTAACACATTATGTAACCGAATACCCTCAAATAACATTGTCTCGTTCAAACTGCAAAGCAGGGTAGTTCAGTCTCTTCGCGATACGCTGATCTGATCACTGACATCGCGTATAAAAAAATATTATTAGGACACTTTACAGTTTTTTTTTTGTAAGACTCTTTGTTAGTTTCAATTAAGTATGCATTAGTCTGAGTAACTGATCAAATACATATCAAATCAGAATGAAGTGTAAAATAAAATGTTTTATTATACACTCAACAGTGAATTCTAGAAAAAAAACGCGTTCAATAAACATCGTTATAAACCGGTTCACACCCCTCGGCCAATCAAATTGCTCCAATTCATGAACAATATTTTTGGTATGAATCTGTTTTCAACGGGGCTAAATATCACACAGAAATTGCCATTAATTGGACAGTAAGCTGAAAGAAGATCGGACCGGGGAGCCACGATCGAAAGGCTGGAAGATAGATGTATGAGTACAATATGATAATTATGTGGTACATACCCAATCCCACTACCACAAGCAACCAACTTCATTGTACGTAATTGGTTATAAGAAATATTTATAGTTAATTAAATCTTGACGTTCATATAAGTCAACACATATTAGTCTGAATATGGGAAGTCAAATTGACATTTAATAAATAATGGAGCTTAAGCGCAATAAGGAATCCCTATTTGCGCTTAAGCACAATAAGGGAAGATCTAATTGCGCCTAAGCGCAATAAGGAAATTCTTATTAAGGAATCTCTTATTGTGCTTAAGCGCAATAAGGAATATCTGATTGCGCTTAAGCGCAATAAGGAATCTCTTTTAAGCGCAATAAGGTATCTTTTTGAGGGATATTTTTATTGCACTTAAGCGCAATTAGATCTTATTGCGCTTAAACACAATAAGAATATTCCTTATTGAGCTTAAGCGCAATTTGGAAATTCCTTATTCCGCTTAAGCACAATAAGAAATTCCTTATTGCGCTTAAGTGCAATAAGAGATTCCTTACGCAATATGATATTTAATTTCCTTATTGCGCTTAAGTGCAATTAGATCTTCCCTTATTGCGATTAAGCTCAAATATTTATTAAATGTCAATTTGGCTTCCCATATCTGAGTAGTGCAGGCCGTGACTGCACGGTCGTCCTTTTTTACATGGATTTCAATGCCATAATTTCATGTTTTAAATAATAATAATATTTTTTTATTACAATATATTTTTGTCCAAGTGACAAAATTTTGTTTATCTCACACATTTGATTGTTTGAACCTGAAATGGCCAGAAAAATGACTTTTCGAGATTTAAATTTGTTTTTATTTAATTTCATTTTTTTCAAAAGTCAGGTCTCGATATCTTCCCCAACCCAGCACCTACATCACAAAAAAATCATCTTATGTTTTTATCGCTTATTTTGCTTATATAGTAATGAAACGTCGAGAAGAAGTTAATTTCTCAACGTGTTATGACTATATAAAGCAAAATAAGCGATAAAACCACAAGATGATTTTGTTGTCATGTAGGTGCTTGGTGTGGGAGGGATATCCAAGCCTGGACATTTGAGAAAAACAAATATTTAGTAAAAAAATAACATTTTCTGGCCATTTCAGGAACAAAGGATCAAATGTGAGAAGAAAAACAAAAATTGCCACTTTTCTTTTTAAATAAAAAAACAATTATCTTTAAAAAAAAACAATTTCTGACCATTTCAGGACCGAACGATATCAAATGAGCGAAATTATATTTTTAGTTGTACATGGAGGGGGAAGATGTCCAGGGTGGGGGATATATCATGTTACACCGGCTCTTAATTCATTAGATAAATCAGTCACGTGGGTGGGGTGAGACAACTGGACAAGTATTGGGTGAGACAGGGAAGACTCACCCACACGGGCTACCTGTGCTAAAATGTGAGGGTGTGAGAAATAGTTATCCAAGAAGTTGGGTGAGTCACATTATCAAAACTGAGAGAAAATTCTAAACTTGTACTATATTTTAAAATGACGAACAAACTCACTCCCCCTTACATATACAATGTTGTTCCGAATAAAGTATCGCGTATTAGTTGATATGATACGAGATCAGATGACCTTAGATTACCCTTCTGCAACTCAGTTACTTTTCAGAAATCCTTCCTTCCACATGCAATCAATCTTTGGAACAAGTTAAAATCAGAAGCGAGGAACTGTGAAACACTCCCAGTGTTCAAAGACTTTTTTGAATAGTGGTCTCAAAGAACTTCCTCGATATCTGGAATTCGCATAAACGAGAGCAAGCCAAATATAGAGGATCTTAAACTCGTCCCAGTTTAAAGCGGAATTCACAAAACGAGTCCAATTAATTTACTGGACGAGTTTTGTAAAATCCGCTAAAAACTGGTGACGAGTTGAAGATTATATTTATTACATGATCCAAAACCTCGACAAAACACACATAAATCAACAAATGGGACGCGAAACTAATATCGGCTGCTGTAAGGCATGCGACGACGTTTCACGCATACATAAATAGTTCCAGATAAATACAGACTCTTTGGCGTATTTAATGGCGTATATTTAATGACATCACTTTTCAAACTCTTCATTCATTATAGTTTGTTGGAAAGATATTGGAAGCCATAGAAATTTGAAACGTAGCGTACGTATTGTAAACAGACGACAAACCGGAAGTCAAAGGTCACCAGGCACTATTTCCTATTATTAAACGAACGTTTGATAACACAATTTATGGAATGGGTTTATTGAATTGAATAAGGGTAGGATCATATAATAAATAATATTGTCGATTAAGACTGGAATGCAGTAATTTCAATCATGATCTTACAGCAATCATTTGAGAGATTGCCATTTGTGCATATGTGGTGCCGAAGAAACAACATAACAGTTTCTTTGTTATTGTCTCAGATTCTATATTGAACGAAATAGGTGCTTCGCAAGGGTTAATAACACGACCAGGCATAGCAACATTGTGACACGGAAACCGCGAACTGTCATTGGACGAGAATATAGATATTTTTCTGAGGGTTCAAAAATTTATATTGCTGTCTAAAAGATTCTCAAATTGAACTTTCCCTGAGTCCCTAACCAATTTCCCTTACATCCGAATCATCCTAATTTGAGTTATTCCTTATTCTCCAAATTTGTTTTCAGGCTTGTACTGTTATTTTGGTTTAATTTTATTCAGTTTTTAGTTTTGCGTTAGGTTAGTTTGGTGTTATTCAATATGATTTATATCTAAATTATTGTAACCTGTAACATGTGTTACTACGGTGTTGCTATGGTGATGCACATGGCGGGAACCAATAGATGATTTAGGGCGATGAACCTGCACGTGTATAGATGTCGGCAACGTGCAAGCAAATCCGTTTATGCATGCTCAACGTTGATCGCTGATTCGTTTGTCATATTATTGCATGGAGGCGAAATGATGTGAGTCAATACAATGCAATGTCAATACACATACGTGTGGTTGATCCTTTTTATTGACTGGTACCGATACATATTATGAGTTATTGTGCAACCACTAGTCAATAAATGTGCTATGTTTTAAGCAGCATTGGTCCCCATAGCTTCGGATACGATCGTATATAGTGGCCAGCAAGTATTGAATGGGTTCGTATGATTCCGCCCTGGTGGAACGAGAGGCCAGGTTTGTTATCAGAGGTTTACACCATATCAAGAAATTAACGTATGGTGTCATTTGTCAACTAATGATTCGAAAAATGTTGTTGAATTGACTCAAATATTATTGATATAAGTTATGGGCGACACATCCCATTCATCGAAGGAAACTATTTTCGACATCTCTTTAATATGGATGCAATATATATTCTGCTCTCTCAAACAAGGTTAGTTTTGAATTTACAGCCACATTCCATCTTCAGGGTAGTACTTTTCAACCTGCTGCAAGGAATTGAATTGTCACAAATTATTTTTTCCAACGCAACAACGTATGGTTCTGAATTTAGGACAACAGAACATATGACAACACACTCTACAAATGTGACCCGCCATATCCAAATTCAGTCGTAAGTCGGGATTTTTTTCACCCTGTGCCAATGAATTCTCTTATATATGCGAGTCGACCATAGGTCGCCTCGCATATATAAGATAATGCATTGGCCTAACAATTTTTTATCATTTTTTAAAAATAAATGTTTCTTACAATTTTTAGGACATAAAATAAAAAACATCCTTACCCTGCAGGGAGCCCCACTCATATATAGAAGCATATAGACGAGTGTCGTCTGCTCATGTTTGTCTGGGGCTCTGTATGGGTGAAATTATAAAATTGTTAAAGAATACAAGAACAAATTATTAAAATTGTTAGGCCAATGCATTCTCTTATATATGCGAGGCGACCTATGGTCGACTGGCATATATAAGAGAATGCATTGGCACAGAGTAAAAAAATCCCGACTTACGACTGGATTTGATATGGCGGGTCAAAAATGTTCTCATCCAATTCTCTACTTTAATGCACAATATGTACAGTCAGCATGCCATATTGCTTAACTGTTATGTTGCACCTCTGTATTGGTAGGTGGACGTCATCGTGTTAAGGCGCTGAAACAATGCATTGGCCTAACAATTTTTTACAATTTTAATAATTGTTTCTTGTATTCTTTAACAATTGTATAATTTCACCCATAGACAGCCCCAGACAAACATGAGCAGACGACACTCTTCTATATGATTATATATATGTGTGGGGCTCCCTGCAGGGTAAAGGATGTTTTTTTTTATTTTATGTCCTAAAAATTGTAAGAAACATTTATTTTAAAAAAATGATAAAAATTGTTAGGCCAATGCATTCTCTTATATATGCGAGGCGACCTATGGTCGACTGGCATATATAAGAGAACGCATTGGCACAGGGTAAAAAAAATCCCAACTTACGACTGTATTTGCTATGGTGAAATCAGGTGAAGAATCTAAAACCATGAAAACGAACTTACCTTTCTTTGTTGATCATAGCTACTCATTAGTGATGCTTTAGTTTAGAGAGCGATAACTAGTTCTCGGGTCAGCTATCGGTAAAAAGCAATACATGTACCTATGTGTCATATGCGTGGATGATTAGACTCAGCATAAGTGTTAATTGCTTCAATCTGGTTGTATCAGTTTTCGTGAGCAAATTATAGTCTACACCCGTACAATGCTGGAGTTTCAAATCAACAGTTCCAGATCATCCAGCATTGTTATACTTGTAAATGTGATCAGGTGGGATCAAACAAAACATAACTGAAACAAAAACAAAACAAATAATTTAAGTACCACATGGTACAGTCGTATATCAAACATGCAATGATGATCCTCACCTGTGCCATGTCCAAGTCTGACCAGCAAATCTTCCAGATCATCAAGCATTGTTCTACTTTCAATTGTGATCAGGTGGGATCCTTCTGCAGAACACATAGCCCTGGCACTATCTCCTCCGGTTGGCGTACTGTTGTATTTGACGCAGTATCCAACGCCATTCAGTGTTTCATAGTTGTAGTCAGCGTCAATGGAGCAGCTCGGTGGTCGAGAAGATATCACTGAAAAGGGAAGGTCGCAAACAGCCCTTAACATAAAACAACTATACATCCACATTACATCTTCTCACTGGAGTGTAATGTTACACCCCTTGTCAAGTGGTTCTGCTGAACTGCTATGGTGCGGGTATGAAATTGATGCCGTTACGAATTAGTATCAGCATATTTACGCGCTAGTGACCATATCACATGAAGCCACAAATGAATGTAATCCAATATCACAATCATTGCGACAATAATCGGGTATGTTCTGTAGAACACATGCTATTTGTTCTGAAAACCACATCAGTTGTGAATTGAAAGCGGTAGTTTAATGTAAAAAAAAAACTTTAAAAAACATTTACCGCAGTGTTTACATATTTTTAAATGTATGCGAACTCAATTGACCTCGCGAAGTGACAATGGCTTATCCCGGAGAAAATAATTTAGCAATCGTAAGCTAAACATAAACAAAACCACGTGGTCGTAAATTGAATTAATTCTCTCACGTATACCCGGTAATTTGTAAGTTAAAATTTGAAAATATTTCCCGAGACGTTCCGTGGAAGAAATGTTAAACTAATATAGGATCACTTAGAATAAAAGTAAACATAATCGTTATGGAATGTCGGAACACATCGGCCTTCAGTCTAAAATCAAATCGACGTTAGTCCTAATAAATGGGAATATTATATGCGTAAACTGACATGACAGTTAGATAATTATACATTGTTACCGTACGTTGTCACTCTTTCCAATATATATATATATATATATATATATATATATATATATATATAATCAGGTATTGAGTATCCAGGCAAAATCAGACTACAATTCCCGCCACCAGTTATGGGCGTAAACCCCGTCATAACAATGGTATCGGAACGATCTCGGGCGTAAAATAATATCTCGCTGTCCCAATATATTAGCTGGTTTACGGTTGTGGTGTAACATTAATCTACAGAGCTTGAGGTATTGATACATTGGTAAAATTACTTTTGCAAAATATGTTGCCAAATGAATTTGTTTCAAAATTCTTCTAGATATTGCAAAATGCTATCAGTTTCTGCAGCATTGGTCCATATATTTCGACAAGGGTTGTTACACAATAATGGTACGTCAAAACAATGATGATTAGCTATGTAATCGCCACCACAATACATACTAGTAATCGCACCGCACGTCCATACTAATCGTACCGGATTAACTGCATCTTGGTAGAGGTGTTAACTTTTCCTAAACATTAGAACATACCACTAACAAGAAAACCATAGTCATAAATGGTAACGCCACCAAAATTATTGTATTACATATAAATAGAAATTATAAAAAATACATAAAATATTTGATAACAATTGCGTTTAAACAAATAATCCTTCAAATTATTACTAACAAAGCAAGTAAACGATTGTGGGGTCACTCAACAGATTATAAAGACTTGGACTTAGTATACTGTAAATACTAAAATTTAAATGAAATAATTAAAAGATAAAATTTAGCAAGTAGTAAAAGTTAATTTTCTCATTGAATTTTTTTTTTGGTTAAATAAAGCAATACTTTAAATGTAACATTTGGTTTTTTTTAAATGATTGACCGTGGCTCTTCCAATAATTGTGCGACTGACCTGATCAATTGTTCTTAGGAAGTTGTTTTGAGAATTATTTGGAGGGAAATAGTTATGGCTGTGGCTTCGCAAGTAATTAACTTGGTGACGTGAAGTTAACAAATCTGAACTCCAGTAAACCACGGATGCTCCATACCAAATATAAGGTAAATTAATAATTCTTTAGAAGTTGTTTTAAGATTTACTATGGAGGGAAAGAATTGTTGTGCTGGCTTCGCAACTGTTTGACCTCATTGTAACACATATAAATATTAGTCACTCAGGTAATATATGTATCTATTCTGTATATTAAGTTATTGGGTCTTACGTGTCTTGAGATGTCTAAATAGTTTTCGATGGACAGATCGCACAAGGGACCCACGCCAATCTTCTCTGTTTGGGATTCCAATTGTTGGCTTATTAAATATGCACATATGCTTAAGATACAGTCGCGCGCGAAGCACGCTCCCGTAAGTCATGTTTTGGATCCCAGTTAATCAAAATATCATTGAAA
Organism: Siphonodentalium dalli; assembly: GCA_032622095.1. NCBI lineage: Eukaryota > Metazoa > Mollusca > Scaphopoda > Gadilida > Siphonodentaliidae > Siphonodentalium > Siphonodentalium dalli. The sequence goes on along the minus strand of CP136061.1, from coordinate 258,665,579 downwards.
TAATCGGTTTCCCCCAATAAACATCCATATATTCAATATACATGTTTTGGAGCAGAATTAGGCAGTCCATATTGGACGCCATCGTGGAATTTATTTTGTTTTGTTTTAATTTTCACACATATTTATTAGTTATGTGGATGGAGTTCTCATTAAACCTCACATCCTTATATTGGTTACAGTAATGCCCAAAGTAATTGACCACTTAACCATATCAGACTTATTGGTAATTTTTCAGGATTTAAAATCCTGAAAAATTACAAATAATTCTGCTCTGGTTAAGTGGTCAATTACTTTGAATATTACTGTACGAGGATTGAGTTATCATTAAACCTCAAATCCTTATATTGGTTACAGTAATGCCCAAAGTAATTGACCACTTAACCACAGCATAATTATGGGTATTTTTTCAGCATTTAAAATCCTGATAAATTACCCATTATTCTGCTGTGCTTAAGTGGTCAATTACTTTCAATATTACTGTATGAGGATTGATTTATCATTAAACCTCAAATCCTTATATTGGTTACAGTAATGCCCAAAGTAATTGCCACTTAACCACAGCATAATTATGGGTATTTTTTCAGAATTTAAAATCCTGATAAATTACCCATTATTCTGCTGTGCTTAAGTGGTCAATTACTTTTAACATTACTGTATGAGGATTGAGTTATCATTAAACCTCAAATCCTTATATTGGTTACAGTAATGCACAAAGTAATTGACCACTTAACCACAGCATAATTATGGGTAATTTTTCAGGATTTAAAATCATGAACAAATACCCATAATTTTGATTAAGTGATCAATTACTTTGGACATTACTGTATGTAGATGGAGTTAAACCTCACAACAGTGTGTTGGGGATTTGGACATTGACTTGGGACCTTTGGTTGTTAACGCAACAAATGCGCGTACACCTTATACACAAACTTCTTATGTAACCAGAGTTTTTCTTGGATAAGATGAGTTTGAAGCCTGCTAACATTTCCAAATGTTGTCAGTTTTGTATTCTCTGCAGCGGAACCCGACGCATTGAAGCAAAAGTTACAAGTGATAAAATGTGTACTTAACGAGACTATAATACAAATGAAATCATAAATTCAGGGAGGGGTGGGAGATATATAGAACTAAGTGTTGATCCGATATAAATTTATATAGCGATAATGACCAATGTTGACATATTATGCATCTCAACTCTACTGAACATTTCAACAAGGCTATAAAATATTGGGTGTCAGAATCTTAGTCATCTCTATATAGTGCCAGAATACTCATTTATGGACTTCTATAAGATGTTGGGTTGGTACGTTATATGGACTCGGAGAAAAAGGGGTTTGTACCGATGAACTGACATAAATTAGTGGAGCGATGTTGCCATGTAATGTATCGCGACTGTACTAAAGCAGCAATGACATAAAATGGGGGGGGGGGTATGAAATTATCTCCATCTCTATAGATGGCACCATGATTATATAGAAAGGAATAGCAATTGGTATACGTATACGGTATACTATAGTAATACCATAGACATATAAGTACAATTATCATGTCACTTAGTTGGATCGACCAACGAGGACGCTCCGTTTGTAGAGGCATATCAGGAGACATCGGGTCGACATCTTTGTAGCCCGTCCCATATGGAACACATATCCCCCTCAGGGTTCCCATATAGGGTCGATGTCCGCCATTTTGTTTTTCATGGAACTCTGCCGCCTCGGGTATATTTTCGGTGTATTTTGGCGCCAAGAAAAGGGATATCTGTCGGAAATCAAGTTCTGTTAATTTAAAGACATACATGTAGTACCATATACCAAAACCTGCATGTGATATATTTGAGAAATTCTAAACACTCATAAATTAACTATCAAACTCAAGTTTGTTGTCCTGCTTCTGGTGATTAGCCATTAACTCAATGCGTTGACGTTTAACGCCCATGACGCGTCACTGTGACGTTACATAAGTTAATAGTCATAGACAACAAATTTACTTACTGGCAGGTAATGAACTTCGTTTAAGTAATTCAAATTCACACACGGAAAACATGATATGTGGGTGACATGATAAAATCGTTACAGGGCTCGCTGTTGCCGGCTACCGTGACATATGAGGCTCAGCCAGATTAATATCGGGCTCGGCTAGCGCCTCGCCCGATATTAATCTCACTTCGCCTCATATGACATCGTATACGGCAACAACTCGCCCTGTAACTTATAGTATCACGCGATAAAATATTAAGTAACGTGACTATAGCGATGAAAAAATTAAATAAATTGGACCGGGATTAGAGGTTGGGTTGGTTATATGTGGATAATTGGATATGGAATTCATACCGATGAAACGATACAAATTAGTGGAGCGATAAAGACCAATGTTGACACTTAGTCAGGCTTCGCGGGAGAAAATAGGGGTTGATACGATAGGCCGAAATAAATTTGTCGGGTGATAATGACCAATGTTGACGTATAAAGTAACACGACTGTACTGTCGCACAATTATCAGATATAATGGTCAAATATGGACTCTAGTGCCCAATATGGAACAGCTCAGAAAACATTTGCACGGCCCTAAAATTTATTTAACAAGGCAATTGGCATCTGCCATATACAAATCGATTTATGTCGATAAATCTCTTATTTTTCTAATTTTTTAGCTCACACTTGGTGTGTGTGAGTGGGATACTAATATATTCCTAAAATGACAGGGTACAGCACGTAATTATTTTTTAGATCGAAGAAATGATTTGTTTTCGATGACAAAATTTAACAGTAGAATTACACAGGATTTCCCATTAAAATCGATTTATGTCTATAAAACTGTCATTTTTCAAAAATTTGAGCTGAAATTTGGTGTGTATGTGTATAATACTTATATATTCTTAAAATGACAGAGTTCAGCGCGTAATTATGTTTTAGATGGAAGAAATTGAATTTGTTTTCGATAATAACTTTACACTACAGCGTGGACCGTGGACGGGTCATCGAGTAAACGCATTTTATAAACAGGCTTTTGTCAATTGCCATTTTGGTCAAACTAAACCCTTTTCGACCGGGACAGCAGATCCGAATAGTAGCTAAGATGTATTTAGATAGAATTATCAAAAGAATTTGACCGATTCGGGTGCAGTTTAAGATAATCGAGTGGAGAAATATTGGTGATAATTTCAGAAAATAAAGATGGCGGAGAATCACAATTAAAATACCCACAATTCACTTCACTACACCAGGGGTTCGCAATGGGTTACACATTATTTTCAGTCTTTCAAATTATTTATATGTTCAACAACAAGTGATCTTAAGTTTACAATTTCAGCCTATCCTGACTCTATCGATACGATTTATCATATTTTCATAAACATATTGTACACCGGTGGCGTTAACTTTACAATTTCGGCATCTACGTGATTCTATCGGTACGACTGAGTAATGGTACAAAACAAAATGTCCAAGAATACACCAGGGGCTCCCAATGGGTTATGTATTATTTTCAGTCTATTAAATTATTTATATTTTCAACAACATATTATTACACCGGTGACTTTAAGTTTACAATTTCAGCCTGTCCTGACTCTATCGATACGATTTATCATATTTTCATAAACATATTATACACCGGTGGCGTTAACTTTACAATTTCGGCATATACGTGATTCTATCGGTACGATTGAGTAAAGTACAACAAATCTCCAAGAATACATTCGCCCTGTCCACTACACAATATCAAAATCACAGAAACTAGATACACCACATGTGGCGTAATTAAATTGTATTGTAAACGTTTCCTGAAATGAAAAGTGATGATTCACCAATAATGTCAACGTCCTAGCGAATTAATAGTTACTTGCTAAAAATATTGCCAAATGCAAATCTTTTGCCAAATGTGCATCAATTGTGCCATTGGCAATTGTGGCAAGTTGCAGCTCTGTATTGATGTTGTGGTAAGACTCCAGCACGTGAATAAAAGCGACGCGAAATAGGTCATTATCGTATCCACCGTCTGAGTAAGATGAAACTCATTAAACTGTGATCAGTGTACATGTCGGAATCGACTGATCGCTATACAACGTTCATGTTGTTTAATTACCCAAATGCTCGGTTAAACAGTATCTCACTAATATCAACAATACAAGAGTGATTATGCACGGTAAGATTTGCGCGCCAAAATACAGCTAGTACTATTTGATTTGGAAGCATAAATGTCCGTTTAAGAGTAAATCCATAACAAGTAGTGTTGATGTATCTGATAAGTCATTGGAAATGTTTACCCAGACGTGACAAAATGACAATACCTTTATATACTCTTCGAGTATGACCGCACTGAATTGATATACTTGTATGATCAATAATAAAAAACAGGTAAATATGATTAAATATTGAAAGGTAATGAATAATTTTGTTATGATCCAAATGTTATGTCGATCTTATAACAAACTATGTGTACAATGTTGTCCCTGTAGAGCACAGCTTCTTGATATGTTGTGTTATGTTCTGTATTAATCAGAGTCGCAGCTCACTGCAGAAGTGTGAGTTACACTTTATCCACAGAGTTTACATATTATTGCAGTAATCGCATCGAACTATTATCAGATTAACTTTGTCGCATAGTTAAATATACATTATTATTCTGTTGTTATGTTTCTCAATTATGATACCTTTCCAATTCTGTTTTGCAAAATGATCTTACATGAGTATTCAACTGATTTGTCCCATTAATTGATTGATTTATTTATTGATTGGGGGTTTAACGTTTAATGTCGTTACAGCCGTTAGGCCATATTACGACCAAGAACAGTATCAGTTATCAAAAACGATTGGAGTGAAGCAAATGTGCAGATAAATCAGACAGTGCTTTATAATAAACAACGAGCTATGTACAAATAAAAGCACACATGAGGAATGTTTCCACTTGGGGTTACGAATATAAATTCAAGAACTGACTATCTTGCAAGCATACTATAAAACGTATACAAGTAGTACAAGAATAATAGATAATAACTAACAAATAAATAACACGAAATTAACAAGGGTGCGCAATATGTAAAGTAGCTTTTAACATCTGATTTTGCATTGATAAAGTATTTATAATATTTTATGAATCGTACATGCACAATTGTCAATGCGTAAAGCTGACGGTCGGGCGGGTGAGACCGAAGCATGTAAATCATTCAACCATCCGACAGCCTCAATCCATAACTACTATTTGGTGCCTTGTATGGTTAATCGTTTCTGTTCAAATATTGATAGTTAACATGCATATGAACCTCTCTTTCTGAGAATTTAGACATTGGAATGATTTTGACCATTTTTGTCAACCAGGCGATTTTTGTTGCCGAAATGGCTCATATTGGGTGGATAGTTTGCGAGCAAGCGGTGCATCATCAGTAAACGTTTCCGTGGTCTGTGATACAGGTTCCGAGACAGGAGTTAGATAAATTGCGGCAAGTTGTGTTGAAATGAGATCAATTGGCTGAATCAATGAATAATTTCATGACGCGTTTCAATGCTTGCCGTCGTGACGTCACGAATTGACCAAATATGGCGACAAATGAATGTTATCAACATTGAATAGGACAGGGTGTGGTGTCATACAATAATGCAAAATTGTCGGGTGGGTACCACTGGAAAAGTCAAAATAAACGTTTTTTGCGTCTTGTTAGAGGTCGACAACATCCGGAATCTCAAAGAGGAATAGTACAGCATCGAGGAATTTGTGGTCCCATACATTCGGTGAGGGAGACCTCGCTTACTGTTGTGCCTAGATTGTAACTCCATGTGTTGCCAACTCAGCCAATATCTCCGACTCAAAACTGCTCTGCTGCTATTCAACGTTTGGCGAGGTGCAACCGTAAATGGTGTTTGTGCCATAGCTGTCGACTGCAACAAAGAATCAGATTGAACTTTCTTTGAACAATCAAATCAGGAGGGAGTCAGTCATTGACCCGGTCCTGGTTGGTTTTGACAAATTTTAATTTTACGGAAATAATTTGAGGTGTCTTATTAATGACAAATACAGAGGGTCTTTTCATAGCCGAGTCGGAGCTAAGAACCAATTACGGAGGGAAAACCCCAGGTCATTGGAACTAAGTGAGTCATCATTCTTACGATCAGGTGGTATTTTTTTGTTTTGACAATTTTCCCAGCATCCGCCGCGCATTATCATTATAATTCGTCGGGCTAAAGACTGGCACATAACTGAAGGGTGACCCGTTTATCCACTGCATGCAGCGGCCTCTTTGTACCTCCCCACCGTGAGAAAGGCGTGATCAATACAGGATTCAACATTCATCAGTCAGCAGGACGAACAACAAAGAGACTGTTGAGAACAGAAATATCATACGTGAATAAACAGAACACACTACGACAAATATCACACGAAAAATACGACAGATAACATCAATTGAACCCGAAACACTGTGTAGAGACGTGACTAACCGATTTATTCAGTCGGGTCGACTCAACCAGCAGTATTGAATATATGTAGGATCAAAGCTGACCATGAGCTAAGCCGTACCAGAGGTCGATGCATCATGTTGTGCGGCCACCAAGAATCCTACATCACATCTCACGGGATACACACTAAGGGATGCATAAGCATCGCAGTGGGCGGTATGCACATTCTACACCATGACCACACGGGGATTTTCCATTTAAAATAATGTTGAGTTTATCCCTTTGTAAGAAAATAGTTGAACATAAGCTTGTGTCATAGGGTATATATATGTCCCATGTGGCGCCTGTAATCATAATAAGTTAGTTGTTTTACTTATAGTAAAATAACATTGTGAAATTATGGAAATTTACAAATCTAATCTACACATGAGAAGAGCAGGTCGTTGACGAAATGCCACTATGTGCAATAAAGAGCAACACATCAACACACTATTGCAATAAAGAGCAATCAATGAAACAATTGAGCAATACAGTGCAAAACATTGACACCCTGGTTCAATAATAAGCAAACATCAACACACTGGTGCAATAAAAAAGCAACACATCAACACCCTTGTGCAATAAATAGCGAGCAACACATCAACATCCTGGTGCAATAAAGAGATTAACGCAACACCAAAAACAAGCTGAATGCGACCAAAGGCAATGGTAGTTGAGTCTTTATCCAGGACGAAGAGCAGAACACATGACTTGTTCGGGCATATCAGTTTAAGATGACGGTGTAGACATTAGTCGCACAATATAGCATCATTTTCAATATAAGTAGCGACACTGACAGAAGCAAAGAAATAAAGTAAATTAGTCATTATCGATACTTCACCAATACATGTGACCCGCCATATCTAATTCAGTTGTAAGTCTGGATGTATTTTACCCTGTGCCAATGCATTCTCTCATATATGCGAGTCGACCATAGGTCGCCTCGCATATATAAGAGAATGCATTGGCCTAACAATTTTTTTTCATTTTTATTTAAATATATGTTTCTTACAATTTTTAGGACATCAAATAAAAAACATCCATTACCCTGCAGGGAGCCCCACACATATATATAAGCATATAGAAGAGTGTCGTCTGCTCATGTTTGTCTGGGGCTCTGTATGGGTGAAATTATAAAATTGTTAAAGAATACAAGAACAAATTAAATTAAAATTGTAAAAACATTGTTAGGCCAATGCATTCTCTTATATATGCGAGGCGACGTATGGTCGACTCGCATATATAAGAGAATGCATTGGCACAGGGTAAACAAATCCCGACTTACGACTGGATTTGATGTGGCTGGTCACATATTTTATAAACACGGTCAGTAGCTCTTGTGTCGCTGAACAGTTTACTAGAATCAGAAGGCGACACAAGTTATCAAATTACCAAACAAAATGTTTCTGCCAATTTAATTGTGACCCGCCATATCAAATTCAGTCGTAAGTCGGGATTTTTGTGTACCCTGTGCCAATGCATTATCTTATATATGCGAGTCGACCATAGGCCGCCTCGTATATACAAGAGAATGCTTTTGCTTAACAATTTTTTACAATTTTAATAATTTGTTCTTGTATTCTTTAACAATTTTATAATTTCACCCATACAGATCCCCAGACAAACATGAGCAGACGACACTCTTTTATATGTTTCTATATATGTGTGGGGCTCCCTGCAGGGTAATGGATGCTTTTTATTTTATGTCCTAAAAATTGTAAGAAACATTTATTTAAAAAAAATGATAACAAATTGTTAGGACAATGAATTCTCTTATACATGCGAGGCGACCTATGGTCGACTCGCATATATAAGAAAATGCATTGGCACAGGGTAAAAAATTCCGACTTACGACTGGATTTGATACGGCGGGTCAGAATTGTCCCCCAAGTATTGCTTTAAATAACATTAATTCTAGACTTGACTGATCATTTGCCCCAGCTGTAACGTGTTTTGTGAATTATTGTGTGTATCAAGCAATAATAGTAACACGATATCAGTAACCCCGAACACACCTTTAAGTTTGCAATATATATGCTGTTCCAGAATTGAGCGCGACGCGGAAAATAATATTTTGTTGTACACTAGACTAAGTGTACACGTGGTGTGGTTACATTGTTCTGTTTCAGAGGAATAAAACAAGGCAACTAAAAAGGGCGATGAATTCAGGCAGGATATCTATACGGTCAACATAAGTTGCCTTTATATCAAGTTATAATGTGAAGCTAATTAGATAATGTTGATATGTATATGTATAACACGCTTTATCGTGTGCGTTGACCCTTTTAAAAGTGATGTCTATATTTACAATCTTTCATTTGTCGATATAAGGAGTTCCAAATTTCAAGGAAAAGTGTATGGGAGAGCTGCAGACAAACAAGTTATTGGATTGTTCAACCTGATGGTATTAGTTATTCTGGACTTAGCATTGTTGGCACGAACGAACGATTATGTTGATAATAGCCACACAATATACCCATTACCAGTGCAAGCAGAGACCCAATGTATGTTTAGCTAAAATAAACTGAAGCTTTGCAAATTTAGAAAAATATATTGATTTGCAACACCCACTTGAACGTCTCCCTCTTGTTGTCGCTCGAGTATTATCTCGACGAATGTCGATTACTTGTGACGTTCAAGTGTCAGGGTACGTTCATACCCTGGGAAGTTTGCACGGTAGGCTTTGCAGTCATTTCGTCGTTGTAAACTATATGGTGCCATAATATGAACGGAAATAAGCATATCAAATTATAAAATGCATATGTACCACAGCTAACTACATTCGAAGAGAAATTTCTATAGTTCTACATGTAGCGATGCTGCCGGAATTTGCATGTAAATAGCATGCTATATATCTCCAAAGAATCATTCAGATATTTGAAGACAAATGCCAGTAGCACTATTACAAGTGCAACTACATAAATCCTTACTTCTCATGTCGTTCGCTTTGGTAAAGATTCATGTTTATGCACGTTTCCGTCCATATTCTGGGACCATGTGGTTTTCTATGATGAAATGCACGCAAAGCATAATGTGCAAACTTGCCAGCGTATGAACGTACCCTTGTCGGGTCGAGGTGGTAATTATTTCATGATGTATATGTATGTACATGTATGTGGGTTTTTAGTAAGATCATCACCTTGGCTGGTATTAATCACCGTGGCCGTTTCGCGACCTTGTGTGAGTATTTGGCCTCAGACACTTGCCTCATTGATTATCGTTTACGCAATTAACAAATGGAAAATGTACAAACCAGTGTGTTATTACTGCTCTGGTTACCCAAAAGATTGTTATGTAAACAATAAATCGGGGGTGAATACTATGACGAGTTTTCTGTATACGAATCTACAGTATAATGGTTTGTAAAACATAACAATTTATCATTCCGCTAATACTATGAACACACGATTACAAATATAAACCACACATGGTATGTGTTTTATGTAAACACTATCATGTTCCGGTCACAAAGAATTGTCGAGTACTATGAACATGTACTGAAAGCTACAACGATAAAGAACGTGACTATAATGCCTTCGTATGAGGTGCCGAACATAAATATTCGATTTTCACACCATTACACCGGTTCATATACCCACTTCTGATACACACGTGGGACGTGGCGAGAAGGGGTCGGGTCGCCCTCTCATCGCGTGGACATGTTTTATCAGCTGGAAATCTAATTTTACATGGACATGGCGATAGGGGGTTAGGGTGTCGGGAACTCAGCACATGGCACGTTACAGCTGTTCGGAATAGGGAGGGGCGAGTCGTCACCTTTTACTTTATGTATTACACCACAATTGTAAATACTCTGTAAATAAATACTGTAATGTCAACTTTGTATCGGAAGAGGGGTCTCCTGTGAGTTTATGTAACTTGTACCCCAATCCCTTTGTAAATTGAAAAATTCACAATAAAATATGATTAAAGTAAAGTAAATGTAGTACCATCAAAATAATAATATGTTTTCACAAATTGAATGGTTGTAATCTCAACAAAAAAAAAGATCACCAAGTAAGTTGTATTACTCGATATGACAACGGCTTGTACTCACATACATAAGTTACATGTATTGATTAACTGTACACAGGCAAGTGCTCGTCAAATTAACACACCTAACACAGATTGTATAACTCTCATAAGCCATAAACCCTCACAGCAACTTAGGATTGGTTGATCCTTTTGTAAGTGAGCCAATCCTGCAAGCCATGATATAATTATCATGAACCGTTCACAGGCGACCTGTCGCCTGTAGGAAACCTACAATAATCAATCGTTGATCTTTGGGAAATGTGTGAGAGTTTGTTAGCTCTTAGTTTCATAGTACCGACAATATCACTCATCACAAAATTGTAGCACGCATTATAACTTTCCCATATTAATTTTGTGTCGGCGTGCTCGTCTAATTTGAAACAGATATTCAGACAATACTGATTTTAACGGTAAATTGGAGCAGAAATTTCATGCTTGTCTGTGACATATGTGAGCCGATATCGCAATAAACATTCAATAAATTACCAAGCGAAATTCCATAATTGTACGAAACGCAAAACAAATTCACTAACAAAATCACTTCAATTTTACCTACAGTGAAGTAAATTATTAAGAAACATATAATGACATATATATTCCCTGTGATATTTGTTCCATTTTATAAGGTTCCCGGTCACAATATAAAAAAGTTCCCAGGTTTTGTACTGGTGGAATATGATCTCTACGAGCGTTAGTCAGCGTATAGAGATTCATGGTATGGTATAGGATTTCAGCAGTCCGCCGACAGACGACAGATATCGCAGTCAAACACTCTAACCATGGAATCACAAAGCTATTGCTGTAGAATATCGGTATACCAAATATATATGAATGGAATCGGATGAAGTTTGTTCAGGTTATCACGGTAACGGTCTTAACATTGTCAAAACAACACGAAACAACTGACAGCCATACCTTAGAGTTAAAAAGAATGTGGACAGATGAAGTGTTCAAACGCGAAATACCAGGATCGTTTAATGCATCGTTTAATGCATCGTTTACATACATTTTCTGATAGCGCGACAAATCGAAATTCTCCCGAAAACTAGGCATTGTTTGCTTAGATATATATCGTTGCTTTGGCATATCTGCTATATGCACGTTTGATGTCATTATGCTTGGGAAAGGCTGCCCTCATATATAAAAAGCTTCCATTTGACCTAACCCGAAGACATACAAGCAATATATATATATATATATATATATATATGTGGGAGTAACGTCCGTTATAGAAGAGCAACGGACGGGACTCGGTCCAAAAACAGCATTATCGCAACCGATATCCCAAGCTATTGTGGACCGAGAAGTCTTGGTCTAGGTTTGGTGTTGTTTGGTGGTGGAATAATTTGTCTTACCATTGTGACGGTACACGATATATTTGATATTTTATATATATATATATATTATGCATGTACCAATTAATATGTACATAATCCGTCTGTGGTACAATAAATCCTGTGCGGTGATAGGACAACTGCAAGTGGTTACCCGTTTCTTACCCCAATAACAACCGTAACACAACGTCACACATTATTGACCTCATCCGACCTAATCACAAATATGTTTTACCCTGCGCCAATGCATTCTCTTATATATGCGAGTCGACCATAGGTCGCCTCGCATATATAAGAGAATGCATTGGCCTAACAATTTTTTATCTTTTTTTTAAAATAAATGTTTCTTACAATTTTTAGGACATACAATAAAAAACATCCATTACCCTGCAGGGAACCCCACACATATATAGAAGCATATAGAAGAGTGTCGTCTGCTCATGTTTGTCTGGGGCTCTGTATGGGTGAAATTATAAAATTGTTAAAGAATACAAGAACAAATTATTAAAATTGTAAAAAAATGTTAGGCCAATGCATTCTCTTATATATGCGAGGCGACCTATGGTCGACTCGCATATATAAGAGAATGCATTGATACAGGGTAAACAAAAACTGGGTTGTCCAAATCAATACTCTCTACGTTCAAATTGTGAATACACGCTAGCCAAGGGCATGTCCATATATGTTGCACACATAACGTCCTTTCCGTTGCAATATAGCGGGGTTTCCGACAGATGCTGCCTTTGTGTTAAAATGACATTTGAAGAGGGAATGTTTGCGATAAATGTTTTTTTCTGAAGTGATCAAAGGCCACTTTTATATATTAAACAGAGACTTTCGCTCAAATGGAGCCCGCTTACGATCGGAAAATGTGTATGTACAATTTATAATTACGGTTATAGATGTGTTGCGACCGTGTGTCCGTCTGAAACCTTAATTTTGTGGTGGTGTTGTGATAGTTCTGTCACATTTACGTTCTAAAAATAGCATTTTTCGTCTTTTTTAAAACAACTTCCGATTTAATGTTTGTACGGTTTATACACTGTGAATGTGCTGCAAGGCTAGTATCAAACTATCAGCAGAATTTGAGAAAATAAATACGAATACACTCATCTCTGTTTATGGGAATAAATCATTAAAAAGCTATATAAAAATAAGAAATGAATGTAGTTGGGGTGTGGGATATTAGGGTACACGGTATGCTCCAACGACCACATGGCCGTCGTACCCCGCATTGAAACATATGCCCGCTTTATACATTCATTTTGTAATTAAACTTAACATATCAATCTATCGATGCAACGCCAATAAAAGTAACTCCATTACAGCGAACGCCATGCGTAATTCGTGAAAATACAATGTAAATTTTTTTTATTTTGAGCGTAAGTGCGCGCTACTGTTGGTTGTTAATATAATCACCAAAGTGGCCAATGGACTTGTAATAATAAACAGAAAAACATGCAAATATTTCAATGATATTATATCATACACGGACACGGTTTGCAAAAACCCACTTTTATCGCAAATGAGCAATGTGATATTCTGCTACACGAAAACAATATTACTCGGAAATTATAACGCTGATGTGGTACCATAAATGTTACAGACAGACATTTGTTCTAACAGCTCTTGGATTTTAATCCAATGGTCTATATATTGTTTGAATAATTTGTGAGGATTCAACGCGGTAGCCAAAGTGTAATGCGACTTGTAATGCAAGGCCAGATTCTTATAAAATTGTGGTAATATTACATTATAATCTGATAAAGAGTCAAATTTATTCTTGCACATGGCACTCCAGACAACTTGATTGGTATGTCGCTACCATCCTTAATCAACTGCAATTGTTTGACGAATAAACATTGATAACATAAACAGAACAAGCGATCAACAGAGTAAGATACGCACCTGCTCTCTGAAGAACTCCACTGTCGTCACTGAACTGGACACACTTGGAGCCATTGACTGCAAAGGATTTGCATTCTGATCTTTTCAGACATTGTGCACCACAATCCATTTCTGATTGTGACTTGGTAGTTGCCAAAATGTTGCTCATATTCAGTTGCCCGCTACCGTTGAAAAAGTTGGCAGTCACAACCTTTGAGTTATTCGCTGCTGACAGACAGATGCAACTCATAAACATGAACAAACTGACCATATTTTATTCCGGTCAAGTGCACACGAAAGTTAAAAGTCCACAATACTTTATATATTAATATATAGCCTATTGTCTCGACAATACCAACAGTGATTGATGTTCAGATGTCGTCAGCAAACTGTTGGTCAGCACTGTGGGAGAATTGTCATCGAGTAGAAGCACAACGTAACAACGAATGCCGTTTGTCGATTTGAACTATTTCAAGCGACGCACAGCGCGTTGGAGTGAATGTGGCTCCGCCCATTCGCAGAACGTATATCACCGGGAACAACGCATCCACTAATGAATACAACAGCAGCATGTTACTAACATTTTAAAGTAGGTTTTGCATTAGTATCGATTGTGTTTGCTTCTTATAGGTGGGATATATATCGTGGATTTTCGCCCTGTTTATGCCATGTATCCACTGATCCATTGTGACCCCCTTTTCCCATTAGTGTAAACAATATTTATTGGCGATAGGGGGGTTGAGGTGTTATGAAATCAACGCATGGCATGTTACAGCTATTCAGAATAGGGAGGGGCGAAACGATATGCCTTGTTCCACGAAATCATATGTAATTCCATGGTATCGAGTATCGACATTCATGACGGGAGCTTCCTCAGGCTGAATGTTTGCGAAAACCCTGGGTCAATGCATTCTCTTATATATGTGAGTCGACCATAGGTCGCCTCACATATAAAAGATATTGCATTGGCCTAACAAATTTTATACTATTTTGTATAAATGTTAAAAATAAATGATACAAAATTGGTAAAGTATGTAAGAAATAATGATACAAAATAAAACAAATTGTTAAAGAATGTAAGAACAATGATAACAAATTATAAATATTGTAAGAAATAATGATACAAAATAAAAGAATTGTTAATGAATGCAAAAAAATGATAAACATTTATAAAGATTGTAAGAATATTTTATAAAAAAATATTATAAAATTGTGAAGAATGTAAGACAATATGATAATAATGTAAGATAACATACCGTCAAAATTGCGAGTCTATGCACGTACCATTTAACCCTTTCATGACTGGAGTTGCGCTGGTGCAGCATTAAAGACCCTTGTGCCAGTGCATCCTCTTATATATGCGCGTCTCACATAGGGGGCCTATATAAGAGAATGCACTGGCTTACTATATCAAGTTAAATATTGTTAAGTCAATGCATTCTCTTATATATGGCACAGGGCTTTCGCAAAATTTCAGAACTTCCAGTCATGAAAGGGTTAATATGCCCAATATTTCGCACACTATTTAGCCAGTCGTCATACACATGGTATGGTTATCATATTGCACATACATGTATGAGACTACAATCGAAGTTTCACATATTACTGAGCCAGTTGTGATGCACAGTACAATATTATCATGGGTCAATACTATGAACAATTTTAAACCTCTAAATACAAATAGTATTTATTAATTTGTAATTACAAATTTGTGTTAACTATCACAGTGGTTTCATAGTACAGGGAACATTTAGCCGTATTATTGTAATACCTCAGATTGGGCGGGGGTAAAAACCCCTTAAACGTAGAAAAAACTAACTCACCACTCTGCTCCCATTCACCCGTAATCAGTGTTATCTCAATACCAGTTCCAATTATAAGGACATGTATATAAAGTTAAAATAACTGACAACAATTTCTATGGGAAAGTTACAATGCGTGCTATTATTTTGTGATTAGTGATATCGCCGGTACTATGAAACGATGAGCTAACAAAATCTCGCAAATTTTACAAAGATCTATGTTGATTATTGTAGATTGCTTACGGGCAAAACGTTACATGTGAGTGATTCACAATATATTGAATCACGGCAAGCCAAAGTTACAAAAGAATTAACCAATCATAAGTTGAGAGGTGATCGCTTATCAGAGCTATCCAATCGGTACACGGATTGCTAAGTTGATGACCACTTGTCTGCGCAAAGTTAACTAATAAACTGTTCGTTTGTATAGTGTGTATGTAAGTACAAGTCAGTGTAATATCGAGTACTACAACCAATTTGGTATCATTGTTTTCACAAATTACAACCATTCAGTTTGTGAAATCAAAATATTATTTTGATGGTATAACATTATATATATTTTGCCCATCATATGATTTCAAACTGATCCGCTACTCTTATCATAACACATCGAGACAGGAACGTGGCTCCATTTTATCAGGGGTGTCCATCACAGTACCGAAGCATGGACGTGCTAAGGCTCTCGGTTATAGGAGGGGTTGTCATTTTATAATTTCAAACTGCTCCGATATATTATAATATATCGAGATAGGGACGTGGCTACATGGGCTTCGTTTGGTGATGTGGTGTCCATCCTATAATTTCAATATGCACCCTTTGAATAAAAAAATGCCTATAAATTCCACATAGCGATTGAATCGTATATCAAGAGGCGAGTATTTAAATTTGTCTACGCTGATAACAAAAGTTAGTCAATATGACTAACATATGTTAGTCAAACGTTTTTCCCCAGGATGACTAACTTAGTTCAGCCAACATGGCTGAGGCATAACATTAGTCAAAATTACTAAGGTGATGTTAGTCATAACGACTAAGAAATGGGGATTCAAAACGACTAATTTGACAAAATGGCCAGGATTTAGTCATAACTTTTATAAGTCACTGGGAAGGCGAAAATGTAAGTTGCGGAATTATGTGCAAATAATTCCAATACTTGACCAAAGTTACTCAAAATGTTTAGTCATATTTAGTCAAAATGTCCAACCCAAGGGGGACAACTTAATGTTACAGCTGGATGATCAGAAGCCAACCGGGGTAAACAATTACATTTCACAGAAATAGAAGTTTCTGATTGAGGGTGGGGATACAGTTGGATATCGACGTTGGCGCACCGAAGAGGCCATTGGCCACGTCACTGCATTTATGATGTAGTCATTTGTGAAATATGTGCTTTCATTTTCGTATTCGTGTCCTTTACCGTGACCAAATGCATTCGCGTCAACGATCGAAACTCAAAGGATAATCTGCCGTTGAACAAGAGTTTCATTTAACTCGCCATTCATTCTTGAGCGATAAACAATACTCACATTAGGAACACGCGTAATATTTATTGATTTGTCATTTATAAACTATAGTTGACCAATACAACAACACCGAATCGCCGCTAACCAAATACCAACAGGCAGTATTTCTGGAAGAAGATAACACAAGAAAAGACAGCTGTAATGTGCCAGGCATCGTGTTCCCAAGACCACTATCGCCATGTCCCTGTTTATGAGACTTCCATTGATAAAACAAATCATAACAGGGGGTGCGCTACGTCCCTGCGAATCAGAGATGGTTATATGGTCCGGTTTAAGGGTGTGAAAATCGACAATTTATGTTTGACACAGTGTAACTTTCAATAAATTGTGTAATTTTAGTAGTTACAAGGAACACATACTGCTACCTCACATCCAAGATGACACCCCCTAAGGTTTGACAATTTCTAAATATAGGCCATTTCAATCCAAACTTTTGACCAAAGGAGGTAAAATTCAAATGTTGGTCTAAAACAATGACACACCCTCTAATAAATTGTTGGAAAAACAAAATAAGAGAACAAGTTCAACCTATTGTTGTTGTAAAATTTGCAATTCATGTTGTTTCATGTATCAAATTTCAACTGTTGAACATGTTGACAAAATGTTTGGGCGCGAGAAACATAACCCAACCCCATTGTCGCGATGTCCCTGTGGGTTGTACTTGAGATTTCCAGCTGACAAAACATTTTCACAAGGGGGAGTATCGACCCCTTGTTGGCACGTCTCTGCGTATCATAGATGGGTATATTATCCGGGTTAAGGTTCGAAAACTGAAAATTTATGTTGGACACACAATACGAAGTCCTTCTAATCACGTTCCTTAACGTAAAACTTTCAATTAACTTTCATAGTACTCGAACATTCTTTGTCATTGGGAGTCTGATGGGAGATGATTGTAAATACAAAGAACACGTACTATTTGTGATTTATGTTTGTAATCGTAGGTTCATAGTATTAGCGGAATGATAAATTGTTATTTCTTTCAAACAATTGTAGATTCTTACAAAGAAAACGCTTCATAGTATTGACCCCCGATTGCATATATGAGACTGCAAGTCAAACTATAGACATACGACTGTTTTGATCAGTGACGCCCTTCCAAAATTGAGTACATGACCAAGCATAAAACAGAGGACCATGCATCACTTTACTAGTAAATCGGCCCCAAGAGCAAGCGGACAATCTATATCCACAATCCATGACTGCTATCACTGACATAAAGCGTTCAACACATCGATTATGTATTAACATTTGCGAGTTTGAATAAGATGGTGGTGCCATATTATATTTCGAAAACGGGGAAATAAAGATAATATCTGATGACACTCTAGATGGTATTCATTACGCTTTTCTCTCAGCAATAATTTATTAGGTGATTATTGTTCCCAGGCAACATCACCACAGGAATCATCCATGTTTTTTTGCAGTTCAACGGCAGATACGAAGCCCTAACACACATACAAACGTTATGGGAAACCCTAACCCTAACCCTAACCCTAACCCTAATAGTCCAGTGCATTTATGAGAAAAAAATGCCACACCCGGAACTAATTGCAACAGAATTTTTTTTTGCTGGAATAAGTACATAAACCCTCCATAAACAACATACTAAAAATCGGCAAAAATCGGAAAAAGGGAAATTGGTGAATTTCGTGAAATAAATTTTGGGAAATTTGGTCAAATCATCAATTTATGGATTTTCATGGATGCATATAAAAACAATCAAATTCACAAATCCTACAAATGGTATGTATATTGTATCGACCTCAATTTCCTGAACCCAGTACTGAAAACCAGTCCCAGATTCATTACGTATTTTTCGAGTTGTGTGCCTTCAAAAACGCGAGTTTACCTGATTTCGGCCCATTTTCGGGGCCTCAATTTCGAAGAATGAGCCAAAATGCCTTATTTATGATTAATTATTTTAAAAACTAGAGCGAACTGAAGGGATTTTTCAGTGTTATAGTAATTTCCTCACTAGATTAAACACAAAAATATGATTAATATGTGTATCTATAATTAAGAAGAAGATTATATTCTCAAACAAAATGTGTGTTCCATTGTATGGACTTGGCCAATTTTGCCTCTGACACTGAACGTGTGTGATGAAATGCAATAGTTGAGGTCATGTAACTCAATAATTTAATACCCATATGCCATGCTTTTCTTATAACCTTTTAAGTATGTTGGATTGAACAAAATGTAAAGGTATTAACAGGACATTATTTAAGAAAATCAACTTATGGCCCTTTGAATACTTAGTTTTAGCTTGTTTCCAAAGATGCCAGTTTGAGGCATTTTTGTCCAATCTAAAAGGTTTTGGGCCATAAAAACAAAAAACAATGGGTGTTTTAATGTGTAAAATTATTTGAACTTTCCTCCCACAACAATTTAGTGATAAAAAATTAGCCTAACATTGGTTATGCCATAGTATTTCACTTGATTTCTTTCATTTTTCAGGAAACTGACTCCATATTTTAACGTTGGTATAGGGGTAGGAAAAATCACAAAATGCAATCTTATCACCAAATTACAGCCATTTCAGACACAATGTTGTTTTCTTCCAGTTTGTGTACATTCCTGTTGCATTATAAAACTGCTTAATACATGATCGGACGTTGATTTAGAATTGTATGGTTATGTTGTATAAAACAATCTCAAAATAGCCAATTTGACATTTCACTTCCAAATTATGACAAAAAATATTATAGCTCTGTCAATAAACATAAACAAAGGAAATATGAAATTATGTATGAAAGAACAATGTAAGCAGAAACTGTTAATATAAAGTTTTCTGCTTCAAGATGCATAATTTTTAAGATTTTGTTGATATGCTTTCCCCTACCCCCATTTTTCTGCCGTTCAAATTTGGAGTATGTTTCCACAATGATGAGTGAAATCCAGTGACATTCATTGGTATAACCATTGAAATGCTATTTTCTCAACAAAAAAATGATTTAAGAGGACAGATCACATAATCTTACACAATAAACTTTCATTAATTTTTCTGAATATGCCTAAAATCCTTTTAAAATTGACAAAAACGTCCCACAATAGCATTTTCGGAAAAAGAGGCTAGACTAAGAGTTCATAGGACCATAATTTTATTTTCTTCACCAATGTATTTGGAAATTCCTTCACAATTTGTTCAATCTAGTATTCTCAAAATGTTATGAGAAAAGCAGAGCATATGGATATTAATTTATTGAGTTACATGACCTCAAATATGGCATTTCATCACACGAGTTCTGTGTCAAGGCAAATTTGGCTAAGTCCATACAATGGAACACACATTTTGTTTGAGAATATTTTATTTTCCTTATTCATAGATGCACATATTAATCATATTTTGTGTTTTATCTAGTGAGGAAATTACTAAAACAGTGTAAAAGTAATTAATTTTGCTCTAGTTTTTTAAATAATTAACCATATAATACGGCATTTGGCTCATTCTGCGAAATTAAGGCTCCGAAATCAGGTAAACTCGCGTTTTTGAAGGCACACAACTCGAAAAATACTTAAGGAATCTGGGAATGGTTTCCAGTTCTGGATTCAGGAAAATGTGGTCGACAAAATAGGCATGATATTTGTAGGACTTGTAAATTTGAATTTTTTATATACATTCATGAAAACCCATAAATTGATGATTTGACCAAATTTTCTCAATTTTTTTTCACGAAATTCACTAATTTCCCTTTTTCCGATTTTTGCCGATTTTTAGTATGTTGTTTATGGAGGGTATATGTACCAATTCCAGCAAAAAAAAAAATTCTGTTGCAATTAGTTCTGGGTAAAACCATAAATGCACTGGACTATAACCCTAACCTACATAGCACGTCATGTGAAACCCTAACCCTACCATAACCATAACCTACATAAAAACGTCACGGGAAACCATAACCCTAACCCTAACTTCAATAGACAGCAATCCGAATAGAATGTATGTGACATTTTCCTTGAAGTATAGTATATTCATAACTTCAATAGACAGCAATCCGAGTAGAATGTATGAGACATGTTCCCTGAAGTATAGTATATTCCTAGCTTCAATAGACAGCAATCCGAGTTGAATGTATGTGACATTTTCCCTGAAGTATAGTATATTCCTAGCTTCAATAGACAGCAATCCGAGTAGAATGCATGAGACATGTTCCCTGAAGTATAGTATATTCCTAGCTTCAATAGACAGCAATCCGAGTTGAATGTATGTGACATTTTCCCTAAAGTACAGTATATTCATAACTTCAATAGACAGCAATCCGAGTAGAATGAATGTGACATTTTCCCTGAAGTATAGTATATTCCTAGCTTCAATAGACAGCAATCCGAGTAGAATGTATGAGACATTTTCCCTGAAGTATAGTATATTCATAACTTCAATAGACAGCAATCCGAGTTGAATGTATGTGACATTTTCCCTGAAGTATAGTATATTCCTAGCTTCAATAGACAGCAATCCGAGTAGAATGTATGTGACATTTTCCCTGAAGTATAGTATATTCCTAGCTTCAATAGACAGCAATCCGAGTTGAATGTATGTGAC
Source organism: Siphonodentalium dalli (assembly GCA_032622095.1). NCBI lineage: Eukaryota > Metazoa > Mollusca > Scaphopoda > Gadilida > Siphonodentaliidae > Siphonodentalium > Siphonodentalium dalli. The sequence goes on along the minus strand of CP136061.1, from coordinate 258,644,030 downwards.
ATTTTCCCTGAAGTATAGTATATTCATAACTTCAATAGACAGCAATCCGAGTTGAATGTATGTGACATTTTCCTTGAAGTATAGTATATTCCTAGCTTCAATAGACAGCAATCCGAGTAGAATGTATGTGACATTTTCCCTAAATTATAGTATATTCATAACTTCAATAGGCAGCAATCCGAGTAGAATGCATGAGACATGTTCCCTGAAGTATAGTATATTCATAACTTCAATAGACAGCAATCCGAGTAGAATGTATGTGACATTTTCCCTAAAGTATAGTATATTCATAACTTCAATAGACAGCAATCCGAGTAGAATGCATGAGACATGTTCCCTGAAGTATAGTATATTCCTAGCTTCAATAGACAGCAATCCGAGTAGAATGTATGTGACATTTTCCCTAAAGTATAGTATATTCATAACTTCAATAGACAGCAATCCGAGTAGAATGCATGAGACATGTTCCTTGAAGTATAGTATATTCATAACTTCAATAGACAGCAATCCGAGTAGAATGTATGTGACATTTTCCCTAAAGTATAGTATATTCATAACTTCAATAGACAGCAATCCGAGTAGAATGTATGTGACATTTTCCCTGAAGTATAGTATATTCATAACTTCAATAGACAGCAATCCGAGTAGAATGTATGTGACATTTTCCCTAAAGTATAGTATATTCATAACTTCAATAGACAGCAATCCGAGTAGAATGTATGAGCCATGTTCCCTGAAGTATAGTATATTCATAACTTCAATAGACAGCAATCCGAGTAGAATGCATGAGACATGTTCCCTGAAGTATAGTATATTCATAACTTCAATAGACAGCAATCCGAGTAGAATGTATGATACATTTTCCCTGAAGTATAGTATATTCCTAGCTTCAATAGACAGCACTCCGAGTAGAATGTATGAGACATGTTCCTTGAAGTATAGTATATTCATAACTTCAATAGACAGCAATCCGAGTAGAATGTATGTGACATGTTCCCTGAAGTATAGTATATTCATAACTTCAATAGACAGCAATCCGAGTAGAATGTATGTGACATTTTCCTTGAAGTATAGTATATTCCTAGCTTCAATAGACAGCAATCCGAGTAGAATGTATGGGACATTTTCCCTGAAGTATAGTATATTCATAACTTCAATAGACAGCAATCCGAGTAGAATGTATGAGACATTTTCCCTGAAGTATAGTATATTCCTAGCTTCAATAGACAGCACTCCGAGTAGAATGTATGAGACATGTTCCTTGAAGTATAGTATATTCATAACTTCAATAGACAGCAATCCGAGTAGAATGCATGAGACATGTTCCCTGAAGTATAGTATATTCATAACTTCAATAGACAGCAATCCGAGTAGAATGTATGGGACATTTTCCCTGAAGTATAGTATATTCCTAGCTTCAATAGACAGCAATCCGAGTAGAATGTATGGGACATTTTCCCTGAAGTATAGTATATTCATAACTTCAATAGACAGCAATCCGAGTAGAATGCATGAGACATGTTCCCTGAAGTATAGTATATTCATAACTTCAATAGACAGCAATCCGAGTAGAATGTATGGGACATTTTCCCTGAAGTATAGTATATTCATAACTTCAATAGACAGCAATCCGAGTAGAATGCATGAGACATGTTCCCTGAAGTATAGTATATTCCTAGCTTCAATAGACAGCAATCCGAGTAGAATGTATGAGACATGTTCCCTGAAGTATAGTATATTCCTAGCTTCAATAGACAGCAATCCGAGTAGAATGCATGAGACATGTTCCCTGAAGTATAGTATATTCATAACTTCAATAGACAGCAATCCGAGTAGAATGTATGAGACATTTTCCTTGAAGTATAGTATATTCATAACTTCAATAGACAGCAATCCGAGTAGAATGAATGTGACATTTTCCTTAAAGTATAGTATATTCCTAGCTTCAATAGACAGCACTCCGAGTAGAATGAATGTGACATGTTCCTTGAAGTATAGTATATTCCTAGCTTCAATAGACAGCAATCCGAGTAGAATGAATGTGACATTTTCCTTAAAGTATAGTATATTCCTAGCTTCAATAGACAGCACTCCGAGTAGAATGAATGTGACATTTTCCTTAAAGTATAGTATATTCCTAGCTTCAATAGACAGCACTCCGAGTAGAATGAATGTGACATTTTCCTTAAAGTATAGTATATTCCTAGCTTCAATAGACAGCACTCCGAGTAGAATGAATGTGACATTTTCCTTAAAGTATAGTATATTCCTAGCTTCAATAGACAGCACTCCGAGTAGAATGAATGTGACATTTTCCTTAAAGTATAGTATATTCCTAGCTTCAATAGACAGCACTCCGAGTAGAATGAATGTGACATTTTCCTTAAAGTATAGTATATTCCTAGCTTCAATAGACAGCACTCCGAGTAGAATGAATGTGACATTTTCCTTAAAGTATAGTATATTCCTAGCTTCAATAGACAGCACTCCGAGTAGAATGAATGTGACATTTTCCTTAAAGTATAGTATATTCCTAGCTTCAATAGACAGCACTCCGAGTAGAATGTATGTGATATTTTGCCAGTTGTGTGAACGTAACCTTAGATAGCGTTCTGACGCGCCATTTTCATATTGATTTGTATTTCTTGTTTCTTTGCAGTGAATTTAAAACAAGCGTATTAACTCTAACATTGACTGCACAATCAGCTCTATATACGACACATATGTCCTAGTGTCACACCATAAATTGATTTTATATTTACTACTGTTAATAATATATGTTCTACTAATATTAATTATACAAACCAATGAATCACAATGACAACTATGTGACTCAAAATGCAACCGTGTGGGCACTGGTCGAATATACTATCGCCACCGAAAATCATTGACAAGATTGGCCATTATTTGTGGAGGGGGAGGCTGTTATTATTTACCCGACAGTTGGAAATATTGTGCTACACTAGTTGGATTTAGGTATAGACCAACTTAGGTTGAAATTGTTCAAATTTAATTGCGTTTGTCTCAAGACGAATGAAGGTTGTCATTCCCATTATGGCAAATCCGTATTAATAGTGCGAGATATATATGTTATCTTAGTCCGTAGTAATATAACACTAACATTATTTTTGAGGGCGTTATTGTTGAGTAACGGCCCTCTATGCATGAATAACAACCCGAGGGCCGATTAGCCCCAGACGCTGTTAATTATTCGCGGCGGACCGTTAATAAACCACAACTTAGTCCGAAACTTAACTTAGTGCGAAATATTTATGATATCTTAGTCCGTATTAATAGAGCGAATAAAATATGATATCTTAGTCCGTATTAATAGTGAAATATATATGTTATCTTAGTCCATATTAATAGTGCGAAATATATATGTTATGAACTAATTCCTACATATATGCATTCCATTTTGAAAATAAATGTTAAGTGATATTGACGTTAGATGTAAATCGGATAGGGTATTTTAAAATTACCAAACAACAAGCAGTATCGCATGCATATATACGGTACCTGAATAATATCGGGAACATTTAGATTACAGTACCCTCGTGAAACTATTGTAATAATTAAGCTATCAAAATATATCGATGCATTGGACGGATGGGTATGGTTCTGCCCAAGGGTGTAGGTGACATTTTAAACCACACAGAAGTCCTTGTCAAATAAATTGCTCAGATTGTCGCTGACATGTAATCCTGTTTCTGGATCGGGCAATTATGTGTAAAAGGACTACCGTGTACACCCTAAATCTAGTTGGATGAACGTTGTATACAACTCGTTGGGTGCGAGTTTGTTGTATTCTTATTGTCCAACAGTTTAGTACGATGTACACAACTGATTGCGTGAACTGTCTTCTGTGGTATTACTTTCATACCACATTGGATAAAACCGCCACGTGACCGTGTCATCCAATTATAGCGCGTTTCCGGTACGGGCGAGCATGCGAGTTTTTGGCTCCAAATATTTCAAAACAAGATGGACACTGCGTGAAAAAACTCCTGAGCGACTGGAAAATGGGGCAAGACGTCGTGGATAGCGTTGCTGGTATAGTATACCTTTGTTATAATTGTTCTTTGTACGATACATTGATTATGTAGGCTTTATGTATTTAGTGTATATTTATTTATATTTGCCAAATTTTGAAGTTTACAAATTTACACAACTGCTGACGGCACTAATTTGACTAAATTAGTACATTAATACACTCAACACATAAAGCCTACATAATCAGTGTATCGTACAAAGAATAATTATAACAAAGGTATACTATACCGGCAAAGCTATCCACGACGTCTTGCCCCATTTTACTTTCCAATCAACGTTGGGTAAACTTTCCAATCAACAAATGTCATCCAACTCTACCCAACACCGAACAGTTCAATAAACGTAGATAGGTGCTGTGGGCAATTAACGTTGATTGAGCGTTGTGTGAAATTTCATCCAACACGTTGTATAATTACCATACAACCGTTGGTAGTAAATATATATGCAACGTTATGTAAAAGTGTATCCAACAAAATTGTCATGCAACTTTTCACACAACGTATATAGGTGCTGTGGGCATACAACGGTTGATTGACTGTTGGATAACTTCTTATCCAACTAGATGTAGGGTGTAAGTATCCGATCAAAGTTTGCTCAAATTGCTCGTCTCACGAAACTAAACACATCTTGGGGGGATATATTGAGAGGATCTCACATGAGTTTCTATTTTATACTGAATTGATCAACCGAGTTCACTAAATTCGATTTGAGCCTAAGTTTACCGATGCTCAAATAGAATTTAGCGGACGAGGTTGATAAATTACGTATAAAATAGAACGAATTTGATATACCTTTTATCACATGATCAAATAAACGCGAGGCAACGCGAAGTATTCATCGAAAACAACAATCATAAACCTCAGCAAGCGCAAGTCATTTAAGTAATATCGTGTCGTCATCGCATGATCGCACGCGCTAATATTACATGTGTGTCTTACCAATAGTTATGAAGCTGGTTTTGCGGATTAATTATGTGATAAACTTATTTCTAGATCGACCAGTATGTCGGCGTGATATGCGGACGAACGCACACCGCACCACACACGAAGGAACACAGTGTACAACTTTAACGTATGATTCTTACTTGTATGGACATTCTTACTTTTCTTGAGTTGTTCATTCCATCAGATGCCACAAGTCGGCACCCATCGGGACATCGATATTATCGGCGCTGATCAGATGTGTGGTATGTGCTGTTACATTAATATGTAAACTTATCATTAGAATGATGTATATTATGACAATAGTCTACAGCGACCATACCTGCAACAACACAAAGAGAATGCTGATTCCAAGAATAACCCACATGTCTTTGATAACCTACACGGCACATGACTGATATTCAAGGAGCCTCACATGAGGTGAATATAGATTGGTTTCTCTCACGATATATTTTCAGAAGAATTTTCAATCTATGTTCTACAAAACATGCATATAACTTTGCGTCATGCAAGCGATGTTCTTGGGTACATATGTATGAGCACACTGAATCCATTTTATGATACACCAGGGAACTATTATTCCACATAGCATGTTGGGTTCGAATAAATAAACAAACGGTAGTACATGTATGTGGATGGTGTGATTTGTAATATCCCATATGTAATATCTCGCAACGAAGCGGCATATATGTGCACAAATGCAGTAAATAATAGTTGCTGTATTTAATTAATATACATCTACTCAGAAAAAGACTTAACAAATTTACTTTTCAAAATTTTTCCACACCACGAACTAACTATAACAAAGGCCAAAACGCGATATTATTTCTGATTTAATATTTGATATCACCATTCATGTACATAGTTCGCCATGCATGTACACGAGCAAATAATCAGCTTAATTTGATTATATGAACTTAGAGCCATTTCCAATTGTGCACATTCACATTGGACCACCATTCCGATTTCCGGCGAATACATAAGCGACCAAATTTAAAGCTACTTATCTCGTTTGAAAATGTGTTCAACTCTATCAGAGCACAACATCCAAAATAAACACAGAGTGGATGTAGAGTTTATTACGTAAGTTAATTTGTTAAGCTGATGAATTGGTAATAAAACAATGATAACACGGAGTGCACTCTTATGATAATAGTATTTATATGACACACTCTCCATGACTGCATTCATGATAACAATACAATTGTCAAGATTATTCTAATCGATAGCTAATTTAATTAGATGTAATATATTTGTCTTTAATTTAATTCGTTAGAGAAATTTTATCAATGTTTCAATTTCTTCTGGTATTATTTTGGTAAATTTGAATAATCTGTCCATTAATATGTATTATTTATACTTTGAAAATGCAAACGTTTATGTGGGACTTTAGGTTGATCGGTTTTCTATTTCTCAGCGGATGAATTTATGACGCCCGCATGTGATGTCAATGGTTCCCAAGAATTGAGCCCCGAACCGTGCCTGCAAACGGGCAAATAACGTTGGCCCAACGTCGCCCAACGTCGTATTAACTGTTGAATGTACCGTAGTTTCGACGTCGGTGTCCGACGGTGCGCCAACGTCATGTCTATGTTAGGTCATAGTCTTGTCGACGACGGGATCCCACATAGATCAGAAATCGGCATCAGACGTTGGCCCAACGATAAAAACGACGTTAGCCCAACGTTAACCAAACGCATGTGTGTTATCTGGTTATATAAGCTGGGCGAATTGTTGATGACACCACTCGCTCAGCATCTAATTACACAGTTATGCAGGCAGTGGGGTGGTTATATCTCGAAAAAAGGCGACAAATACATAAACCGCAATTGTTCTATACAATAGTAAACGAACATGCCACCTCCTATCTATCAACGACACATCGAATCATTTTGGAATATATCCAAATATTTAGAGTTATCTCTAATTCATTTGGAGATATATCCTATTATTACCACTGTGAGGGGCGTTCTCTGGGCCATTGATAACGTTTTTCGGGGCGTTCCAAATAGCGAGTTGTCGGATTACAACTTGAGTCGCCCCATTAAAAAATATTTAATAATATTACTGTCTTGCAGACATTGCAAAAAGTCATATTTTTCCGGCGGTAAGCACTGAGTGGAATAAACTCCCAAATTAATCAATGTTGTTGGCCAATAGTATATCTTTAAATGGCAGCTTAATTTTCGAGTTAACGTTTATTTGTTAAGGTACCTTGATATACGGTTATTATAACAATCTATGACATAATACAATTTGATTAAAATACCACAATTCATCAACATTTTGAACGCCTGTGTCTCTGTAGGTGTCCATAGAGTAATAGAAAATAGCTGAAATCATACACGTTTTCCCGTCTCGATCCCAGAATACAATATAATTCAATCAAACTAAGATATAGAGTTATTCCCCTTCCGTTGAAAAGTATAGACATTGTCGTACAAAACAGATGAAACTTAAGCACAAAAAATACGTCGGTACCTCAACACAAACAACATGTTCACAGTTTATTACACTGGATACTTTGATAATACAATATTTTGGAGCTTCCTCTTTCAAACGGTATATAATATGGAGCATGTTTACTTTAGTGTGATATGGGGGCTCGAAAATTAAGTGGGTCTTTAAAACTAATATGCAACTGTTTGACGACTCGCGTGCACACCCCACCCCCACCATTACACCAAATATCGAAAAATTAACATTCAACAACATTCGCACCGAAATAGACGTAGTGAAGTTCTCACTGACTTTATCATTATATTTCCGACAGCCCCGCATTTGTCTGTGGAAATCAACAGAAAATGCCTATCATTGTTTTCTTTGCCCCCTGTATCTGTTTGAGCGCACCGTCTTCGCTGATAAATTGACTCGCAACAGCCTTCAAATACTCAATATCAACGACATTATTTGCTTAATATCATATAATTATCTCGTCCAAAAGTAACAACAAACTGTTCGACATTATTCAGAACTATGTTGTTGCAGCTAAGGGCTTCGATAACTGCTTTTAAAATGTAGCAAGGGGAATCGGTGGCTCAGTCGGTAAGGGGTACAACAGTTTCTCCAAGTCGTCTCGCCTTCCAGCGTGGCGACAATAACCGGTTTAAATTCACATATTCCATCGTGGATTGTAACTCGTATTAGTTGCAGAAAGCGACATTAAACTCAGATAAAGCAATCAATCAATCATTTAAAACATAGCTCACAAGTAAGGACTGAAAATTGATTAGTGTATAATAAACTCAGTTTAGTAATCTATCGACTCCCCACTTATTTGCATACTCACCACTCCACCATCAGTTATTTATTACCTTCCAAAGTAGCAATGTATAACAATTGCCAAACAATATCACGAAAATACCCCAGCTGCACACCACCCAGGTATTTAAGAACCCTGCTCTGACATCAGTTGGAATGAAACGAACGCACACACACCATCAGCTCCCGCCCAAGCCCAAAGCAATGAGCTCTAGAAGGCATTACAAAATTCTACACAAATTACCATAATATCACATATTATTTATGTAAAATGTGCAAGCTGTTAACATGTGTGTGTTTTATTGTTTGTATTGAGAGATGGGCTTCATAAGTCGATAAAACTTGTGTTCCAATTAATTTTGTATTATTATACAAATAAAACATGTTTCATTTCAAAAGTCTCCACACATTCTGAACATGTATTTCTTTTCGTCTCTGGCATGCAGCCTACCGGAGAACTGGAGTCGGGCTAAGATTTGTTCCCGGTGCCCCATTCATTTGTGCATTCCAATCAACCCTGTAGCTCTGGCCTGTCACCATATTCATGAGATCAACCTGCAAGTATAAATGTGTGAAATCATACGAATCATACTTGGAATATGAACTTTGGTCGCACGAATGGTCTGCGCGTTGTATACTCGCCGTCATTATCACACTGATATGCTAGCATGACAAGGCAGAGTTCAGTCCATTGTTACGACGTTCTGACAATGTAGAGTTCAGTCCCCTGCTACTCTGGTCTGACAAGGCAGAGTTTAGTCCGCTGCAAGGCTGGATTGACCATGCAATCACGTACACAGACTGTATGAAAATCGTGTTTTAGCTTAGCTCATGGCAAGATGTGTTGTAAGCTTAATAATATATCATCAGTACTATAAGAAAATTATTTCGGGAGTTTGAAAAGTGAAATTAAGACGTTTCGAAAAAGGATATTTTGTTCAATGTTCGAGTGGCCAATCATATTATGCTGCTAGTGCGATAAATTATATCATATTTTGGTCAATGGCTGCGGACACACGTACCACAGTAGCGATGTCATAGTAGGTGTGACACTTTATTATGGTGGAGTTTGGCGACAATTGGTTGTCACACTTATGTGCCATAGCTATAGCCATGTTGGCCGCTGAGTTTCCGCACAATGAGTCCACTGGACCAAATTAACCAATTGCATTTCACCAAGGTTGATATCTATTCATTGCGTTTTGCTATTGTATTATCTACGGTATATATAATTGCACGATCGATCGTCCAGAATTGTGTTTGACCGTGATAACCCCTCATTCATTCACATGTCATGCACGTAGTATCATGCACGTTTTATATAATCTGGAATTAACAACGCGAACTATATAAGGACGAAAAGAAGTAAAATGCTGATTATAACGAACATTGGAAGACTCATTGTGCGAATATGCAGCGGGCGACATTGTTGGCTATGGCATATAAATTTTGACGACCAATTGTCACAAAACTCCACCATAATAAATTGTCACACCTACTATGCCATCGCTAATGTGATACGTGTGCCAATAAATATGTTTATTTAGATCAGCAATATGTTTTCGTTAAAGCTGAATTATATATTTGCCCACTGTGACAGTCTAATAAATAGTGTATAACGATATGATTCTTAAGGGGGAGGTAAAGTGGTAACATTTGGATGGGAAATTCAGTGCTTATTTTCTGGGAATATTTACTAAAACGTTACAAAGCGTAGGTGACCATATCATATCTTATTGGAAATGTTGAATGCTTATCTAGTGATGACGCAGAGCATAATTTAGATTTTGGACCCAGTCTGGATATTATCGGGAAGCAGGTCAACATCACATGATTGTAAACAAATATTTCCATCAAAATTCAATTGTCACAAGATAAAATAAAAAATCCGCTTTGCGCTGTCACTAAACATATGTGTACATGCTTTGTAAGTATTGAGTAATCTTTTCCCGAAAATAAATACCGAATTCTCCATTCAAATGTTACCATGCACTTTACCACCCTCTTAAAGGAATCTTCATTTGCCCATGATGTGCTCATAGTGGGTTTTTGAGCAAAGTGGTGTGACATCTCTCCGGTTGGTTTCTCCTCAACCTCCCTAATGTAAGACCTTCGCAATATGACCACTCATCAATCGCAGATATACCGCATTTCTCATGAACTGTACACTAGTAACCCGAACAGTAAGTCCCTAATTAAGTGGACAAATTATATTGACAACACACTTAGTGATGTCGGGTTTAAAAATAAATGGTTATCACTGAATCCGCTAATAATGAATTATGTGAAAGATGCCAAGCAGGCACAACTGTCCATCGTTTTTTTTTTGTTATCAAGAATGGTTTGGCTCCATGAGTTCAAATCGTGGATATAACTACTTATCTCATTGAAATTCCATATCATTTTGTCGAATTACTCATGATAATTCGCATCTCAATATGCAGAGTCCCAATTGAGAGGGGTGTGGACAAATCAACCTAAATTATAGAGACTATGCAATATACGCCAAATTGCTATGGTTGGTGGACGAATACCACCACTTGGTTACTAGCATACCATGCACAAAATAGATAAAGTTGGAGAGAGATTAATTTCCAAGTATCACTGGGATAAACAAAACAGAGAGAAATTATACCGATGTATATATACTGAAAAGATTAGCAATCTAAAACGAGTTTGTACATTCATGTAATGCCCATTCAAGGAACTGAGATGGTTTTGAAAACGAAATAATCACAACGAGTAGTTACTTGATTGCAAGCGATTCAATTGTATGAATGTTCAGCCTATAAGTTAGACAACAATCTGGTCTTGTTTGTTATATTTGTCAGGTGGTTAATATGTCCATATATCTAACCATTTTATAAGTAATACCACGTTTAGGAGTATATGCACGCACATACGTGATACACTCAATCCATCTACTGCGTGAAACCTACGCATTGTATGTATCCAGGGAGATTGTTTAATTAGTGTTATGAAGTTGTCGCACCTGCGATTCTGTAACGAACTGTTGCCATTTTATTTTGGATATTCCCGGACTGGAGCCAAATGCTAAAAATAGATGCTACTTCTTAACTTTGACCTCCGGAGACCAAATGGCGAATTCACCGCGAGTTAGTGATCTCACTTATAAACTATTATATTAAACATTATTTAAAAATCCAACTAAAACAAGCATAACTTAAAGAGGTATATATAAATTACCGTTGTCACACTCCACGGCACGCTGTCATCGTAGTATATGTCAACTGATGTTGGGATGAGCACTGGACCGGTCACGCCGAAATTGTGAGTCATATCGCATGCAAAGTCTGGCGCAGGGAAGCCGATCACATTGGTTTTCATGGTGTCAGATGATATTGCGTCTGGATGACCGACAACCTTAATGGTGGCGTATTCTCCTCCAGTGACTGGTCCCCCCGTGCACCCTGTGACATACACTGCTACATTCCACGCGTATGCTGAAATTGAAAAGATTAACACATAATTACGTGGTACTTTTCGGGTTACTTGAATTTGAATTAGACATAATTATTGTACTGTATAATGAATGTATTAATACATACATATAAGGGATTGGAGGACAAGTTCTTAAACCTTAGGTGAACCTCCGCTCGCTACAACGGATATAAATTCAAACACAAATATACAAAGTAATATAAATAGGTTTGGTACGACGGACATGGTGTCAAATATGTGTTTATAATTCGAACCGGATTTTCGTAAAAGAATTAAAGAACAATGACGGTTTTTTTTGTATATGTATTAGGGAATATTTGGTTGGGATATATCTATAGGTTAGTAAACAGAAATTAGGGGCGTTTCCACGTTAGGAGAACAACTATGTATATGGGGGGGGTCGATCGGGTTACGATGGGTGGACGATAATAGGAGGTGTATGGGGTCATGACAAGGAGTCAACACATAGGTGGATTCACAGGAGGTTAATCGCAACAAGTCACAAACCTACCAGAAATATTGATGAACATTAGAGTTGCTTCTGTAATAATACTACAACAACGAATGCCATAACTTACAAAGAAAGGTAAACTGCAAATTATGAATCGAGGCTCAATGCGCGCTGATCGCAAACTGAAAACGCATTAGGAAATTGACGAAACCGTCTTATGAGAGGATGAACTGTTGCAGCTTATTAATGATTCAAATAACCAATTTTGGCAATATCCATATTTCCGTGCTGCTGTGAAAGGTAGTCATATTATGGTCGTACATTCTCCAAACTATTCAGGATCAAATGATTTTTAACAGCGATTTTATCCTTCAGAAGCAATGGGGAATCAAATTGAGAGAACCGTCCCATAAATCGAGTATCTAGCAGTGTCTCTAAACGCACGTCGGTTCTCCAAGCTTCATACAATTCGCAACTGGCTCAATAACAGGCTTACAGTTCCTGGCTGAATCGTCGCTTTAAATCGCTCCAAATTGTGTATATAAGTGTGAAAGCCGCCATGTTTCATATTGTGCTGAGTTTGCCAATTATTTGTTCAGTAATTTCACCTTTGTTTTGCAATTTTTACTGGAAATTCGCGGTGTCCACTATGAACTTCTCCTTGGGTGGTAAATAAGATGCGGTACAGTGGCTGATAACCATTCGTCGCTCGGTTTCCTGTGTGTTTCGATGAAGAACAAACATGTTGAAAGGAGAACCTATTGATTCTGAATTTGTTCTAAGATTTGGTTCCAAAAGAAGAAGAATTTTATGTATCTTGGTTCTCCGCCAAGAACCAAATGTAGTGTTGTTTTTGAGATGTTGTTCCCAATGAAGAATCATTTGATTCTCTGGTTGGTTTCCCGAACCAAAGCACTCTATTAAGAGAAAAGTTCCCATGATATCCATAAGCACTTTGGTTCCATCTGCTGTCCCAGCTATGGCCCCATCTCCATAGAACCAAATTGAATAATGATTTGAGTGGGAACGCGTCTTAGCCGGAATGTTCTAGTCTAAAATTTAACAATCGGTCCACGCGCTTTGGTTTAATATGATCTAGGGAAGACTAGATCGATGGTCATTCTTTTGAAATACAAATGCACATGCCGAGACTATTTTCTAGTCTAATTTAGACTCCGACCACTGTATTAATTTTGGGGGTAACTATATTGCTCATATCACAATCAGGAGCAACAAAGTATTAAACATTAACTGTATACAGATAATTTCCTTCAGACCCCAGAACGTCTTCGGGTTATATTCAGTGAATCAACATCGTGTAATGCAAATTTTAAACAGTATAGCATATTACGAACTAATAGAACATTCCGAAACAACGACACCTCAAACCTGCTTATACGTATAGCATAGTATCACGGCACATAATTGTTTTCTAGAAGACATTTGGTCAACCCATTGACCCAAAATAACTATATGGTTCCATTGTCTAGTTCTAGTTTACATCTTGGAAAAACAAAATTGTGTTCAGAACCTGCTGGTTCCAAATACGGGACACAATTTCAGAACGATTGGTTCTCTACCAAGAACCAACACGAAGTGCCAGAACCAACTGGTTCCCTATACGGGACAAATATGATTATGATTAGTTCTGGGTTTTTTTTGGTTATAAAATTTGTTTACGAATATGAATTATTTGATTCTATGTTGGTTCTCTACCAATAACCAACATTTAGAGCTCAGAACCTAATGATTTCAAAAAGGGACAAAATGGTGGTTACAATTGGTCCCGTGTCAGAACCATGCGGGTTTTCTACTTGGGTCCACATATGGGACAAGGTGAAGAACCGATGTAAAACCATTTTATTCCACATATCTTTTAGAGTGTATGTGTGGAGTAAGCACACGTGGTATGATTCTATAGTACAATAATCATATCGAACCAAAGCCAAAACCTGGGTCGTCTGTAAGATAATTATATCTGATTTTGAGACGTTACCAATGTTTTACATAACGCGACATTGAAAATGTGGTGAAACTCCAGTTTCCAATGATCAGTAGGACTAAATTTCTTAGAATAGAGTACCAGTTATCAAAGACACCATGATTGTGGCATGTGTATTGATTGAAGGTCGCTGAGGATGTCTTGAAAGAATTTTAAAAATATTTTGTCGTGTCAGCTTGACCCCACCAGTATCAAGTAGTAGGCATGTTTTCGAATCAGTGCATACAGAGACAGGCGTGACTTGTTAGCACCTAAAAGTTGTCGTCTGCATAAACACAATTTGTTTTGGAAAAACCCAGTGCTAAGAACGTTGAACTCTTTTGATATTTGTGTTATGAAACAGTGTTATACCAGAAACATATATATGTGGCTATGCTCGGGAAATTGATAAGTGTGTGTCAATATATTAAAGCATAGCCTGTGCTAACCACAGGCTTATATATGTTGTGTATGGTTTGTGAGTTCACAGTTAAGTTATTTTTCAATGCATTTCTGCACTCTCCCATGCATAAACTGTATTATCACCTTCAGGACCAGCAAATATCCACATTAAGCAATTATTTCATGTGTCTTTTGTGAACAGGCAAAATTGTGGTCCCGAGGTATCAGGAATGACTATCGAACTGTTGCCCAAGGCCGAAGGCCGAGGACAACAGTTCGATAGTCATTCCTGATACCGAGGGACAACAATTTAGCCTGTTCCCAAAAGACACATGAAATAATTGCTTTGTTACCCAATACATTTACTTGTATATAATCAGGTCATTGCTAATTAATCAATTAATTAATTAATAATTAATTCAAAATAATTGTGTTGTTTTTCGAGCGTGACAGTGACAATGCTGAAATCCGGTATAATTAAAAAACGAAACCGGAAATTTCCGGAAATTGCCGAAACGTCACGGAAATTGCAAACCATGTAACATTTCTTTCGGGCCAGTCAACAGTTCGCTCGGAGCCAGTCAACAGTTCGATCGGGTCGGATAACAGTTCACTCGTGACGTCACGAAAGCTGACCGTGATTGCAAAGCGGGCAACAGTTCATTCAGGGCGGGCAACAGTTCGTTGTGGCGTTACGAACGCGAATTTGGGGTTAACCAGTTAATTCTAAATCCCACTGATTTACGAAGTAAAACTCTACTATTGGGTAACAATGTCAGATGTTAACTTGGCTGTATTAAAAAAATTCACTGAAATAATTGTTTGGCCAATCTTCTCAGTCATTAGGAACATTTTATTTTAAATACACCCTTCTGCTATGGATATTATAATATATGTGCCCTTTAGTCAAACCCATTGGCGGGGTTATGCTCTCCTTGGTCACCGGGGGTCACACATGTGGCTTCTGGTGATTCATCAGATGATAAGTACTTATTCGTGACGTCATGGGGAACATGAACTTGTCGTCGCTATGTTTTTCAGTTAAACGTTCCTGGGTCCGTCTATATCTTAACGGATTATGTTACATGTATAAACACGGAAGGAAATACGTATATGTAGCTGACGTCGTATCTAAACAATGTCTAAAAATGATAATATGAGTTATAATGAAAGTGCATTCATTCAATATACATACCATATAATAAACTAGGTTCGTGATACGTGTATATTATGTATTTTTATAAGTAATTGCTTTAATTAATTAGCATGGCTGTTTTTAGTGTTGTGGGGACGAACAAGACATAACAATTAAACTATTAATAATATATTTGCATATATTTAGTGTACAAATACTAGGGCTCAATTGTTGCAGTATACTGTCAAACCACTGTGTTAGTATAACACACATATTAATCAAATACAAATCAAACATTAATCAATACTATTTGTATTTTCTGGTATAACGTTACTCATAGTATTAACCCATGGTGGTCATTTAACAACGTATAAGGTTATAAATTACAAACCACTTACCATCACACGTGGGTAATGTCGCTCCATCAAGGCATTTGCAGTTAGTTCTGTCGTTCGAATTGGGAATGATGCACGTCGTAGAGCTTCCGCCTGTAAGAGAATACAAGAAAACTAAGATGCATGCATCAGGTCGCCTGTGAGCTATCTACCATAGAATTGTTATAGCCATCGATTATACATTTTGGAACACCTGTCTGTATGTATGTGTGTATGTATGAATGCATGTGTGTATGTGTTAAAGACTCTAACACTGCTCGACCGACCCGACTCGGATTTGGTATTTAACGTGTCAACTTGACCTCGCTCGTAGGCATGTTTCTGGACCTTGACCGATCCGACTAAAAATTTGTGTGTAGGACTACTTCGATCCCGGGAGCAATTTGGACACGTCCAATTTCACGTGGGACCATGTCCTCAAACGTGCTGAAATAGGCATGTTTCTGGACCAATTGAACAATAGTTTGGCCAGACGCTGTATATACTGGGTACTGTCCAGATGGAGGCGATCACAAAACAATCCCTAAATAGCCCGAATGAAGTCGAGTACATCAGCTAGTCTAATATATATTTTGGACATTTGTCTGTCTGTTTGTCTGTTAGCTATGGCCGGGAAAACTGCCTGACAGATTTGACGAAATTTGATACCTAGGGGAAATTATTTTCAGGGAGTATTTTGGACGGGACGGACAAATCTTGATCCCGACCTGACTTTGACATTCAAAAAGATCAATTCAAGGTCAAATCTGGTAAAACGGAAGGATTTCAACGAAATTTGATACATACGGTTACTTTTGTCCCAGAAGTGTTTCGGATGGGTCAAATCATGACCCCGACCTGATCTTGACATTCAGAATTGTCAATTCAAGGTCAAATCGGGTAAAGCCGGGCGGATTTCGACGGGTACTTTTGTCGGGAACTTTTGTCCGGGGAGTGTTTTGTACGGGTCAAATCGTGACCCCGACATGAACTTCACCTTTAAAATAGTCAATTCAAGGTTAAATCGCGCAATTCTTAGAAAATCAGAGGGGAACATCCCGGACGAAGTCGGGTCCACCAGCTACTATTATATATTTCTAGATTTAGTTACAAACTAAATACCTGTATATTGTACAAAGAAATGTTTGACAAATATATCTATATCAATATTACCATACGGGTCATTAAAATAGATACGACGAAACAAATTTTGAAGGGTGCATGTATCAGGTAATTTTTTATATTTCAAATGATGACAGGAATGCGGAAAGTTGAAGTACCTACGTAATACTGGCTATCCGCATGAAGAGATATACATGTATATAAAAACCAAAATAGAAGATGACTGCTGACGACAATGTTTTCCAAAAAAATTCAAAGCATTCGATAGCTCCCATCTAGTTGTGAGCCCGAAGATCAATATGAAGTTTGGTGACTATCAGATGAGGGATATGTCTGTACAGTTGCTAAACAATTCAGTCATGCAAAAGAGTAAGATACCAAATTGCTGCCTGTGCATGGTCATGTTTTTTAACGAAATTCGGAAAAATTAGATTACTCTCACCCTGGTTATCCAGAAGATCGTTGTGGAATCTAGTGACGATCGGACAAGGGGTGCCGTCTGTAGGATCAACCAACTTATTTAGCCATAAAAATAGTAAAATTCAAGATCACGGCTGGCAGTGATGTTTTCACAAGGAAAGTATGAGAACAAAATATGGCTCACATCTAGCGGTGACCCAAAATATCCACATGAGAAAAAGTTCTCCAATAAAAGCTGGCTGCAGGGTGCGCCAATTGATTCAAATTTGAAATTTAGCAGGGTGTACTCACTGTACTGCTGGTGGCCACACTCTTAGAACAAATGTGTATAAATACTACACAAAATGTGTTACAATTGGTCTTAAACAAAATTGTGTAGAAATGACACATGACATATAATTATTAAATAAGTCGGTGGAATATCATCAACGTTGAATATGATTGAATATGTGAGTGTATCATAGTTATTAGATGAAATGTGTTATATTGGAGACACAAAACTCGTAATGGCTACCACAGAACAAACAATAATTTATTGGCAGCTTAAAATTTTGTTATACACTATGTTTGTGTAAAAACTGAACAACACATAATTGTGTAGCACAAAATTTTAAAGCAGCTGCCAATTTTTTATTATGGCAGCTTTTACGAAGTTTATGTCTCAAATAGAAAATATCTCATATATTAAATATAATATACTCACATATTCACTCATATTCAATGTTGAGAAAATTCCACCAACACATTTATGTCATGTTGCATTTCTACACAATTTTGTTTAAGATCAAATGTGACACATATTGTGTAGTATTCATACACATTTGTTCTAAGAGTGCATGTTTTCCCCGCAAATTTGATAGACTGATTGACAAAACCACTGAATCCGTTGAATCAATATACATGTATACATGGATTCATTTATATGCATTGTTATACACAGTAGTGGTATATAAAGGTACTGAAAATAACTATATTACTAGTATACACACAATAAACCATATATCATGGCTATGGGTTCTAATATCCGAACATGACAGCTGAGAACTTGGTGTGAATTGAAGAGTGGTGGTGTTTCAAGCATATCTATCCCCCCACGTTAGAAGCATGCCATTAAAAGGCATAAGTATAATCTAGCTTGAGGACAGAATTGATCCATAAAACCCCCCTTAATTCAACCAGGTCCTCGCGGGCGATGTATGGTCGATCACATGATGATCTAGGGGGGAATTAGAATTGTTGTATAAAAACAGCACTACATGTAAATATAAAATAAAATAGTGCTACATCTTATTACAGATTATTGCCACATGTAATCAGTGACTATACAGACAGTCTGACAAAATAAAGTTTCAGTGACACTCTATCCGAATAGGCGAATAATTTCATCTGTTACAGTCAATGGAGCAATTATGAATCTGGAAAGGTGAAATTTCTAAGTAATACTAGATACCGACATGACGCGATAACATATAACGTAAATGCAATATTGCCGCCGGCGACCATTTTTTCCTATGAAATTCAAATATTTGATAGCTCTTATCTTATAGATCAATATCAAGATAAATATGAAGTTTGGTGATGATCGGACGAGTGAAGTGGACTGTGGTCTGTGCTAAACGTTTAGTAATGCTTAAAAAGATTCTTACCTTAATATTTTTATGTTCACTTTATAAACTTCACTGAGTCATCCTTGTCATGTATTGAATTTGATATCTTTTGTTAACAGTTTATAAATCATGTATGTCTCATGTTTGTTATTTTAATTTATGTGTTTATTATCATTAAATAAAGTTGCATCCCTTAAAAAGATTCTTACCTTAATGTTTTTATGTTCACTTTATAAACTTCACTGAGTCATCTTTGTCATGTAGTGAATTTGATATCTTTTGTTAAAAGTTGATAAATTATGCATGTCTCGTGTTCGTTATTATATTGTATGTGTTTATTATCAATTTAAATAAATGTATTCACGTCCTCAATTATTATTTCACAAAAAAGCTCAAATACCCCAAAACACAATAGTTTAGAGTCGCCAATTAGTTAATCCGATTACATATAACACTAAGCACATAAGCCGCTTAACCTTTTAAATGGGGCCGACCGTTTACACTTTATAGAATGAAAGAACGAAAACTTGAATAAAATCAACAAATTTGTGAATTTAAGAACAATTCAAACGTTAATGTTGTCCATGTCATAACCCGGACATATACACTATATTTCAGTCTTGTCCATTTATAAACAAAGAAGATAATGCGACATCGATTCCGCTCACACCTTTTATACACCTTTATAGTGTGTTTCAGAACGAAAAAAAAAATGAATAAAATCAACAAATTTGTAAATTTAAAAACAATTCAAACGTCGTTGTATTCCATGTCCCAGCCCGGACATATACACCAAATTTCAATAATATTCATTGAGAAACAACGGACCAAACGCTATATAACACCCCGGTTACACCTTTTATTCCGAGTCGGATTCGGCCTCGGATACATCATATAGTGTATACCGAATTGGCACACGTCGACTGGGGCGAGTTAGCCCTGGGGAGATTAGGCCGATCCGACACCTTCTATAATTTACAGTATGTACCCGTTTACGCGTAGTTTACTTTAGTTTGGGCTAGCATTTACATAAATCATCCACATCATTTATCCGACACACACGTCAGATGAAAAACAGCCATCAGATAAACGCCCAAATTGGGCGAAATAAACACAAAGAAATCCAACACTGGGACTCAAGCCGTTAATATGATTGAATGTTGGTTGACCAGAGCATACACACAAGCATTTATGGTTTAAAGCTACTTGACGGTTTCCGTTCCAACATAGACCTGATAAATAGTAATAATATCCCGGTGTCGAAATAGATCAACAAATACTTGAACTACCTCTCTACAAGCATTATATGTTCCCGAAAGAAGAATTGGAGTCATAAAAAATACAACTTTGAACACGATGTCTCAAACAAAAACAGCCATTTGCACGACGTGGAACAGAAAAGAGCGATCCGTGTTAGTCTATTCATCATATGGTAGAAAGAAAGAGCGTTTGTTTCACTTTTGTGCAAAACATTGAAAAAACTGGAAAATGGCTTTGACCACGGCAAGTATTTTTCAGACCACATGAGGCTGATATATCAATGTTTCGAGAATTTATCAACATATTTTATACCTTCTTCCAAATTACGTGGACAAAATTTGAAACACGAATGAGACATGTCCGTTTAATGCTCATTTGGGCAATGTTTAAAGAGCGTTCTGAAAACATGGTTATGATGATTCTCATCGTTCGGCGATACATCGAATTGGACATTTTTAATCTGAGACAGGGTGACATAATTATGTCATGGACGTAGCCAGCGAACATTCGTTGGGGTGAAGGAACTGTCGACCCCTCGTGAACCAATCCCTTTTGCCAACTCTTAACTTGACTAATTTGCGTTTGCACGCTCTAGATGCTGAATATGAATTGTTCACTTGGTACACCAAATATTCCAAACTATCTATTAAAAACGACATATGAAGCTGGGTAAGCAATTATAATTAATTACCAGAAATATCGGATACAGAGCGTTCCGATATCATACATGTATTACCAAAATGTTGTTACTATACTTCAATATTTCAATATGGAACCATATACTAGTATTTCTCTTTATTATCAGGAACCGTTAAATGTAGAACGCTTATATTTCCGGGGAGTTTCCAACTCAGACTGGAGACAAGCCATTAATAATTTTGTCCCTGCATGCTTGCTTTGTGGAACTACGAACCTTAACTCGGCCTCGCACACTATGCTACGCGGGTATTGTATCTCTGGAACATATTGAGGTAGCGGATTGTGCTGCAGAGCAACTTAAACTTATTTAATTGCTACAAAATGGCAGTGGTCCGATTATTAACATATGTGTGGGGGAGGGGTATTCAATGTCGCGACCAAACTTACATGTCATGGTATACAATTCAAGTCACCCAGGTAACGATGCCGTGAATAATTATGAATCGGTGGAAAGGGCCGCTAACATGACATTTAATGAATATTTGGGCTAATGGAGAAGTGGGGCTAATGAAGGAGCCCGGGAGACGGCTAGACCATGGATTGGGAGATGCTGAAACAAAGCCGCGGTGGTGAGACCAGGCTGGGTGATGAGTCCAGCAGACCGGTGGCGGAGGTAGACATCAGGTTTGGTAAAAGTAGTACAGGACAAATATTGTCTAGTGCCTGTTACCATGACTAAGAGTGAATGGGACAGGGATTTTCCCATTTATAAAAATATATTGTCCGTTGCGCCATCTCAATACGGCAAAGGGGTGATTTTAACTTTGTTCCATTGAAATCCAAATGGGCCAATGGAAGAACGATGTTAATTCCGGAGCCGATACCTTGGTATACGTCAAGTACGAATCGGCGTTTGACCCGGATAACCACAGGCATCACGCCTAACGGAAAGGGCGCGTCGGGGTGGATTGACGCGTTTGGCCAATAAAACAAATCAGCCTCAAATGGATAACAATCAAAGCGGACGAAAAATCTTAAAAATCTTGACCGTTATGTTAATCGGGAGCTGCACCTTTATATAGCAATTGTTTTCCCACCACCATGCAGCCTCGATGGAGGGGGGGGGGGCGGCATTGTCATGATTATCCTCTTGACCTTTAAACAACATTATTCGGGTACAATTAGGTCTATATTGCCCGAAACTAAAACAGTATTCTACTACTCGCATATCATTGGGATAACATATTATATCTAGCTTTCGTTAATCTGTTAAAAAAAATTACCTAGTTACCGAGCCCAACTTCGGCAATCAAGATTGTTTTATGCAGGTTCTTTCGGAACATCTTGCATATTACATCTTACTCCACCCCAACGTAGTGACATTAACCAACTGTGGTGTCTTTCCTCCTCCAATGAGCTGTTAATTCCATTATTCAGCCTAGAAACTACAAGACGAAGCTGGAAAACGATAAGAATGTAGCATATACTACGAGAAACGGGGAAGCGTTATATGTGGAAGCATACGAGTTTCCACCTGGAATTCGATTTCGGCTTGTAATCTACATATATAAAAGAGTAGGATATGCAATGTCTGTCGATATGTCTGTTCGTACGCATTTTACTCCCAGACCAGGTCCGATTTCAACCAAATTTGGTGTGGTAACTCGGGGTACCTTGGCGGAGTTTATAACGGCGTTAGTATTTCAAAATTTGTATAAAACAATAATGAAATAAATGTAAAAACACAAATTAAAATAAGCTCACTGTGGACCTATGAAACTCGAATGAGACATGTCCGTTTAATTGCTCATTTGGGCAATGTTTAAAGGGCGTTCTTTGAACATGGTTGTGATTATTCTCATCGTTCGGCGATACATCGAATTGGACATTTTTAATCTGAGACAGGGTGACATAATTATGTCATGTTCCGAATTAACGGGAAGAGTAATTCGGACCCGAATGTACCATTTACAAGTGTTTTTCCCCAGCCGTTTCCGCTATACGGCGAACGGAATACATGCTCCTATTTTTCAGGCTAATCAAAACGGGCCAATGGCGGATCGAGGTAACGCAGGAGTAGCTACGTCGGTATAATGTGAGCGGTTTACTATAAATGCAACCTCAAACATTAATATAAACATCTTGACGAGTGGATGTGGTTAGTAGTATCCGCGCGCAACTTTAGTGTAAGTTTTAGAGTGGACGATTTACTACTGGTAGCATATAGTGTTGTTAACATGTGATATGTATTGCACTGTTGGTTACGCCAAATTCAAACGGGCTACTGGAGGAGCAAGGTTAATGCACGAACAGGTACATCTATAAACCTTAGGTACGCCCTCAAAGTTTCACCGCTCTACTTTGAAAGCAACCTTCGGTCCTGTGGGTGGTTCGAGGTTTTTGGACATTTTCACCGAAACTCGTAAAGGGAAACAAATGGAAAAATCGATTTTTTTTATATTTTGACGAGTTTTTTTCTGGTAGCGTATAACGTTGTTATCAAGATATAAGCATTGCTCTAACTAAACCATCTTAGTTCATCCTTAATGTTAAGACACAACCCGATGTAAGTGTGTCATAATAGGCCATTCAACGAGGGTGCCATCGTGACTCGATATGTGTGCCATAATAAACCAACACATCTATTGTGCTATACTGAACCATGCACATATTGTGCAAACACGACTAGGTACATGTGTTATAATAAACCACCACACCTACTGTGCCATCACGACTTAAAAATGTACTCCTCATTTAACCTAGCAACAACGGTTACCTTAGCTGCTATACCCTGGGGCTGAAATTTGGTACACAGTGGTAATTTGACACGGAAAGTAATTTACAGGCCCGTTGACATCATGTACATTAAAGAGGCACAACAAATTAATTTAATTTATTAATATGCCTTTGCGACCAAACGATTTAAGCCTATGTGCTGAATATTTGTACATATGGTAGTGTGACTCGGGAGTGCTATTATATATGCACCGTTGATCTCAGACGCCATAAAGGTTCACTAACCATTAGTCTCGGTAGGCACTCTTGTGGCAGTAAGACAGTCTAGCCTGACTATGCCACCCCCTCGAATATACAATATAATATTTGTCAAATATACTATGCATTAATATGTGTATATTGAAATAAAATATCCTATCCTCTTTAATATTATATAAAGTTGTGTTAAAATACTTCAAGTTGTTTGTAATCGTCTTTACACGAGCAAGGGCGGGTAGTACAGGATAAGGTAACTCAATTAGTTCAGAATATAGGGGAACTACAATCTGTCAAAAATTGATTGATTGATTGATTGGGGTTTATTGTCGCTTTAGCAACTAAGGCCATATCACGACATTGCCAGTTTTAGTGGTGGAGGAAATCCGCACACTTGCGACTAATCTAACAGTGATTTCAATGGCTGATAAACTCGTCAACCATTTGAGGCAAACCACCGGCCATCGGCGAGTAACTGGTAACTCCACCAGATAACGATTTCGAGTTACAAAGTCCACGGTGGAAACATGTGGATTTGAACCCTTATCTCCAGCGCTGGAGGGCGAAACGGCTTGGAGTTGTACCCCAAACCGATTGAGCCACCGAGGCCCCTCGAATCTGTCAAAAAAGGTCATCATATAGTCATGTTCAGTCACACGTACAGTCATGTAACTTGTATCCTATACGTGGAAATGAAACAATTAGCTAAACGTTTCTGATCAAAATATATTTTGCATCCAATTGTATTGACTACATTCTGATACATAAAGATAGAATGTCTATAATTTGGCAATTAATAAAATGAAATTTCCTTTCATGCTATTTAATCTGGAAAGTTATATTTTAGAAGAGTTTTGGGTACCTGAAAACAGTGATATTTAACATATTGTTCATGCCATAAACAAAAATAGAAAATGGGTGTTATAATGTCAAAACGTGTTGACGATTCTTAAATACTGTGTCGCAGTCATCGCTTGTACCAAATTTCAAATTTAAATTCCAGAGAGAAAGTATACTTTTCATTATCAGGAAATAATGACAAAACGTGCGCCTGGCCCAATATAATGCAGCCAGCATAATTGATATATCGATAACATCTTTTCTCAACTACCATGTGGTGACGAACATTCGTTTGCTCATGGGAAAGAAACGCGAATATGAGAACAAAATACTCACGTGCTCTCTGTAGAACTCCACTATCGTCACTGAACTGGACACATTTGGAGCCATCGACGGCGAATGATTTGCATCCTGTTAGTTTCAGACATTGTGCACCACAATCCATTTCTGATTTTGACTTGGTATTTGACAAAATATTGTCATTGCTGAGTTGGCCGCTGCCGTTGTAAAAGTTGGCAAACCTCACAATCACTGAGTCCTTCGCTGCCGATAGGCAGATGCAATTCATAAACATGAACAAACTGAGCATGTTTGATTCCGGTTAAGCGCACACAGAATTTAACAGTTCGAGAATATTTGTTTAAGATATATATCATATAGTCTCAGTAATCTCTACAGCGACGGAGTTCCCAGTGTTGTTAAACTGTTTGTCAATAATATAGGAGAGCTCACATCAACCAACATCAGAACGAAAGTGATCCAGTTCAACTAGAGTAGTTCATGCAAAGCACGTCGATATGGTATGAATGTAGCTCCACCCATTCGCGGGGCTTACATGTGTAGCACAGGGAAAAAATGCCAATTAATCCGATACATTCACATGTAGTCAGTTATTGACAAGGTCATACACCTTTTGCGTTGATATCGATTGTGAGCGGTTGTTTGGAGCCTTGTTAATGGTATATATGATTCATGGCGGACTATAGCTCTACCCATGCACGATGTCGACTGATCCACAACGAGATATTGTTTCTATTTTGGGTTTCATCATTGTCATCACTCCATTTCATTGTACACGATATATATAAACTGATTTACGAGCGACAAAGCACTTTCAAACGATGGCGGATTTTAACACAATTTAAATACTAATTACTCAATAATGATGTTCCTACAAGTAGATACTAATAGCATTTTGTTTCGGGAAGGGATAATCATTTTTGCAAGAATAAAATCGTATTAAATTCGCCATTTTGTAACGTGCCTGTACTATATATACACCCCACCATCATACAGGAAACTATAGCCATATACTGCTGCATTAATAATTAGTGACTAACCTGCATGGGCAGACAATGAACAGATTTCTGATTTGCTTTTTCTTGAAACAATTTAACGTTAAAATCGTACGTGAGTATGATTGTTCCGATAACACTTACATTTATATGTTCCTTGTGAGTCATCATTTCCGGTGATAATTATATTAATTTATCAAAAATATATAAAAAAACGTTGGCGAACTGCAGTGGAAGAAACGCCTTTTATTGAAAAAAATGTGTATTAAGAGCCTGGTCCTGATGTTTAACATGTTTAATTTGAAAGAAATATTTAAAAAAAACAATACAAAATTCGAAGTTTAAAAATTTGTAAAGTTTTTTTATTCTTGAAAAATTTTAAGTTCTTAAAGTTTTTTTCGAAAACATTGACGTTTTCTATGGTGTTTAGTTAGCGCGAAATAAATTTATTTATTAGCTTTAAAAATTTAGTTATTTTCTTGCGGTGCAATTTAATTATGACAAGAATATTTAGCTATTAACTTGCATTTGCAAATTAGCTATATTGCAAAGGTATGTTTGTTTTTGTTTTTTTTATTGAGAAAGAAGAATAACAACAAAGGAAGAGACAAAATACGTGACCCGCCATATCAAATCCAGTCGTAAGTCGGGATTTTTTTTTACCCTGTGCCAATGCATTCTCTTATATATGCGAGTCGACCATAGGTCGCCTCGCATATATAAGAGAATGCATTGGCCTAACAATATTTTACAAATTTAATAACGTTTTCTTGTATTCTTTAACAATTTTATAATTTCACCCATACAGAGCCCCAGACAAACACGAGCAGACGACGCTCTTCTATATGCTTCTATATATGTGTGGGGCTCCCTGCAGGGTAATGCATATTTTTTTATTTTATGTACTAAAAATGGTAAGAAACAATTATTTAAAAAAAATGATAAAAAATGGTTAGGCCAATGCATTCTCTTATATATGCGAGGCGACATATGGTCGACTCGCATATATAAGAGAATGCATTGGCACAGGGTAAAACAAATCTTACGACTTACGACTGGATTTCATATGGCGGGTCACAAATGCACTCACACATTCATGCACTCAATCCAAGCCATGGAAGAGTATTGTAAAGATACGTTAGTTATCTTGCACGTGTAAGTTATCTTTTACCAGTAAGTTAGCTTTTGTGCACATACAAGTGATATATATATAGCACATGCAAGTTATTTAACTTCAAGTAATATATCTTGCATGCAAGTTAGGTATATCGCAGCTGCATGTTATTATCTTGCACATGCAAGTGAATATCTAGCAACAGTTACTGCAAGCTAGATATCTTGCATCTGCAAGTTAGCACTCTTGCACCTGCAATGCACCTGCAAGTCATTATCTTGCAACTGCATGTTATTATCTTTCAGCTGCAAGTCAGTTAACTTGCACTTGCCAGCTAATATCTTGCACCTGCAAGTTATTTTATTTGAGCTGCAAGTTAGTTAAATTGCACAAACAATTAAGTATTAAGTTGCAACTGCAAGTTATTTATCTTGCACGCACGTTATTAAGTTGCAGCTGCAAGTCAGCTATCTTGCAAGTTATATACAAATTTCATTTTTGAGAATGTGCAAATTTGTTTTGGGGGGATTGGGCGGGATTCGAACCCCGGCCCATGACGGCGAGCGCGCCTTGCGACCCAAAGTCATGTTTCGGGACTGCGGAACGGTTTAAAAAACATTTCGTTGTTTTTTTAGTTTTATTGTAAAATCTCAAAGTTTGTTGTTGAAAAGACGTATGGGTTTTAGATCCTAGTAGATCTGGAATTACTCTATTCATATTGTCAAGTTGTTTAAATACCTGAGTGGCAAGCATATATGGGTATATAGTGGTATAAACTATCTGACATCACGAGATTTGGAAGAGAACCCTAATCATGCACCACCCGCCAATATACTGGCAGGTACATGTACTACAAAGGAGCTCCTTATACTGACACTGACTCCTCCAACCTTGGGCCAAACCCAAACGCAACAATATAGGCCATATTAGGAGGCGGCGAAGTGACGTTATGGCATGTCCAAAGTAATTGTCAACACGCCTCGTCCCACCGGGACAACATAATTGTTTATTCGAAAACGGGCGAATTGGCTGTTGCCGTCATTAGCCCATAACCATGCTATTTGGACACATTAAATTGTATGTGCAAGTTAGCTATCTTGCACATGTAAATGAGTTACGGGGAACCTGCAAGTTATTTACCTTGCATCTGCAAGTACGCTATCGTACAGCTGCAAGTTATTATCTTGCAACTGCAAGTTAGCTATCTTGCACCTGTGAATTATTAACTTGAACCTGCAAGTTACTAGCCGGCAGCTGGAAGTTTGCTATCGTTTTCTGTCGTGCACCTGCAAGTTTGATATATTATAGCTGAAGTGAATATTTAAGATTATTAGGAATAATACATCGTTCATAAATTTAGGCGTGGACTGCGCAATGAAGAGCATTTTTTGAATAATTCATGTTACTGATGGGTGGGAGAGGGTAGTGGCGACCGTGTGTATAATCTAGGAATTTGGTTATACGGCGCGGCAATGATTGATTTGAAGCATGAAATAATCAGGCAATTCTTCAAGGATTGTCCACTTCTAAATGGACAATCGGTACCTAAAATGGTCATTAATAAATTGACAATCCAAACACGCGTGGCACGCGAGCTTGGGATTGTCCACTAAATGAAGACATGTTTTGCTAATCCTGCATGTTGGCTTCATATTTAACATGAAGGGCAATAACTCTATAAATAATATTAATTTGCTAAATAACGGTGATTTGTATGAGAAGAAGTGTTTTTGACGAAATAACGGAGATATTTGAAGAAGAGTTATATTGACGAAATAACAGAAATATTCGAAGAAGTGTTTTTAAAGAGCGTACCCCAAACTTCCCCAAGCCCACCCACCCAAGGGAAGAATTTGACTTATATTTCACAAAAGTTGATCTATTGTGGTGTTGCAAATTTCTCACACAAATCTCCGTCATTTAGTAAATGTACATTCTTTATAGAGTTATTACCCTTCAGATCTAATATGAAGCTAACATGCACGATTATCTATATATGTCGTGATTTAGTGGACAATCCAAATCTCGCGTGCCACGCGTGGTCGGATTGTCCATTTATTAACGACCATTTTAGGTACCGATTGTCCATTTATAAGTGGACAATCTTATGCGCATTAGGTGCAATAATTCATGTTTCCGAAGGTTGGGAGAGAAATGAGACACTGATATGACCGTCGAAAATCATATTTGAATTAAAGGTCGACCGACAACAATATACCCCGAAACCGTGGCTAACTTAAGGGTTGGATATGTTCCGAATAAAAGTCATCATCGGGAAATATCAAATATTGAAAATCAAGACAAATCGGACAAATATTATTTTCTAACTCGTTCAAGATACTGTTAACACCAGCTCCTATGCCAAATATTGTTACAATTGGTCAATATGTGTTCAAGTTATTACGATAGCGAGCTGACAATCAAGAACAATAGCCAAAAATGGCAATAACCCCGACAAAATGGGTCCAACCAATGATTCCAACCAAATACAGAATCGCAGGTTCCAATGATGGTTAATATATGTGGCAAGTTTTAAATAATGACTGGAAAATTACATAATAAAGGTTCGGACAAGTATCCATCCCAGTATGTACGATGCTATGTTGAAAAATGGCAATAACTCCACCAAGATGAAACTGACTGAGCTTTAAATCGCAGGTGCGCAGATTCCCATGCGCCAAGTTTAAAACAAATTCTCCTTAGAAAATTGAAGTTTCTAAACATTTCAAGAAATTAAAAACATATGTAAGAAAACTAGAGATCTAGTTTCAAGAAAAACAATCTAAATTCATTGATTTTTGCTTAAATTCTATTTAAAAATTAATATGCAGCTAATTTTATTTTCTTGTGTAAGATAAAGATTATTCTTGGATTCTTGGATCTAGAACCAATTTGTTACGTTTGTTGGTCCTAGAAACATGTGTTTCTAGTTATTCTCCCCTAGAAAATTTCTCTATTGAAGTCTTCTTTTGTTCTCTCTCTCAATTTGAGAATATATTAGTGGCAGTGTGTGTTGTAGACCTGGATCGGACAACGTTATAACGATGAAACAATTTGTGATAGATTCCAAGATTAACCAATTAATTTTCAATTGAGTTAGAAGGAGGTAATTCCTTTTCTGCTTCGCAATTTTCAGGATATATTCAAGTAGACCCATGGAGCGTCGGTGAACCGAGTGGTATTTCTCTTTACAAGATTAATTTCAATAGAAATATCTACAGTATCTAAAATATATAAAGACTGATTTTTAATCACCTCTCCAGTTCTGTTCATTGGTGACATTCAGTCGATCACAACATGCCATCATTTTCATAAGATTGAGGTATGGATTTCCAGAACAACAGGTGCGCCTTGGATGGCACGCGCCTTTTGTGTTATCAAGTTGAGTGCTTCATTCAACAGTTTACAATAAAACACTAAAATCCCCCTCCTGCTGAAACTTTGACAAGCGACAAATGTCAATCGATATAGGTATTTATGGGCGTGTGGTACAGGCTGAAATGCGGTGTTAGTCTTATATATGATGCTACGTACACATAATCACAGTGCTTTCATTAAACTCACATTCGTTGTTTTAAAATACCACAATACACATGTGCATTGGGATTGGAGGATGACTATATAGAGTATCTCCAACGAGTTATGTTGAGATATAATATGTTATGAAACAAGTTTAATAAAT
This sequence comes from Siphonodentalium dalli, assembly GCA_032622095.1. Classification (NCBI taxonomy): domain Eukaryota; kingdom Metazoa; phylum Mollusca; class Scaphopoda; order Gadilida; family Siphonodentaliidae; genus Siphonodentalium; species Siphonodentalium dalli. Next base: position 258,613,000 of record CP136061.1, on the reverse strand, counting down.
TGATCAATCGAGTTTCATAAAATGTTATACCCCAACATTACGAGTTGAAGATCTTATATATCACATGAACAAAACAAGAGCTTAATGCCTTTAAAACAATTCGAAATATTTTTTTAAAAGCTGAAAAATGCACGTAAAGTGCATACATGCATGGCGTTGGCTGAAAAACTTCACAATCGTGTACGACAGTATTGCGCGCCCTGCCTCGCGACGAAACATAGTCCCTCAATTTGCCTCTTTGTTTTGTCTGCTTATTTTCGTTAGCGCAACGAAGTTGGAAAATCATTGAACTTCAAAGAACAAAGCAATCATTTGGCAATATCTGGTAATGGTGTCAAGCGCGGCTTTTCTAAATAGTAGTAATCCGCGCCGTAATTTACTTGGCGCGATGCCAAGTATCCCGGGAAGCACGCGGCTATTACTCACTAGTGAGAGATAGAAACATTTATAATGAATTTTTCAATGATATTATAGGGGTTTCAGGGGATATATACATATATTGAATATTTTGGTGATAAATGTTGGAATCTTTGTCTGACTCAAGTTGGCTCCATGTCAGGCACAAATCAATTGCTAGCTGTCCGGGTGTCATCCTGTCAGAGTGTACCACTGATAGTAAACGGTGAAATAAGTCACCTGTAATAGGTGTATTTGTAAAAATTAAGTCAAGGTTTTCACCATATAATCAACTCGTTTTATAGTATGAGTGTATAATTGGTTTCTGAATTAAAAAAAATAAAATAAAAGACTATATATATGAAGATGTTTATTTTTACCGATTTATCACATCCATATATCATGAATAAGCTTCCAATATTGATGAATAGTTTATAATGACGGCAACAGTCCATTCTCCCGTTTAAAAAAAATTTTGGCCGATGTGACTATCAACGATTCTGGAGTTATCCCGGTCATTTCCGTCAATTTCCAGACTTTCCATATTCTCGACCGCTTTTTTGTTTCGACCCAAAATGTTTTCGGCACAATTTTTATCCCACACCACTGAGTACGTTCCAAAATTAATTTTCCTCAACTCCCAATGTGTTTTCGACCCGAGCAGCGTTCGGACCACTTTTTGACCCACTTTTTAGAGCTCGACCCGAACAATTTTTGGCCCAAAATATTTGGCCTAGGTGGCTAAGAACAAATTTGGGGTCATTCTGGTCAGTTTCTTTTATATATGCCGAATACGGAACGAGGAATATGGAATAACATTCACGTTTCTGTTTTACATTACTGTTTTAATTAGACATATATATACTAGTACATGCAACGAGGTTAGAGTTCGTCGGTTGCTAGTCCTGGTTCGGGCATTATACCAATGAACCAATTAGTGTGTCAAAGTGGACAATATTAGCCAGTTTATTTGCAAAAGACGTAAAGCCTACATCCTTGTCGAAATTTGAATTGCGATTGTGTTTCGCAAATTTCAAGGTTTAACGTCTATTCTATTCCAGACAAAGCCAATATACAGGCAGACATGGGAAGCTTCGATAAGCATTATGGTATTTCCTACATGATTGTATAGAAAGTTAATTTCAATGGAACGTTGTTTGATAAACCAAAGGTTAATATTGAACATCTCTCCAATTCTGATCCTGACGATAATTCAGCGACAAAACAAAAGGGCACCAGTTTAATAAGAGTGATATACAACATCCCACAACAACAGGTATCTTCTGGATAGTAAACCTTTGTGTTTGTCGTGTTGAGTACTTCATTCTTTGCAGTTAAACGTCAAAAGTCCTCTTGTTGCTGGACCGGTGAACAGCGATACTTACAAGTCGATATAGGTGATTATGAATATGTGGCGGTGACGAGGCAGAGCTGCCTCTAGTCTTATATGTAAGTTTACATACAATACGTTCGCTATTTTCGTCACAGGTGCTTATATCTATTGTTGGTGATAAATATCGGAATTAAAGCCTGCAAGTATCAATGGCAGGCGCAAATCAAATGCAAGTATTTTTTATCGACTTAGGTATCCATCCCTTACAAGGCACCTAACATAGTTCGCTGTTGGAGTGTAAACCATTCAATATCAAATATGCTAGTATTATTTCCGACCTCCTGGTCGCTTTCGATCGATGAAAGGATGATAGTAAACTAGATATAGGCAATCGCTTAATTCGATAATCTTATTAAATCTGACCAAATTATCGTCTGCTTTTTAAAGATACTGGATATAGTCATCATCCTAAATGAACTTTCGTCTGGGTGATTACACGCATGTGTATCTTTGTTGTGATGAGTAGGGTGCGGTCATGTTCTTGTTAGCAAATGGGTCAATGTCTCATATCTGCGATTGTGCTGGATACCGGCCAAATATTGTGGTTATACACATTCCAGATTGGGGATTGAAAATGGAAGGGGACAAAATCGATGACCATTTGTGGTGACCGAATTATATATACATTGTAATTTATGTATAGCCACTACATTATATAGGAATATAACGGCATGGTACAATGATATATAATCGATATTGTTTTGGGCAGGAATGAATTTCTGGTAGGCGTACAAAACGTGTTAGGGTCTTAGAATAAATTTATTATCAGAGGAACACGAGTTTCATATTATATTTATCATATGACTCGATTCCAGTTGATTTTCGTGCGAAATTCTACGTTGGTTCGGCATAAATTGGTTCAACTAAAATTCAGCGCGTGCCTGAGACCGCGTCAATACGTTGTAAAGTGAATTATATACGCAGTTCGAGCCTAGTTACTGTTTCCCCAAAAAACTTTTTATTGGTATTTCATATAATTATTTAAACGATATGTAGTGAAAGATAAATATTTGATTCGAGAAGAGTTAGAGCTATACGACACAACTTTCCCATCGCCATGACAACTGTCACTATATTCTCCCAACCTGCGTACTGCAAGTTCATTGACGTCCACGCACAATCCCCGTATGCTCCAACGTGCCAGGACTGTTATCGAGGGTGAATTCTTAAACAAAACAGATACGTTTAATTATATACTACATGTAGCCAAACATGGAGTTATATTTCAGTCGATAAATGTACATGTATTAGTCGGCGCTTGGACGTCGATTTTTAGAAGGCTTTCAGTGTAATCTGTTTTGTCAATGTCAGCCATGAATGTGACCATCAAATTTTCGGCCCTGCACGAATGTTTGGTTGAACATAATATCAATTATTGAAAATTGATGTAAGCGATTAAATTATTCTTTTCGCTTCTCACATATTGTTAATGTTATTACGCATTATGAGTGTATACTGACAGGCTGATCTGGCCGTGTCAATGGAGATATTTCGCAGAACAACACATTTCGGTTTTCACACGATGCGATGTGTTTGGAAATTGTAGAAGAAAGAAGAGTAATGACATACCCCCCCCCCCCACAATATCACACAAAGGGTGACATCGGATGTTTTTTTCTGTGAATATTTTCCAAGGTTAGTAACATAACCAAGACATCAGGTATCATTAGCAGAAGATATAATTTAATTTCGGTAAATATTCCACAAACAGTTTTATCCGCATACGCCAAATATTACGAACAATATTCGCGAGTGTCTTGTTACTTTTTTGACCACGTTAATTGTTTTCGAAATTTAGGTGTGAACAATGGCTGTGCCACTCTTGAAGATTTTATTGCGGGAACACAATGCATGATATAACATATAACATTGCTAATGAAGTGTGTCTCAGTTGGAATGTAGACTAAAGGTCGTAATGCAAAATGAGAAACCTACTATCTAAAAAACACTGTGTAGAAACGCTACACACTGTGTACACATATATGTGTAACATCTGCTCTCCAACAATTATGTGTAGACACTGTAGAGCAATTTTGGTACACACAATATGTGTAGCTCTATACACACATGTATGTGTAGTCGCTATACACTTGTGTGTAGTAAACAGTTGGTAGACAGTTACTACACAGTTAGTACACAGATAATACACAGTTAGTGTGTACTTTATTTATACACATTTGTGTACATAGTACACAGTAGTGTGTACTTTATTTATACACATCTGTGTAACAACCTACACAATTTTGTAGTATATAGTACCCAGTATTGTGCATATTTGGTACACACACTGTGTACCAACTAATCTATACACTTTATGTGTAATAAATTTACATGCATTCTTTTTGCAAATATTGGACATTTTTGGGTGATGTAGCAACTGTAATGTCGAATCAGAATTGCATGGTTGAGGTCACTGAATTTAGGCCATCAGAGTAAGAATGTTTGATAGTGAAAGCCATAATTATTACTTCTTTTTTTTATTAGCCAAAACAAATCATGAAAAACATGCTATCATATGTTATATATGCTGAATGGACCTCATATTACATTGGCATTTACATGTACTGGTATAATAAATTTGCAATGACAATGAAATGGGCAAGAAAAGTTTAACTCACTATTTATCTAACTTTTCCGGTTCAATATAATTGGTTAATTGCCAATTTATTTTACAGGCAAATGACAATGCCAACTATGGGTGATGTTCGATCAATTAAGTGTACTGGATGTATATCTAATGGCACATTCCTCGGGATTTTATTCTGGGTAACATTTTTCTGACAATGCTGTGTTTTCTCAACAAAATTTATCAATATGATACTTTCATTCTCAGTTTTTGAAGCCACTTCTTCAATTGACAGGGCACGAGGATCTTCGGATTGACTCCAAGCCACCTCTCCCATGTCATTGACATGAAGATCTTTCAAAAACTGAGAATGAAAGTATCATATTGATAAATTGAACCGGAAAAGTTAGATGCAGTCAAGTTTATATTTTAATTGCTTGCATCCAGGATAAGGCATCGAAGTCACCTCTTCAATTGACAGGGTATGAGGATCTTTAGAATGACTCCAAGTCACCTCTCCCTTGTCAATGACAAGAGGATTTTTCAAAAACTGAGTGAGCATGAAAATATCATTTTGATAAGTTTTGACAAGAGGACACAACACTCTTCAAAAAGTATCAACCCATTAGTTATCATATACATGTATAACAGATTTGTGGAATGGAACTAACTTCAGAGAAAGTTGGCATTGAAATTCATATATACCGGTACAATAAAATGGCAATGACAATACAAACAATGCTATTATGAATAGAGTTACATGCATGTTACATGCATTTTAATAATTGCTCTTATTCTGGAGTCAGCATCGAAGTCACCTCTTCAATTGACAGGGCATGAGGATCTTTGGAATGATTCCAAGCCACCTCTCCCGCATCAATGACATGAGGATTTTTCGAAAAACTGAGCATATATTAAATTTATCGTTTTTATCTGTTTTGAACTTTTGACGAGACAGCACTGTCAGATAAGTACTGTTAAAATTTACGAAAGAAGTTACAAGTAAAAGTGGGACCAGCAATTTCTGTTGCGTTACATATACTGTAGTTAGGATACCACCAGTCATTGAACAGGAATCACTTCTCTATTACTTTCATGGTGTATCATGGCAATTAAGATTCAGTATCAATGCTTACATGTACATTACAATTCAGAAGCAGAATACACAGAACACTGATAAGGTGTCATCACACCAAACACCAAGATAAAATATGGTCTCTTTGATGTTATTTAATTGTACACCCCACTGACTTATCCTATTTTCAGTAGATAAATAAACCCATATTATATTAAACTGACATCGTTTTTCAATACAATGTTACCACCATTACTTTGATAGAGGAAAGTTTATTCTCAAAGAGTATAATTATTTTACATGAACTTTATTTTAATGGTATATAACTACATATCCAACAAATGAAGCTGAAAATTCATATTTCATGTGCTGCAGGAGCCTTCAAACTCTGGTTGACACTACAGTAACAGTTGATTCACAAGCAGACATGTTCACTTGAGAAATGTTATTAGATAGTCCACTTCAGCTGTTTCAGTCAGTTAATAAATTAGAGGAATAATAGTATGACCACTGCTCCAATCTTTTACCATGATTTTAATGAACAGAGAACAGAAAATTTCTTAGTTGAAGATTGTCAGATCATCAATTACAATAATGTGACTTATCATCCATCCTCCTTCACAATAACACATTGCATGGTAATTTACAAAGCATGTGTATGATATTACACGGCTGAAGATTGTCACACATTTGAGAACTGGTCCATAAATACTGTTTGTCATCCACCTTGAATGGGAAATTCAACTCATGGCATTTTGAAGCTAGAAGTAGTAACATATCATTACTGTATGGTAGACTTCTACTTCCTCATATAGCACATTGTATATTTGATTCTGTAGTCATCCTGAAAAAATAAATATATGAAGTCAGAATTTTAAATAATTTGTTATGTATGTCATGATTTGAACTGTAACAAATATATTATAGCACGGATCTTAAAGGTACTGAATCTGATTAAGCACCCCTAAATTACTATTTCTTCGGCTTCAGGGGTTAAAAATAATTAATTTGAGTCGAGGAACCCATCCATCAAAGCTCAGAATGATCAGATATTGATTCTTTTTTTAAATTTGTAATTTTCTCGAGATGTGTACTAATAATTGCAACAGAAACATTTATTCAAACGGACGAAGATGGATAACTCTAAAATGAAGCACTGAGAACTTCCTTTTGACGGCATGTTCTGGGCCAGAAACAAGAGATAACAAAACTTCAAAAATTTATATCTGATCACTCTGAGGGTTGATGGGTAGGTTACTCGACTCGAATCAATTATTATTTTTACCTCAGAAGCCAAAGAAATAGTAATTTATGAGGGTCTAATTGGATTGAGTACCTTTAACATTTAACCAACCATTTTCAGACACACCTCCCCCACTTGTTGATGAAAATCCACAAATCATGTTCCAGCTATCTAGGTCACTTGTACCAATGTTAATCATATTTCCCAAACATGAAATGACACACTCTGTGATTTCCAGGCTTCAATTTAAAGATGAATTATCTGTTCCCACAACAAGTATATAGTTTCCTCAGTATAACATAAGAGAAATGAATCAAAAACACCTACCTGGGAACACTACTATCAATTAATATTGATTTCCTTATATAATGTGACTATCAAGTTGCCCTGTGGGACATATATTTGTCACTATTTTTAGAAATTGTTATTGCTCAGAACAAACAGAGCTGTAAACTGTTTAAATATAATCAATATTAAGTATGCATCATCCGATTAGATGCCCTTCAATAAGGCTCAATTACTATATATTTGGATTCGGGTGGGAGGATATTTGATTTGAGTCGATGAACCCACCCAACAAAGCTAACAGTTATTACATATTCATTTTTAAATCTATTATTTTTCACCATCGAGACTTAATAGTGGCCTGGGAAAAAGTCAACGGGCCAATGGTCTTGGACCAAATTGCGGATGAAGATAACTCTAAAATCAAGTAGCTTTGTGTTGATAATGAGGCAAAATTTTCATTGAAAAACATGTTGATAAATAACACATTTTGAGTAATTTTATACTATAATTGACATTATTTTTGAGCAATTAATCGATTCTGATAACTGAAGCAGCATTTCAAAATATGTTGTTGGAAGCTGACTATATGGGGTTCATTGAATCAACTTGAGAGTTTGCACGCTAAATTATACATGAAATGCTTTATATAATTATTATACAATGAAGTAAAATAAATAATCACTCCAAATATTAAAAAAACATGTGAGTATAGTTAGTATACAGACTGTCAATGCGGTGAACGTTATTGCACCAATTTGTTGGGGCTCAAGTTCCGTGAAATATTACATGAGTGACCAGTGTCAAATTGCATCTTGCAGCATAACACTTTAACATAACAGATAAGTGGACAATTGTTTGCAGGTGTGGTTTGGTTTTGTATTTACTACACACCAATATTCAATCAAGTAATAATATTTGTCCACTATCTAGGCAAGTTAGTTATATATTGAACATGCCAAGAAATTAAATTAATTCTCTGGTACTGGATAGGCTGTCATGCATGATGTCAAATATGTTGCGAGTCTCAATGACATCAGGATTGCACTATCGTGGACAAGCTGAAAAATTATACCAACAATGTAACTGAATTTACGAAATAGACCAAAATATTGCAGCTGTGTAATTAGAAGTAAAATAAAATAAAGCTTTATTCCACACCTATTGACTATTCAACCAAATCTCACCATTGAATACTTATTATTGTATGCCTCTAGTGGAATAGAAGCCGGAACTATTTTTTTTTGATGTTGGAAAGGTGACAAACAGCTATTATAGGTACATTTAGTATGTCAACAATCAGCTTCAGGTGATGTCCCGATCATAACCGGTTATCCATCAGACTTAAATCACAATAAAGGTAGCTGACTCATGGATTGACACAATGGTGTAGAATAAATACAGAACACAACATGTACCATAATCTCAAATATTTTACCAAAATCATGGTGGACATTTCATAATTACATTCTGCTCGAGTTTTGCTGTCGCAAAATATATCCATGCACCTTCTGCAACTCATTTGATAAAAGATTCTCGATGACACTAGGGGTAACTTAATTTTAGGATCCTGCAAATATAAAAAAAATCATATTCAATTAAACATGCTGCTGCATGAGTATATGATTCATATTTGATTCAACATCAGCGAAGAATATATCTATATAATATCCCTGTTGAGCTTCGCAGTGCTAAAATGAGTGTCCCGTAAGAAGCACACATCGATGGCATTGCCGTAGAGTCGTAAGCACCCCCTCATTATGAGAGTAGTTCATCTGGATGATTGATTTCAGCATCGTGACCGACTGTACATGTCCATGTAGGTTGTGATACATGTGAGTCCGATCATGTAGCCCCAATGCCCCGCAAAATTAAAAGATTAGTTGAAATGCAAAGTAACATCATTATATTTTACTCACAGACACAGACTGCCATTGGAAATGTTTTGTCCTCTCACAAATTCCAGAATTATGGCGAAGTTCTCTTGCAGCAAATTCAGAGGATCACATCACTCATTCTTACGATAAGCTGAGGTTATCTGCAAAAATTAGTAAACACTTATTACAATATTGTTTTCATTAGAAAAAGCTATTACTCAGACTAGTTATTTAATTGCAATTGTATACATACACATGAAATCTGAAAATTGGCCACAGCAATAACTTCCAGGGCTATAAAATCACATATGTACTTCACCAACATTCATCAGGGACGTGGATGGAGCGTCTCCACTGGGGAGGGATGCACCTTGAATTTGAAATGTATAAAGCCACCCTTCCCCACACCCACCTCCTAAAATATCCAACACATGTTGTATTATATCAGACAAGAAGTCAAATTTGTTTTCAAGTTGGAGCAGGAGCCCCCGGTGATCGAATCGGTAGAGTGCCAGGTGCATTACACCGTCACAGGCCGTCCAGCGCTGACAAAGCTGGTTCGAACCCCGTCATAGGAAGGGTGACTGGAATCATGTATCTGGGCAAGTTTTGTCAGTTGCTTTCTGGGGGTTGGTGGTTTCTACACGCAGTGGGACGATTTCTTGGTGAAATCAAGCCTCTACGTGGTCTTTCCTCCACCAGTAAAATTGACAACATAATGTGTGGCCTAGCGGCTAGAATGACAATAAACCCTAATAAACCAAACCAATCAAGTTGGAGCCAGTTAAAATTGTGAATTGGAACATAAGTACTAGTAGAATGTCTGCTGAACAGTCTCTTTAACAACAATAACTTATGATGAACTTATCTTGGCCATTTTTGTCGCAAGCATCCATAGCAACTCAAATGTTGAGTTATGTTCTGCATGAAACGGGAAAAAAAGAAGAGAAAATAAAAAAGAGTATTCTCTGTATATGAGCTTTGGTAGCAAGTAAAGTGCAAGTGCACTCTGACCGACTTTAAAATCGCAGGTGCACAGATTCCCATGGTAATAAATATCTGTGCCATTTAAAAAAATTTAACAAAAAATGTAGGAATAATGCAGTTTCCCATGGTACTAAATGTCTGAAAGTTTTGAAACAATTGACCAAAAATTATAGGAACAAAAGCTCAAAGTAATACCCCTGTATAATATATTAAAACATTTCTTAAAGGTACTCAATCAGATAAAACTCCTCTCAATTACTATGTCAATGGCTTCGCTGGTTTCAGGGGTAAAAAATATTTGATTCGAGTCGAGGAAGGCACCCATCAAAGCTCAGATTTATTAGATATCGATTTTAGAAATCTATTATTTTTCATTATCAGGAATACTTTCTGTCACAGAAGTTTCCTGAAAAAGCCGACTGACATACTCTCGATACTAAATTCCATTGAACAAAATGTTGCTATACAACAGATTTTGGGCAATTATATACGATAGTTCACAGTCGTTAGCATTATTTTTGGATAATTATTTGATTCTGATAACTAAAGTGACCTTTGATAACATTTTGTTGTTGTTGGAATCTGTTGCGATGGGGACCCTCTGATCGGATTGAGTACCTTTAAGTCAAAAAGGGGGATAACTAAAAACAATTGGACAGACTTCATAATCACAGGTGCACAGGTTATCATTGTGGTTGCTGTCTGTGCCAAGTTTCATGGAAAATGATTAAAAATGACTGAGAAATACTCTGCACAAATTTGTGTCCATGGACAGAAGGAGGGCTAAGATGTTTCCAGTATAACCCCCCACAACTTGCAGGGGGGTATAATAATAATTTTGGAGGGCATTCAATAATGTCCCGACAGTCAAGGACCACAAATAGGTCCAAGGGCTGTTAATAAAACATAACGCTCATGCATGTTATTATTATTAATACAACTCCATCCTTGTGTGATCGGTGACACAGAATTCACTGGGCCGTGTGAGAACATTTGAAATTTGAACATACAAATTGCTAAATCCTATAGCATCTATTGAGTAGCCTCAAGGTTTTAGAAACATCAGACCTGATCTGTTGGTCTAACACAAATTATTCCACACTAATAGATTGTTTGATAATCAATCTACAAAAAGATTTCAACCTATTGTTTCTTGTGAAATTTCCGACTATACATGTACTAGTACATGTCTGGAATTCAACGATATTTAGAACAGTTGAAAATTTTGACCACGGTTGATGGACATAGGTTAATTGTAGCATTACTAGTCTCTGCCCCGGCTATAGGCTAATATGATATTCGCCGGACATTCGAAGGATATAGTTTACACGATACCCTTTTGCTGTATACATTGGTCTTTATATCCAGTGATTCTGTCAGGCTACTTTATGCAAGTCGAATTCCTGTTTTCACAGACCTGCGACTGACGCGTGCGACAACTGAGGTTGTGGCTGATGCAGTTAAACCAATTCGATTTAAATATGTGCTTAACTGCATCAGCCACAAACCCAGTGATTTATATAATATATATGATTTGAAACGTTGTGCCTATATATAAAAACCCATCTACATGTAGCCTCATGCATCAGCCGCATGTCTGTAATAGCAGCTTTATACCGACATGGGTTGGCAGTCTATACATTTGTATTTATTGAATTTGAGTGCACCAGTCTCTGTCGGGACTAAGTCTGCATTCAGTACATGTGACTATATTTATATACTGGTACGTATATACATCGTTCGTTCGAAGAGAGGTCCCTGTCGGTAATTGCCGCACAGCAAATGCTGCACATGACATGTTCACCTGAATGGCGATCAGCACCACCGGGCACTTGCAGTAAAAAGGGCAGTTCGTTCAAAGGGTACGAAGCCCCATGGCTACCCGTGGGCTTGCTATTGACAGTATTATAAGTACTAGTAGAGGTGGAAATATTTATTCTTTCGAGGTTTCGACACAAGTTTCAAACAACTGTGGTCTGTAATAACTTATTCGAGCTATAAAAGGTGCAAAAACTAATTTTGGCTTTTGATGACTTGTGCATATTCCATTAATTCGAAATTAGGTGTTGTTGGAAATTGGAAATGAAATAATATTATCTACTTAGTGAGCTTTCAGACAACCACGATTCAATCATAAGTGGAAGGATTTTCGTCGTAGGAAGTAACCGATAGTTAGACTGCGCATGCTCACGTCAAAATCACAAGTCAAGAAATAACAACAAGCACCGTTTGATTTTAGATTCAAAATTGTGTCGTATCCACTTGAGACCTAATCGCAGTCGTGTATACATAAATTTTGGCTGGAAAGATCGCAGGGTAGTCAATCACATGCTATACAAACAACCTACTCAGCTTGACAAAACAAGTCTCCACCACTTAACCGTGGTGTGGTTAGCGTTGCCACCGCGGCCAAAATGCAAAACCTTCTACACTGATGCTCCACCTACTAACTACAGTTGGGCCGCAGTTAGGCTCCTGCGAATATTCGATATTCGATTCGAAAGTCAAATTCGATTCGAATTCGAGTCGAAATTGCCAACTCGAAATTTCGAATATACTTTGACGGAAACGTAAGCTGTTTACGGACAAGTACACATGTCGATCTTAGCTGTTTTTGTGGCATTTAATTCCAGAAAATTATGTATATATACACCTAATAATTCTTATTCTACATCGCGGATGTTCGCATGCGATTAAATATAATTAAAGCCAGCAATTAGCCACTATAGGACGACTAAATACGACGGGAATTATAGCTTTAAAATGGTAGCAAAAGCTCGGAGATTGCCGATGGACCGACGACGCGAGTAGCTATCGGTTGCCATGAGACTGAGCAACCGATAGCGTTATCCATCGTCTATCCGTCTCAGATTCCGCGTTATGTAATATCGTTGAGACTGTAAACAACACGTGTTCCCGGTTTTGAAAAGAGCATTTTGGCGGTGTTTTCTTTTGAAGTTGTCTTTCAGTTTCGGAGCTTTCGTTTACATTGGACAAAATGTCGACAGTCATTCATGTTTATTTTAAAGGTACCGTACTCAATCCGATAAAACTCCTCTCAATTACTATTTCAATGGCTTCGGGTGGGGCGTCAAAAATATTTGATTCGAGTCGAGGAAGTCACGGAATACTTTCTGGCCCAGAACTCAGTCAAAATTGCATTATTATTACCACTTGATTTTAGAGTTATCCATCCTTGTCTGTTTGAATAGATTTTGGTGTACACATCCCGAGCAGATTATGGCAGTTGAAGGCAATTATTTGTACTCATCTCGAGTAAATAACAAATTTCAAATATCTAATAACTATGAGCTTTGTTTGATGGGTTCCTCGACTCGAATCAAATATTTTTTACCCCCAAAGCCAAAGAAATAGTAATATAGGACCCTCTGATCGGATTGTTGTTGTTGGAATATGTTGAGATGGGGACCCTCTGTTTGGATTGAGTACGTACTTTAAACATGATAAAGCTTCAGGCAGTGCGGGGACTTACACGTGTGATGAATGCAACATGGTGTATAAAACTCAAGCATCTGGGACAACTACCCATCTATGGAATCATCTTCCCTGCGACTGTTGTTGCGTCTTCAAGTTTATAACAACGAGTGTTTCCGAATGCCGAATTGCAATTTTGCATGTACATGCAGACTATATAAATTTTGCGTGATTTTAGTTCCGATAATCCGTTTAGTGGTAATATATTAATTGTTGTGATGGCAGCATGGACGTTTTAATTTGTTTTTTTTTCTCGACAATTATAAATCGATGTTAATAGTATCTCAAACGACGGTTCATCGCCACATAAGTTGTGATGGAACTTCATGCATGTGGTTCATAGAACGTTTCACAAATCGTTAACAAAACATGCCTAATTGAGAAGCAACACACATATATGATTCAATTCGATATTCGATTCTATATTCGATTCGATTTCGTGAATTCGATTCGATCAAAATATCCAATTCGCAGGACCCTAGCCGCAGTGTACTTGCCATTCGGCCATGGTGTACATGTAGTTGCCACGGTGTACGTTCATTAAACTGAAAAAAAGACGATACAAACTAGAAATATAACCATGTTGTACATGCCATTCGGCCCCATTGTAGTTGCCTTTCGGCCATGGTGCCTTGCCATTCGGCCGCAGTGTATATACTTGCCGTTCGGCCGTGGTGTACTTGCCGTTCGGCCACGGTTCACTTGCCGTTCAGCTGCAGTGCTCAACTGCTACAGTTACAAACTCTTCGACTCCGCGGCCGAACGGCAAATACAACGTGGTGCCAATTGTTTTGTCTGAAAGTCCAGCGGGTTCGAGTACTAGTTCGATATCATCATGTACGACAACATGATGTCAACATCGCAATCATGATCTCATCGGGCCACGATTCCTCCACTTACGTCAGTCAGCTGTCATATACGATTGTATCATGGTCGTCTGAATGTTCACTTATAGGCAGATATTAATAAATAATATAAATGTATTTTAACTATTTATCACTCACTGTTCAGAACTCGACAGAACTTTCAGTGAAAGTTTCAGAATGCCTGTGGCTGTGCGTGCAGGTTGCCAGTGAACACACTTTACACAGTCAGTGAGTGACAGCCTGTTGGAGTTTTTTTCATTTAGAAAAATTAATATGTAAGCATACTTCGCATTGTTGAGAACTGAGTATAATTTAAGGAATAATACTGCAGAAAGTGCAGTATACGTGTTATCGAACACGAAATTATGCGAATTTTTACCGGATCAGCTCTATACGGACCCTCCAACCGGAAGTGGATGAATCGTGAATCAACAGGCTACGCAAAATGAAGAAAGTTGGATATTGAATGAATCGTCCGCCAACTTGACCTTGACCTTTGCGGCGACTTTGGGATTTGACTTTTAGCATTCTTGACTGTTCTAGATGCCGTATATTGACAGAAGTTCAGGGTGAATAACTCTATTGCTTACAAATGCACGCATTTTAGTAACCTTTTAATCATTCATGTCAGCTAAATGTTACGGATAGGCGAACTGTCAATATGACGTCACGAATTACTATATCCGGTGTGAGGGTCCGTATAGAGACGTCGAATTTACCTTCAATCAACATACTGTACGAAATATCTAATTACGTTCTTCGTATGTTTGCATAAATATTCTCACCTTTACTAAAAATATTCTTGTATAACGGCTCAAATTCAGTGGTCTTGGTCCTTATTGGAGTCGAAACTGTGATCAACACCAACAAACCAATATGGCTACCATGATACAACGCGTGCAGATGGAGTTTTATCAGTGCGCATGCCTGGCCAATACCGGTACTCGATACACATATATGTTCAAGTGTTTACACATATATGTGTAAATATAGAAAAACATACACAACATGTGTATACACATGTATACAATACTGTATAGATATTGGAGGTACACACCATGTGTCCAGTGCCAATGGCATTCTACCTACACAGTAGTTTGCAGAGAGTATAGTGATAAGCCGTAGTTGTTATAATTTGAATGATTAGTTGCTGTAACGGCATTCTGAGGTGTGCATTCATGAAACCAATATATTTTATATTATAATTTATATATATGCCTAATAATATGATCTTGAGGGCGTTAACATTTCTGACTATGGTTTTCTTGTTGTTAGTTTGTGTGCCAGAGCCAGGACTTCACGCTGTGGTTGACGTCCAAGTAAGAAGATTGCGAGTAGAATTTAGACACACGTTAGTAAACGTGCATCTTGTCATTGACACGGCTCCCAGGCCTCGTTGCATCTGATGGCTATCTTCGGAGTGTTCGTCTAATTCATTGGTAGAGTGGTATCTTAACACGACTTAGACGGAGACAGGAATCAATTCAGTAATGCTATTGCGTTGAACTCTGATCATGACGGCTGCACCAGCTGAAACTATGAAACTAATATAGTATGCATGGGAACCAATATCGTATGTGATCACACCACCTTGTTAGGGTCAACTGTCCTAGCTAGCTCTGATATAATTCCCTGCAATTTGGGTTAGAATCTGATAAAATAAATAATATGACAGGACTGTGGCATGGATGGGGCACACATCATTATGTTACAGCGACGATATATCTCGTCGCACAACATCGTAACTTTCACTGCCAGCGACAAGATACACATGTAGCTCGTCTCCCGTGTTTACGTGTTCACTTTATTCTTTTCCCGCATTTTGATTTATCAATATTGAAACAATAAAACTATTGACAGTACTGTAATGTGCATAGCCGATGAAGGCATCGAACAAGTCTATATATTTTTGACGTAAACTTTGACAATCCTATCATTCTGGTAGATGCAAAAATCATATTTTGACAACAGCGCTATCTTAACTAAACTGTTATATTGTAACAAAATGCATAGATATCAAATGTTATTATACAGAATGCATGCAATGCATATTTTAATATTCAGTTGGTTGTCGAAAATTGTCAGTGTACAACAGAAAAAAATCCTAGCAATGTTATTTTAAAAATTAACATGAAATATTCTGTGTCATTATGCTGGCCTGTTATCTCAACAGCTGTGTGATGTCATGTCAAGTTTGTATAAATTAGCCCTAATATTGCATGTCTCTGTCACCCTGTGCTATTATTACATTTTACATGTTCAACATAACCGCGTGCAAATAGGTCCAGATTGGAACTAAATATTCGCATAGGTTCATATTGGACTTATATCATTCTGACGTAAGGCACAGTTATTACATTAATTGGTGCGGGTCACAATGAAAACTCACCATAAAGAGCGTAAATCTGGTTTGTCGAATTAGGTTTATTTTGAGTGTAAGTCAAATTCAAATAATGAGTGTATTAGTGTTTTATAAATAAGTTCAATACTTGAGTAGAGCTATGCTTCTCCAAATGTATATATGTGGTTGCAATATGTATGTATATTGATGGACTCGGTAGGAGATGATGAATCTTGCATCCGCCCTGTCTTTAACTCTAACATGTATCTGTGTAAATCATTTGATTGATTGATTGATTGATTGATTGGGGTTTATTGTCGCTTTAGCCACTAAGGCCATATCACGACATTGCCAGTTTTAGTGGTGGGGGAAATCCGCACACTTGCGACTAATCTAACAGTGATTTCAATGGCTGATAAACCCGTCAACCATGTGCGGCATAACTGGTAACTCCACCAGATAACGAATTCGATGGAAACATGTGGATTTGATCCCTAATCGCCAGCGCTGGAGTGCGAAACGGCTTGGAGTTGTACCCCTAACCGATTGAGCCACCGAGGCCCCATGTAAATCATTTGAAACGACTACGTAAATTCCAGGAAGATGCGAACGTGAACTACCTGTTGCATTCGTGTCCTGGTGACATGTATTTTCATATGTAATATCTCTTCTGATGTATGTTGTCACGGTATTATATCAATGATTTAAATATTGATTTGGTATCATGAAAATATAGATATTGGACGACAAGTTCTTACAACTTACATGGACCTCCACTCAACTGACTGAAAAACAATTGGGTATGACTAGTGAATTAATACAATACAATGAATTCTAAACGTACACCTGTTCTCGTGAAAATAAGCACACACCGGACTTATTTTAATTGTGCATAATAAGCTCATATTTGCATTATTTAATCTCAAAGTCCGCTCTATAGATGGACCGAAAAGTCTGGTTTTGAAAAAAAAGTCCAATATATTGACACAACTAACCAGGTTCAGGCTCTTTACTTGCGCCAGTCCATGCTGGACGCAAGTAATGTTTTCGGTGCGGATATTTGTCAGTCTGTTTATTTGTCTGTCCTTCAGTGAATATGTTACGTCATACCGGAAGTGCATAATGTAAATAATGCACGCGAAATAATATGAAATAGTTGCATCAATTGTAATTTAAATCCTCATATATACTTAATTTGCTTTGTTATCTGGTTTTATTTTGGTAATAAATCGTTCATAAATGAACAATATTGAATGAGTTCTTTCTGGAAACCGATCAAGACGCGATGACGTCACGACGCACATCGGGACGTCACAAGCTACATGGGCGCACACAACACCAGACATAATCGCGTCGATGTCCAGATAGTTGAGACTCGTTTTATACGGACGGGCTTAACCATTCCATCTACCAGCAACTTCGTGTTTTATTGTTATAAATATATATATATACTTTATGGAAAACAAAGGTGGGCAATAGTACTGCCCATTAGAAGCCTATCTTATGTAACTTGGAACTCGGAGAAATGAGTTGAGATCATGTCTAAAAGATCCGTGTGGAATCGTTTTTTTTTTCGCCGAGACAGTGAGGTGCGAACGTATTTCTGGAAAGTTCAACACATTTTCGAAAGATCCTGGTGCATATAAATCCTGTCCGGCCAAACAGTTGTTCGTGTTGTATCAATTGAAAAACAATTGCACTGAACGATGTGAATGTGAAAACATGGATTATTAAAATCCCTTATTAATTAATTGGGAAAACAAGCTTTCTCGTTATCAACGCAATAGACTACCCAATGTTATGTTCCCGAAGACTGTACATATTAGTCGCTAAGGGCACTGTTAATCAAAGATTAGCCAATGGTCGCATGTCTTTTATTTAATTGCGTCGGTATGTGTAATTTACTTTTATGTTTTTGCCACTGAAGTGCAATGGCATACACACTTGACATCATTCTAGTCAAATTAGTAATTTAACCCAAATTGTATATACTATAGCATCATCGGCAACCAATCGTCTTCACATCCTTTATATGCACGATGTCTACGTTGTTCTATTAAAATGTCAAACAACTCGTACGTATTACTAAGACTATCATTAGTGTAACGGATCAACTTGAGATAACAGAGATATTATGTCGGTACACACGACTATTTCAGCGATGGATGAACTGAGATTTTATATCTAGATTTTTGTTATCGATCTCAAACGAGGGGCCAGCACTCTTGGTTAGGGTGTATACACACATGCATGTAATCTCTGCATGTAAACTACATGTATTTTACATGGCCATGTAAAATACATGTATTTGACATGGCCGCACCAATAATTGACAACATTGATCACCTGCGCGCGAGCGGTTCATTGTTAACACGCCAGACAAGTGAGTAGTCATAAACGAAGTCAAACTCTCTATTAGCAGGACATTTAAGGCCAGTCCAAAACAGGTCGTCTCTTGTGGATGTGGAAATTAGTTAAGTCTGTGTGATATCTGGCATTTTATTAATGCACGAACACCAGAAGCGACACATCTGGTGTATACAGGTTTGATATAGAACACCATCATGCTTGCTTGGCGTGTGGTTTCGAAAGCTTCAAATCGTTAAGGGACTTAGTTGAATGTATCGGTCGGAATAATCTGGGCAAAAAGGTACAATATAATATGTTTTACTTAAATAGCTCAGAGTTAGCCACCCCACATTGAAGCGTTCCGGATCATATATAGCCTCAAGTCGGGGATCATATAGCCCCTGCGTAAGAAAATCCTGATAATATTCCCCATCATGTTGGGGATCATAACCCCTGCGTTGGGGAAATCCTGGGGCCCATCACCTGTATAAAAATCAAGAGAAGACTGACAATGATTTAAACAGAAAGTCCAACATTTGGGTTATCGCGCGAACAATTATTTTAAGCGGCCTGCCGACTTCGTTCAGTCAACGGCTCTCTGTACGCTCAGAGCTTGACTCACTGTGCTCAAACATAGCCGCAATGATTTGGTTGTCAACGGACAAATATTACATGGTCTGTATGATCCATGTAAAACGCCAAATACACGATAATTACAGAGATTACATGCATGTGTGTATCCACCCTTAACACGTTCACTGCCGAAAACCAATGGGTAATTCCATCCCATATGCCAACATGGGATTTGATGTTTTGACGATAGTAGATGATATTTTACGTATATATGAGTAATGGTTCGACCGATATAGGGTCATATGATGCTGAAACATGTTATAAGACTACTACGAGATAACTCGTAGTCGGCACCTGGGACGGAATTTATTACTGTTTCATCCCTGGTGCCAGCTACGAGTTATCTCGTATGTAAATACAATTACGTTGTCAGTGTCTAAGATGACGAACAGTGCTATACATGTACAAGCATATCGTATGTAAGACATGGTAAATGAATTTATATATGATAATTGGTACAGACTACGTTGAATAAGACGTCAAAAAACATAATATGTATTTACCTACGAGATAACTCGTAGCTGGCACCAGCGATGACCACTGGCGAGTTTCATCCCAGGTGCCGACTACGAGTTATATCGTAGGAGCTTTATAACACGTTTCATCTTTCATTTGACCGGGATTTGATCGACAAAACTTGTATAAAGCACGATAATTCCTTTATATATACACAATGTGTCCGGGAATGGTCTAGTTGCAGATGTATATCATGGTTCAGGGACGTACAGAAGAGATCCTGGTGAATTGGAGTATCCTACCAAGATTTCTATCTGGACCCCACCCCTTGTTCGGGCTGTGGGAATCGTTGTATCTCAAGCCATCGTAATTATACATATAAAATCGATCAATGGGATCGTTGGGCATGTATTGGCGCATATACCAACATTGCTTGCGGTTTGTGTTATTATTTATGTGGTATGAACATTACTACGAGTTAACTCGTAGTAGCAGTCCCCGTGGAACCGTTTACTACCAGTTAACTCGTAGTGGCAGTGAACGTGGTAAGACACCACAAAACATGCCAAATGCGTGATGGGCGCAAGTATAGGCAGCTCCAGTGGGTGCATTCTAGTTATAATTTGGTTTTACTGCGGCCAGCACCATTCCACGGAATAACGGGTATAATAAGCCCACAATAGGCTTATTTCAGAATCAAATCTGTCCAATATGAACATGTATGAATATTTAGGTCTAATATGGACCATTTTGTAAGGGATATGTTGCAGCATACATGTAAGTCTAGCTTTACGTTTGTGTGGCAAAAGATGAGGTGTGTAATACGGGGATATCATTTGATCAAATGCGATTGGTTAGGCAAGAATGATTTGCACATCTGACACTCTCTCGTCAGATGAATATAATTAGACTAAGGGCATATATCAACATGAACACCAAATTTATAAGCTAACACATACTTGCTGTGGACTGAAATTGACAACCATTGATTAATGTCTGCAAAAGACCCGTCCTTCCCAGCCGCCACATGTAGATTGGTGTCTCAGCAGTAGGTGACTGACTTGTGACTGTCTACCTTGTTCATATGATTCATATTTTCAAAATATATTCTTGGAGAATAGATGTTTATTTACGTTCCTGACACTGGAAAATTGCATTTGTGAGTAAAAGAATACGGACTTGTACAAATCCTAGGAGGCCGCATATACATGTATGACGCCCATCAATTGGTGAAATATTTCATTGCTGATGGTCAGATGTATGGGTTTTATATTGGAACCTGGTAATTTAAACTGTTCCCCCTAAAATACTCACATTATCTTGTGATATAATTTGTTTTAAGTCGATAATCTGCTTAGAATCGCCTAATATTGAGTCGATAATGAACTGAAAATGAGAGCGTTTTAGTCTCATTATCGACTACCAACTCACAGCGTATCAGATGTACGCTCTTTAACGTGTTGTTTTATTGTGGCTCGTGCCATAAAACGGAATAATGGATACGAGTCTATTATCTCCTTATATGAGATTCAAGTGATGTAATGTGAACATATTTTCACATTATAGGTCGATTATAGTTCGATTATGTGGGTATTTGCGCGAGGATATGTTGAGTGATTGATTGTGGTCTCTTATTTATTTTTAAGGACTATATCTATCATTCGGGAAACGAAATTGGTGAACAGTTTGCAAATAATAATGATTTAAATTTTATACAAACATTAATCAAGGTATATAATGTATCTTGATGAGCGTTCTTTTGTTTCGCAATTGGAAGAAGCTTACTAAGTGGTCGTACATTTACATGTATAATACCAAATGTGTTTTAATATGACATTAATCGTGAATAACCAACGCTATCATTCGCTAATTTGTTTACATCTAATTTTGAGAAATATTTAAAGTAGGAGTGTAGTTTAATTTTTGCTGTATGCATTATACAAGTAGAACGGCACTGTCGATAAAGGCGATCAGATGTATGCGAACTGTCACATTATCTAACGTTGCGTTTTATTATATTATCCGCTAAATCGATCGCGACGAGATGTGATTCAAGTGAAAAGATGAACCAGAAGTTTTGACATGTATCATCAAAAAAGTAATCACTTGGCAAAAGTCGGATCTGAAGGCGACATTGTTTGGTAACTCATGCTTCCTATATACCTTGGACATGATTGTGAGTATAGATAGTACTTTTGGCACAGGTAAAATGTTGTGCAAAATTACAGCATTTGTTTTGAATAATCACAAAATTCGTATTCCATAACTCAGAGCATAAGAGAAATTAGACATATATACCTAAAACTATCACAAATAATATTCAATAGATAGTGATATGAGAATAAATACCTAAACAATTGCTAGCTGTGTGAACATAACCTTATGTGTCGTGAATGTATTGCGCCATTTTGATATCGATTTATATTTCTTATTTGTTTACCACGAAGCTAGAACAAGCCTGATAACTCTAAACTACCTGGTAAAATCAGCACAAAATATGACACAGAAATCCAATTGTTACAACATAACTTGATTATACATGTATTACTTTAAATTATGAGTCAATTATATCAACAAATGAATCACAGACAACTATGTGACCCGAATGCTCCCATGTGCATGGGGCCAGATATAATATACTAACCGTCACACTGAGCAGTCTGGGTTGTGCAACTGTTCTCTAATATAGCACCTCATTGCTGTCGGTGCAAGCCATGAGGAATGTTTAGGCGTACTGGTAGTATCAGGGTGACCGTACATCGTGACGTATCAAGTACTCAAACTGTGGGTATGGCTTATGACCAGAAGGAACGAAATGTGTTACATAGGCCAGAGTGTTGACATTTGGCCACACCCACAATACATTCGCGAGTTCCGACGTGCACGACTCATGAATTCGTGAAGACCAACCATTCCGATACATTTTGCCACAGAGGAATACCTTTCGAGCCACACCTTGATATTTCAACTTTTTACATGCTTTTCCCACACTACCCCACTGTTTGCAAAAAATTATTATGAAAGGCTGAAGAAAGTCAATAACCAGCCACCATATCGCGCATTTGTTTGGACACGAACGCTTTTCACATTGGGTGTCGGGTTTTTCACATTCGAGGTTTACTTTTACACAGAAAAACCTTCTTATATGTCTCGTGTATCGAGATTTATCGTAATTTTTCATCGTTGTGAAAATATTTCACCCTTGTATATTTAAAACTGTGTTTAAGTCGGTTAATGGACCCGCGACTGGACATTCGGCAACTAAATGTAGGCATATCCGTGATACGACGAATAATGTATATTCCAGTATTTTCATAAATTTATTTCAATCAGTGCAATACATTACCACTGTGGACGCGTGACATGGGGTGGTGGCTCCCTGAGCAATTCAGCAGTTGGACATTTCATGCCTGACTCAACATTGGTTGAAAATTTGCGGCCAAAATTACATTGAATTTTGTTCTGATGATTTGACAAACCGTACTAAGTGTGGTGTATTTTTAGGCAGAAAGACCAACTGAATGAACTGAATGTTGGCACGTATCAGCTATATAGTTGTGTTACGTTTCTAATTCCCAATAGTTGGAAAGTTTGAAATACCGCTTAGAACGTCCAAACCCGATTGGTTAAAATTAAACTTATACCGAATTTTTTTTTCAACATTGCATGCAATGGTTACGTTTTGACTGAATTTCCTGCCATGAGGTTTAGGTTAGGAATTTCAGATGACAGTTTAAAAGTGTGCGATACAAGTTTCCAAATACAATGCAAATGATGAGAGTGGAATTTCTCGAATTGATTTAAATTGGGGTAAATTAATTTTAAATTATAAGTTGTACATCCCAAACAGAGACATACTTGTCAGACACCTACGGCACCTGGGCTATCAAACAGCAGCATCCCAGCAAGGGAGCTGGTCATTGTTGATACGCCCCTATAAATGACAATACGTACCGTGTCCTTTATATATTATAAACAGCTCAGAGACATCAGCAATCACGCAAAAACCGATGTCATAAGTTGGTCACTACTAACACTAATCGACAGCTGGCAGAATTTTGTTTCCATTTTTACAGTTTGCAGCGCACATTTGCTAGCGTATGAACGTACCTTGAATGCGAGGCGCCGTTTTGCTAACGATTTTTGTCGCTTGCTTATTTGCAACGGATTCGAAGCAAGCGAAATGACCCTAATTTTAACTGCACTTTATCAGCTATATATGCAACAATTAGATTCTAGTTTCACAACACAAATAAATTGTACATTTACTACTTTTAAGTATATAAACCGTAGTAACATTATATTTCACAATTTATTATCGACTACCACGCGTGACACGAAACTTCAATTGTTCCAATATAGAATTAATAAAGTATCATCCGGAATCTTGAGTGAAAATTCAAACAAGAGCAATAACTATGGTGAAATAGGCGGGCGAACACGAACTCGAACATGACCTGTATTTTATGCTAGTAAACCCATATGACACAATTTAAAAAGCCATTCAGTTGAGACTACTTACACTGTCAAAACATCCCGTAAGTTTTACGGGAACTGCGACCGTGATATTGGTGTAATTCTCAAACGCGGCCGTAACGGTGGAATTTACCATGATCCGAAATGTAGCAGCTTTCGTGTGACCAAGTTGTAAGCACTGCAGATTCGGTTCCACAGACAATAGCCCGTGTTTAGAAGTTGCGACCAGTTTTATATTTGATTTTCGTTTGTTTTCTGGTGCTGATGCATCATTACCACATACGGTTGGGAGTACATAGGCTCACTGTTATTATTTAGTTCCAGGTGCATTACGGTTGCGTTCCGCCATCGAGTACTTATCAAATTCGTCCGTAACTTCCTGTATTTGGGACACACCCCCATTTTCACTATGTTTTGTCTAAAACGGTATAACACTCTAAGTATATCACTCATATGACTGGGAATATGATCAGTTTTAGTTCAGATGTTAGTTTAACCTGATTCAAAGCTGTTTTAATTGAATTTGTTTTCAAATACTGGCTGACAGGCATTTGTCTACCATATGCATGTATTGATTTTCCAGGTCAGTGTGTGGTGAAAGTATGGTATGTCTACCTGGGGGTTCAAAGTCCATACTGCTAAATGGAAATTCTAATGTACAGATATATATATATATATATATCGGACAGATACAGTAACCCACCTGAAGCTGCATATTAGTGATACTATAACACTATTATAATGTATATGCATCCAATTTTACAAACACAAATATTAGGTATACCCGGCATATCCCCTGCATATCCAGTGAGATGTAATATTCCCATACAAGCAATTACACGAACCGAACATGTGTTTTCGATACTTGGCTGTAATATATTTTAAGCTGATGACATCTCAGGACAGTACACTCAATCTTGACATCAAGTCACTATTGTCAGTTCATAGACATATTCATGATATATCAGTCGCTAAGCTCCAATTCAACAAGTGACATATTATGAAAATAAATATATAGAGATGATTTTTACCAGGCTTCAATTGGAAATATTATTTTATAAATTGCTAATATATGCAAGCCTATGTCATTATGCAGGATACACACAATTCCATATTTTTTTAATAATGTAATTACACAGTCTAAAGGCATATGCCGAATCACAAACCTATAAATCGCGAAGCGATTTATAAGAGTTTCTGATTCGGCATATGCCGTTAGACTGTGCAATTACATTAGGAAACCGAGATTATTTCCTATAATTATGCCAATAATTGTTAAATATTGATTTTAGAAACAATTTCGACCTTAACAGACGGTTGAAACGAGTAACTATAACTTCTCAAATAACGGACCGAAAGAGATTCACTGTCCGAATAGGATCTGTGACGACTTGAGCCGAAGGCAACTCGCCCCGTTTCCGTCCGAATAATATCGATCCATTGCTATATCGAGCGGGTTTTTCCCGAAGCGTATGTCAAGGACGAAACCAAAATAATCTCGATTTCCTAATGTAATTACACAGTCTAACGGCATATGCCGAATCAGAAACTCTTATAAATCGCTTCGCGATTGATAGGTTTGTGATTCGGCATATGCTTTAGACCGTGTAATTACATTAGGAAACCGAGATAATTCCTTAAATAAGGAATTATTAAAAGAATTATGGAATTGTGTGTATCCTGCAGAATGACCTAGGCTTGCATATATTAGCAATTTATAAAATAATATTTCCAATTGAAGCCTCGTAAATATCATCTCTATATATTTATTTTCATAATATGTCTCTTGTTGAATTGGAGCTTAGCGACTGATATATCATGAATATGTCTATAAAATGTATGTATGTATGTATGTATGTATGACATGTTGTATGTATGAACAACTGTCTGCTTACCGACCTGTCTCGATATGTGTGTGCATGACTGCCTCGTCTAATATATGGCTGGCTTATCTGTCTACGACATACATTAATGTTTATTTATTTATTCGTTTTTTTCTTTGTATTCATTCATTTGTTCATTGCAATTGTGTAAACATCTAAATTATACTGTTCGATCTCTTCGTTAACGGAGGAATTAAAGGATATATATAACACTAAGGCTTATTTGATGATAATCCATTCATATCCTGATGAGGATTAAATGAGGCTTAACTGCATGATGCAGTAAATGACAAACCAGCTAATTGGGTCTACCGATGTACATCACACCTGCTTTGTTCAGTTAGTTAGCCCTATATACCAGTATGACTCTACAGCCATTGTCTGCAGCAGTCCGAATAATATTTAATCCTAATTGAAGTTGTCTAGCATATTGTATTCATATTAGAACATGTCATTGTCTGTATCATAAGTTTATTGCCATGCATGCTGTATTCAACATTTCAGCAGTTGTGTGTTGTTATATGTGTACACTGCCAGAATGTACACAGTGTACCACTAATATAACACATGATTGTACTAACTTTCTAATATGTTGTTTGTATCTGTCCACACTCCGCAGTACTACAGTATAAGACTATGAGTATCCAATAGCCATCCATATGGATATTTTTAGTAAAAGTAATCAAAATGTAATCATGATTACTGGTACATTTGAAAGTAAACGATTACGATTACGATTACTTGTAATCAAAAAATGTCATGATTAATGATTATAGGCGATTACTAAAAAATTTGTAATCGATAACTTCGATTAGGATTACTGATTACGATTACCCCAACCCTGGTACCATGCATATACTTGTGACGGTCTTACCACGGGAGTTTGGAACTTGATTAATAACTGCAATTTTTTGGCTGGGCATAATGACTTAAAAGTTGCTAATTAGTCTAATTAAGGCAGTTATTGTTTCAGTTACAAGCTCTTGTGGTATTGTGGGAAAATGTAAATAAATGAAACGAAAACAAAAACATTGTGTAAGTTTAGCCCCATGCATTTCCTTATAAAACGTTGCAAATACGACAACAGTTATTCTTTTTGTACAGCTTGGAAATGTTTAATTCATAGGGGCATTGTCTTCATTTGAATATGTATTTACTATTCTTTTGTCGGCTTTAATGCCGTTCGTGGACAAAAAAGTGTTCTGCGAAGCGAGTGCGAAGAAAGTAGCGTCGCTGGTTACTGGTTACTATGCAACGGACTACAACTATCATTGCGCTTGTACTCTTGTGTCGTTTTCGTTGCCATGATAAAACTCGACCTAATGTAAGTATGCGATATAATTACATTAGCTTTAATAAACTCAACGGGAATTTACTATAGAGAATGAAGTGGGTGTAATTATTAGTCTGCCAACCAGCCCAGTATCTAGCATTATTCCAATCTACTTTTGTTAGTCTACTGGAACAACTTCTATTATACTAATTGAAAAGTAGTCACTATACCAGACTTGGATACTTTATGTGTTGTGAGAGCAACATATCATATGAGTTGATAGCCATGCACATTATTCAATGGTTGGCTTGGTGAACTGATGTATGTTATTTTCTAGCAATTGACAGTCACATTAATTTTGGGACGGTTGCTTTTTCCATGCACACAATTATCTATATTGTATTTTTTAATTATTCCAGTTTTACGTTTATTGACTGCATGCATATGTATATATAAATATATAGATATATATGTGTGTGTGTGTGTGTGTGTATATATACACCGAATGTTTTTGTCTTGTTTTTTTATATTATATTGGGTGTGTATTTATTGTTTTCTGTATTTCCTGTTTGCATGTGTATTTTCAAATATTTAGACCGGAGCGTTCTCATGTGTACATAGTGTATTATATGTTTTCTCATGTACCAAGTTACCAATTGGCTGAGAACAAAGCATTACTTACCTACTTACCATGTATTAGTCTTTGTAAATCCACCAAATGGGCACGCTCAACGCCTACACTGACATATGATATACATGTATATTGACATAACACATTGGCATATACTGAATACTCTACGCTATCACTGAAGAACGATTCTGCTACATACACGCTCCTGGAGAGTTCATCGTCTACCACGAATGGGTGTATCCATTCATATCAATTCGAGTCAATTCTGTTTTATTCTGGTCATCATATAGTGGTATTACAAATATTATCAAAATTAGATTAGATACATATAGATATATGCATGCACATGCGTTATAATATAATAGAGTATAAACATGTGTGTATATGGAAATATTGTTATTTCTGCTTGTTGCTGTCATATATGGTGACAATAGTAATATATTTATATTAATAAAAGTGTTCTATGTGGTCAAGTTAGTGGGGTTTATGTTGTTAATACTGCTCAGCTTCAAGAGGACTTAAACAAGTCTAAGTCCTTTCTGACGAAACTCGACAATTTCCTGTTTCTTTTTGCATTTCGGGTATTAATTAGTTGCAGTAACTTATGTGAGTTTGGTCTTCGAAAATAATAAGGGCGAATATATCTCAATCTCAGCTCGTGAATTTTTGTATGGCTCTTATGTATAATATGGTCTTCGTCGCACAGTCTCGATAATTGCGACACCACTGCAAAAGCGACACATGGCGGAGCGGGATGCTTTGTCATATGGCTATCAGTTAATACTAAAACCCAATCAATCCCCCAACCGAGTGTTCTACACCACTTCAATGTGAGATGTCCGTTTTACCTGTATTCAGTACATCTGGCACAGTGTTTCCCTTGTAAACACTCCGGTTCCACTCCATATCATATACAGTCCACCATCCAGTTGTACACGTAGAACCCCACGAATGTTATTTGGATGTCCAGTAGCGAAGAGAGTGGCTAGTACTACAGAGCCGTCGTCGAAATAATATGTCATGTTGTTGTATATATCTTCACCAGAGATAAATAGCGTGGCTGGAACACAAAAAAAACATATCTGCTTAGACCCAACGAAATTAACTTTCATTTTTTTTGCAGACACTGCCCCCTCATAACATATTGTCAGATCAGCCTTTTTTATGGCAAAACGAACATAAAAAACACCACAACGTGATGTGTACAATATATGTCCAATACTGACCATATACTATTCAGCTAGACTCATTTCAACTCATATTTGATATTTACGTAATTTCTTAAAAAATTAAAAATTCAGTTATACAAGAAACAGAAATATACGATTACAACCTTTGTTAAGCGGTCCTGTTATTAACATGATATTGGCGGGTATCTACTTAGATCAAACGTACTTAACATTCTGTTTTTGATTTCAGACACTGCCCCTCATAAAATATGGGCCGCTCGTTCCTTTTGATGGCATAACGAACATAAAACCATCACAACGCGATGCGTACAATCTCTGACCAGTACTGACCATATAGACACATCTCCAACTCATATTTGATAATTTGTTTCTGCTTTATGATGTAGTTGCTGATGATGATGACGACGACGATGGTGATAACGACGATAAAATGGTGGTGATGACGACGGTGGTCATACTGATATTGATGATGATGACGACAAAGTTGATAGTGATCATGATCATGATGTTGATGACGATGATGGTGAACACGACCATGACGATGGTGATAATGATGATGATCACGATGATGATCACGATAATAATGATGATGATGATGATTATGATTTTGCAGTAGTTGATGGTGGTGACAACAATGACGATGCTGATGGTGATAATGATTATGATAATGACGATCGTGATGATAGTGTTGATGATGATAATCATCATGGTCATTATTATGATGATCATGATAATCATTGTCGAAGTAACGATTTCCTTACGCAGTCCGTATCCGTTCTGTGTGAACATTGTCTGCAGATCGTCGAGGAAGGTTCTTGTCTGTGGAATCAACAAGTGTGCCCCGTCCACAGCGCATGCATGCTTGGCATCCATTCCGTTGAGAAACAGTGAAGCTTTATATTTAAAACAATGCCATCCTCCGTCCAGTGTGTATTCTTCGTAGCCGCTTGACGACGGACACTCTGAAGGTAAAAGGCGATGATATCATGTTTAGGATTGTGTATGACCCACTATAATTATGCCGCGAAACTGCAACCAAATGACAATGATGTGTGTCATGACTGTGAAGACCATTTTGTTTTGTAGCCTTTATATAAAAGCACCGTGCAATATGTCTTCGGGGACAAAAACTATCATAAGTTACTAGACTATAATTTTACTTATGGATATGAACGATTTATATGTAATGTTCTGGCGATGGTTATGGTTAAATTTGCGGGAGACTGTATAGAGGAGCGGTACAGACCCCATCAGGTCTTATTTTTCCAACTGGTCCGCAAATAAGACAGATGATGCTTTGACGACATGAAGCATGTCATGACGTCATAACTCGTTTTGATTAAGCTAACACACCAAATTGATCAAATTGTGAACATATGCATTTATAATAACTGCTTATAAATAAATAAATACTTCAATTGTTCATTTACACACATCGGAAGTTGTGAAGTAGCAAATTGTCTTTTTATCCTGTCTGTCCATTGCTGATTCCACGCTTGTATCCAACCACTGCAGGCAGTCACGTGATTTATGTTCTCAACAAAGTTTAGTCGTCGAATATTTCATCGACACGGTATACTGTAAATTGTGTGTTATTTCACACGAACGCACACCCGCCCATTACATACACACGGCCGGAGTTCAGCGCGCATCAGCCGACTGCTATCAAAACAACAACATGTCGATGCCGGAAACGCACCCTGTTCTTTTGAAAATGCGTCCACCTTTGAACGTATTTCAAAAATCCAAATATGCCGATATTGTCATTATTTGAATCTTAATTACGCTCTATATGAACTTTAATGCGGCATGAAAACAGTCGTATGTGAGCGTATGTGAGCGTGTGTGAGCGTATTCATATTACAAATACGTCCGTATCGAGCCCATTGCCGACTGCATGACTCGAAAGTAAAGTTACCAAACGATAGCAAAATACTGGAATCTGTAATATCATAATCGCCTTGTAAAATGTGGCAGCATGCCTATCAGATATAGCGAAATCTGGAGACATGATGGCAGTGCACAAGCTAACAAATGGATTGTACAACATATACATATGTCTATTTTTTAAGACGCACCCCATAAAGGAACACGTTGGCATAAGCATAAGATACAAAGAACATATTGTCAAAGATGTATGAAAATATCTCTGTTCTCAAAGAGCGATTACAAACTGGAATAGTTTACCAGAATATATTATTTCCACTGAATCAGTTCAACAGTTCAAGGAGCTATTTTATAACTTTATGTACTGTTAAACACCAGTGATAACTTCAAAATTGCATGCATTCATTTATTTTTTTCTGTACATGCATGTTATTATGTGATAGGGGTAAAAGTCATGGTGACTTACTACTAAAACTTTGATGATGATGATGATGATGGTGATGACGATGATGATGATGACGATAATGAAAAATGACTACATATAGATATGTTTAATCTTGCAACCACGGTATATGGTACGAAGAACTTAGTCTCTCAAATATAGATATGGTTAATCTTCTAACCATAGTATATTGAGATGGAATTTGCTACGAGAAGGAATATTCTCATTTCAAGACAGTTCTTTTCAAGTAAGAAAACACATCTATAATATCGATAGAACGATTAGTGACAAACTCAATTTACCACTCGAGAAAACAAATGAGAATAATGTTTTAATTCTGGGAACCAATTATACCGGTAAGAAAGCTTTTTTTCTTGTTTGAAAAAAATATGTTCTAAGTATACTCCAAAATTTCTTACCACTTCAGGTTTCAAGAAACTCATATTCTTACAAGGCAAGTTATTTATAGAAAAAGTCGTATCTTTTTTTTCTTCTGTCTAGAAAGTAAGTACCTTTCATAAGTTATGAGATATAAGTTCTTGCAATAAGAAACAAATTTTCATAGATATTATAAAACAAACTTTTTAAAGTATACTTCCAAAGGTCTAATCACAAAAAAATGTATTTATTGATATTTCAGAATGATTCCAAATGTTATCTAGATAATAATAAAGTGACGTTTTATAATGTAAGAATCTTTCTATCAATTTAGAAATCGTGAGATATATAACTTGTTTTTGTTTTAGAAACTAGAATGACAAATAATAACAAAATTGGAATTGTAATTTGTGTTAGATATATATTCTTATTGATCTGTCATACAATTGCAAAATCTACTAGACCAAATTAGTATCGTCTTTTCCAAGATAAATGTTGTTTAAACTTACTTTCTTGGTGTTTACTTCTAACAAATGTATTTAATGAACACGAATGGGTCTAAGAATAACCTTCGAAATTCATGACTATGGATACCCATTGACACTCATGCGAAGGGATATAACATTTAAAGATTTGATTGCAAATAGTCATAGTATTTAAATAATTAGGGCACCTTCCCTATCTACAAACCTTAGTATATTGCGAAGTCTATATAAATGTCATCGATATAATGGGAGAGCGAAAATGTTATTCTAAAAACAATTACATTTTCACGGGGAAACATTTTAATTATTCTATTGATAGCTACACAAAGTCCTTGTCTAAAATCATATTACTCAATTATCATGTTTTATCTAAATATTGTCCGAACAATTTATGAAGATTCAACGCGGACGCTAGAATGTGGTGCGGTTAGTGGTGTAAGGCCAGAATCTTATACATTGGCATATCGTAAAGTTACACTATGATCCGATAAAGGGTTAATAAATTCAGTCTAGCCCATGATACTCCAGCCAGCTGTATTTATGTGTAGCTACCAATCGTTCTCAACTGCCGAATACATTTTTATAATTGATAAGAATCAGCTATCATGAGAGTAATATGCTCACCTCTCTGTAGAACTCCACTATTGTCACTGAACTGAACACACGCGGAGCCATCGACGGCGAAAGATTTGCATCCCACTCTTTTCAAACACTGTGCACCACAATCCATTTCTGATTTCGACTTGGTAGTTGACAACATATTGTCCTTATTCAGTAAGCCACTACCTTTGAGAAATTTGGCGCTCATAACCTTTGAGTTACTCGCTGACGACAGTCCGGTGCAAATCAGAACGATAAAGAAACTAACCATGTTTGATTCTCACCTAGCAACAGTACACCTGTAAATTAGAAGTCCCACAATACTTTTGTTCTAATATATAGCCTACAGTCTCGAAATCCCTACAACGATCTAGTTCCAGCTTTGGTTAGCAACGTGTTTGTCGGCACTGTAAGAGAGCTACCATCGACCAACACCACAACGAAAGCCGGTGATCCAATGCTACAAGATCATTTCGCAGGGCGAGGTTGTACGTATGTGGCTCCACCCATTCACATTATACTATTGTGAAAAAAGTCAATTAACTCGATGCATACACTGGCAGCCTGTTTATGAAAGGTTCGAGTAGCTTTTGCTATGGTATCGATTGGGATCTGTTGTGAGGGCGTTCTTATATATGGGATATGACTTATGATGGACTAACTCGCTACGCATGCGCCGTATCGACAGAGGCACTGCGACTCATTTGTCCAATTGATGTGGGCTTTGTCATTGCATTAACTCAGCTTCAACATGGAAGAAACCTGAATGATATTCATACAATGACTGTGCCCCAAGTGGTTCAGTGTATAATCAGTGTTCGCGCTGGCCCAATAAAGCTTGTAGCCAAAAGTTTAGCCATTTCCAGATTTTTGCTTAGCCAGATGAAAACATTTTAAGCCGCTTTTCCCCATGGTATAGTCGACATTTAATAACGAACCAATGCCGGACGCTTTGGGTCGTATATAGACTATATCTGATTTAGTGACGTCACCAATCAGTATCTAATACGACACTGCTGTTTTAAATGTTCGCAACGACCTTTGTCGCACAGTAGATCGGTGGGTTTAAAGCATTAATGTCGCAATCGGCTGTCAAGAGGCCAACACAAATCAGTCGATGTGCAACATTCTCCTATTTATGTGTTCTGTTATTTAGAAGGGCAAGTAGCTAGTCTATAATGAATTTCTACATGTCTACTCACTCTATTGGATCTCCGTCAGAGGCAGACAGTTTTGCGAGATGCCCCATCGTGACAGCCACATCACGATCTACGTGTATCTCAAAGCTTTAGTTTTAAATGAATGCACGGCAGTTGATCAATACTGCATATAGCTGTAGAGACTATATACTATGCGAAGGGAAATAACATACTATTTAATATTGATTTAATTATTATCACAAATCTGTATAGTAGGTACATGCTTCTGTTATTCCATACATATCCTATTTTCTTGAACAGAATGAAATCACATACTTATGAACAACACAGCAGATACATTCAGTTCCATTCGGATTCGGTCAATGGGGAAAGTTACATGATGACGTTGTTTGTTGACTGTCGTTGAAATCGAAATGATGACATGTTATGAATGAAATGAACATTATGACATGGACACGCTTCTCCGTCTAGCCTGAGTAATGGGAATTCTCAAGCGGATAGCTCCCCCAGCACGCCAAGTAATATAGTGGTTAGGTCCAGTTCCACTCTCGACAATATACATGCATATAACTATTTCTAATTACCGATGTGAATCTTTGTTATTGTGAATCTTATTTGGTGGGAATCTATAAAGTGATCTTGATAGGAATTGTATTAGACGCTACAGATACCCTCATGTGATTGGTTCAGCTTTGGTTCGTTCATTATGATCATATTAGATTATTTAAAAGATTATTTTCAATATTGTCGCTGTTACTATAAATGGTTAAATATAAGTAAAATCGATACTATAACAGTGAAAAAACTTATTGCTCATTCATTTCGGATATCTGGCATATATGTTGCAGCATACCGCTGGCTTTTGCACAATCATTCTTGTAAAATAAAGTCAGCAAGCTTGAATAATTGTCAGCAATAGATTTGACACTTCCCTCAAACGACAACCACCCTGCAGGGAGCCCCACACATATATAGAAGCATATAGAAGAGTGTCGTCTGCTCATGTTTGTCTGGGGCTTTGTATGGGTGAAATTTTTAAATTGTTAAAAAATACAAGAACAAGTTATTAAAATTGTAAAAAATTGTTAGGCCAATGCATTCTCTTATATATGCGAGGCGACCTATGGTCGACTCGCATATATAAGAGAATGCATTGGCACAGGGTAAAAAATCCCGACTTACGACTGGATTTGATACATGGCGTATTTCGCACCCATATTTTATTGTCGTCGAGCTATGGTAATGACGGGTGAGAATAATACGAAATGGACGCGAAAAGTACACACAACGACTTAACCACACACGCCTTCACGCCGCAGTGAGGTGATTGTCTTTTGTGCAAGTGCAACTGGCTACATTCATGGTAATTAGATCATTGACAAAGACGAAATGTGGTTAATGCTTTTAGCCATTTATTTTTCGCATTTGACAAGTTAATTTAGCCACTTTTATATATTTTTTCTCATTTGGCTAAATTGGTTAATGGCAGCGCGAATACTGCATTCTGACAACTGACAACTGAACTGTTAAAGACTGTACACGTCATAACTGTGCCGAACGTGGGATTATAATTGCCAATATATTGATGTTTTTGTTAATCCTGGGTCACACTAATGCAATATTATTTTTTCTAAAAACGAAATTCCAGACATAAATCGTGCTTCTAGGCACTAAGATGTTTACAACTGCTACATGTCCTATATATGTACATTGAGGTATGATTCGGCATCTCTGGTTTAGACTAAGTTTTATTCTAGACCTGCTTTAACTCTAGTGTAAACTAGGTTTTAGTAGGAGTAAAACTTGGTTTTATTGTAGTAAAACTAGGTTTTACGGGACTAAAACTAGGTTTTAGTGTAGTTAAACCCAGTTTTGTGATAAACTCAGTTTTAGTTTTTGGAATTCGATCTCAATTCAAACTAGGTTTTATTGGCGTGATAAAGTTATGATACTATCGCTAATTGTTTGTGGTGAATTGGCGATATAACGACCAGGAGACGATTATCTATGTCTGATTTATCCGTACCACACGTCTCGTCTCGAAAACATACTTTTAAATATACTTTGAAAAAACTTCAAAGTTAAACCACCCTACCCCAGGTTTAACTAAAACCTAGTTTGGTGGGTTTTATTTTTCGGTCGATTTTTTTCGCCCAGTATTGATGTTGTATCTTCGCGTATATGGGAGTGTTTCTTTAGAATTGGGGGAGGCGTTTGTCACTCAATGTCCATGTGCAATTTAAGTACATACATGAGAGTCTCTGTGGAATTCGGGGAGGCGATGTCTGAACTTATGAAATAACTTCTAACATATTTATGCCAGTGTGATGGATTATTTCTTGCTATGTAGGTTGTTTTTTTGCAATTCGCTCGTTCGGGGTCGCTTTGGCGACTGAGAGCATGGAGGGATCGGACTGATCAGTTTGACACGTTAGATACTAACATGAATTTTGGAGCTGATTCCTTACTTACAACGGCATGGGTTGGTGGCCCGCACAAATACCCACTAGAAACACCCCAGCCCTCACCGGGAAGAGGGTACCAACCTGAGGTGGAGAAAATGGAGTATGGACCATTTTCGAGAACTTTAAGGATTTCGGCCAATTTGATGGTATGGGTGGGTGGCCCGCCCAAAATAACCCACAGAAACACCCCACCCTCACATCCGGGGGGGGGGGTACCACCGAGGGGTTGAACATGGGATATGGAACATTTTCGAGACCTGTAAGGATTTCGGTCAATTTGACGACCCAAATGCCCCATAGAAACAGCACACCCCAGTCCACCGGAACCACCCCTCGGGGTGAAAATTGGGTATGGACCCTTTTCGGGAACGGTAAGGATTTCGGTCAATTTTGACGGCAAGAGTGGGTAGCCCGCTCCAAATACCCATTGAAACACCCACCCTCATCCCTGGGGTACCACACTGATGAGGGTGAAAATGGGGTATGGACCATTTTAGTCCTTATTTGCAAAAATGTTTCTTCAGGTCAATGTTATGACATGGGTACCGCCCAAATACCCCCTAGAAACACCCTCACCCGGCGGGTACCACCCTGACGATGGGGTGGCCCACCCCAAATGCCCCCTAGAAACACCCCAACCCGCACCCTGTGATCCATACCCCATTTGCACCCGCTCGGGTGGTACCACCCGTGGTGAGGATGGGGGTGTTTGTTTAGGGTAACTGAGAGCGGGCCACCCACCAATGCCGTAAAATTATCCGAAATCCTTACCGTTCTCGAAAACTGTCCATACCCCATTCCGACACACGGGTGAGGGGTGGGGTGTATCTATATTTGGATAGGGCCACCATACATGCCGTAAAAAAAAAAATTGTGTGAATAAAGAATATAATGGTCCATATCCCATTTTCACCGAATGGCCGAAATCCCCTTACCGTTATAGAACATGGTCCCATTTCCACCCCTTCTGGTGGTACCCCCTGGGGAGGGGTTGTGGTGTTTCTATGGGGCATTTGGGGCAGCCCCCCACCCATGCCGTCAAGAAATATTTTTTAGTTCCAAAAGTCATGTTCGTCCATGGTATTAGATAATATCTAACTGATATACAACAGACCGTGCATTCGTCGTGATTTCTCAAAGCCCACAGGTTACTCGCCTGATCATGAGATTATATAGCGGCAACCGGTCGCGTGACCGGACAATGCATTGACAAGTAGCCATAATAAACAGACAAACCACGCCTCCTACCCTTGTAATTAAACAATTGTGGCCCACAGGTAACGCAATCGACCAAATCCATGTCGTCCCAGCGGTAGAATAAAACTTGGTTTTACTACCAAAACCCAGTTTCAACTGGTAGTTTAAACTAGGTCTAAACTGGAGATGCCGATTCGGACCTTAAAGTCTTAAGAAAAAACATTTTTGGCTGCTTGAACAACTTTAACACCATCACACACATTTCGGCAACTTTTAGCAACTCCACCAATAGTGAAATAAGCAACACATAACTAGGACCAATCAGAAATGAAGAAAACAACAGAAAATGTAATTTCAAGGCTTGAAAAAAAGAGCAAACATTTGCTATTAAGCCACGAAACACTTAACTTACTACAGTCATCTCCAATATGAAGGAATATAACGGTGTGGTATAAATATACCTAAGCAGCGCAGTCTGGGTCAGGAATGGGGTCGGGAGGCGGCCCGGAAAGTAACATACTATTTGTTGGCGATTTTCCAACGCACATATACATATAGCCATCGTGATGATACGAGGAATCCAATTATTTGGTTTAAAGTTCCCACAACGGTCCTGTCTGAGTCAATAAAGCAATATTTAGTCGATACTGATGTATGTTTGTTATCGGGTGGATTACATATAAAATGTTTCGATACGTTTTAAACCGTACATATAGTTATATACACCTATCGATTGCCATGGATGGAACAATAAGAACTATATTACCCGAGGTGGATTTTTTTGAGCAGCACACAGGACTATTGACCGGGCTCGTTGTTCAAAAGAACCAACGATGGGAATTGATATCGCAGCTCCATTCCAATGCAACGAATGCACTGAGAAAATAACTGGTCAATATGACTACCTTTGGGTTGGTCATGGATATTGGGAGTCATTTTGACTATACCAGTACCGTCCCACGAGACTAACACTGACGTAGTCAACTTGACAATGAAATGAAAACAAACATAATTATAAGTAGATATTTAGCTACTGAACATAAGCTACGTTTTATAACTCATAGCTTTTCGTATTTAAAGTGTCACAGAAGCTATAACGTTATCATTCAAGCGGAATATTTTAGCCCTGCACGTATGGTACCGGTACGAGGTTTATAGTACGAAACATCGAAATAATTGTATGACCCACGTGGGTTTGTTGTTTGTTTTAGATTGTTTTAGCAAATAATTGGATCTAACGTGCTTCTTGATAACCTGGAATATTGTTAGCGCTGTCTGGATTATGTTTGTATATGAAAGGGACAAGATGTTATAACCTCCGAAAATTAACGGGCTGCTAATCATTGATATTTTCCTCTGTAAAACAGATTATACATGACATGCACGACAATGTTGTGAATTTCAAAAGACATATACTTAAGTTTC
This sequence comes from Siphonodentalium dalli, assembly GCA_032622095.1. Classification (NCBI taxonomy): domain Eukaryota; kingdom Metazoa; phylum Mollusca; class Scaphopoda; order Gadilida; family Siphonodentaliidae; genus Siphonodentalium; species Siphonodentalium dalli. The sequence continues at coordinate 258,573,546 of CP136061.1, read as the reverse complement.
ACAAAATTACAAACCCTCCAATTAACTCACAATAGTCAACCACTGGTGACTAGGGTTACGATACATACAATTATGTATAAATTAGTCGGAATTATGACGTCACAGATCAGTCATGACTCATGAGTCAGTCACAAGTTTGTTGACTACAACGTACAAGTACCTGTACAAAGGACGATGGGTCATATTCTTCAATTTTCATCGAAACATGATTTGAGAACCATGTCGTCATGACATATTGCCCAGTTACGGAGTCTGCTATTCTTTTGGTCAAAACGCCGGTGACGCTGTGATATTGTTTTGATATATTTATGGACGGATAATCTCGGAGATACGGATCCAATTATGGGACACACATTATCACTGAATCCATCACAAGCTTATAGTAACGTACTACAGCTATGCTCTAATTAATCGTCCCCTTTAACAAGGTTGTAGGGCGTTAATGACAACGGTTATACCATACCGCCGTTCAACAACGGTCAAGTGGTTGATATGTGGCAACCGCAGGTAATCTTTCTACAGTACTATTAATAATATTTTGCGATTACTGTACTACACATTAATTTTTCACATGGCCACCTTACAGCCAGTAAAGCTTTTCGTGAGCGCCATGCACCGTGTTAACTATACACAAAACAATATTTCAATTAATAATTCGTTTACGGTTTAATCAACATTCGAAGTTAGTCACTGACCGACATTCGCAACTACATCATCAATGCAGCGTCAAGCCATGCCATAAATATACACTCTGTAGTGGTTATAATGCTGACTTTAAAAGGTACGAAGGTCGGCCATGGTAGGATTGATCATGGTTAATAGAATCAACAACGCGGTAATATCGGTGGTGAACGTCGTTAATGGGGGGTGCTCATATACATTAACATCGGATGCATCGTGTTCTTATCAAAACATGTGTGGCTATCATTCTGAACGATTCGGACATTTCCGCTTTGCTATGAAATAACCTCTTCCATAATTGGAAACCATATTCGTGAAATTCTACATTATATGGCTCTGGTAATCAGGCAATGACATTGACTCGATGTGGCATAGCTGCGAACGGAGAATATTTTTTTTTTTATTCACTATGGCTGTACCAGACTGGATCATTATATTAAATACATTAAACTCTCTGTGTGTGAGGTTTGTTTCTTTGTTCATATACCAATACAGCACATCGGAAGTGTACGATAAGCAAAACACTCTACACCGTGGCAATTTTTTTGGGAGAGTGATTCCGGTGACCCATTCAACACCAAAATATTGTGGCGAGGACTAGTGAGCGCTATAACTGTATTTTGCAAACAACATGGTGCCAGTTTTAATTAACCAAAGTTCAATAGTGTTGTCTCCCCATTGTTGAGTATCTTGCTTATCGCACGCTATTTACATACTTTACATAATTTGGCTTTGTTCACTCAATGTTAGTCATGTTGACTAAGCCTATGCTGGTCATGTTGACTACTACTGACCTAGTCTTGATGACTAACTTTTTCAGGTAGTCATTTTGACAACCAACAGGTAGTCATCTCCAGGACAAACTGTTAACTACCTTAAGTTGGCCATATTGACCAACCTATTTTTCTCAGTGTGTGTGCTTTATTCTATACCAGTAGTGTTCCCCGGCATAGCCATGGTTAATAAGTAACCAAATGTTTTATATCGGTTAAAAACAATAAGGCCGGATTCGTCATCTCCGGTTTAAACGTCCGAATGTAAACCTGGTTTAAACCAACATTGGCGGTCCAACCAAATCCGGTCTAAGCGGGCGTTTTTGACGTTCAGTTGCGAGCTAATTGACAACTCGATTCGGTGATATGAGCACTCAGTCAAAATACCCTCTTTCTGATCTGACCAAACGACGGCCGATATAATGGTTATTGACAAGTCATAAATTATCGCGAACGCGTGTAGGCGCAATGGATTTATTCATTGAGAAACAAGTATCGCTCATGGACAAGTAATCCGATCTCATTCTGGGTTTAAATCAATCTGACAAAGGGCATATGTCTCTCAACACGAGTTTCACGCGCTGTTCATCACTGTGTTTGTGATATAATTTCTGCACGATGATTTAACAGCAAACACAAAATTTGATGTATTTACATGCACATCTGTATATACTAAAGAGTATAGGAGCTGTCTATCTGTATGTCCGTTTTTCCGTTCGCAACTGTTCTTCCATACCCATGGACCATACCCCTGGACCGATTTTAACCTAATTAGGTGTGGTGACTCGGACGATATTGAGTGTAACGTGGTTAAAACTTGGATCAACTGTAGGATATGTCCATCACACAATGCAACAAGAGAGTGCGCACGAGAGACTACAACGTGAAGAACATCGATTGACCCAGCTATATGCATAACGTAGAGCACGGCTCATTAACATGTCTGCCAACATATGAGTGTGAGAGAACAATCCCAATGCGTTCACAAAAAGAGTCACTCGAGTTTCTATCCATCTGATTTATTAGGAACTAACCATCATCGGATGTCATTCGAACCCTCATGTTACCATCGTAACCACATATGGGTATTAGCATCCAGGTTAAGTGGCCATGCTAACGTGATCTGATGCTGGTAGGCCCGCGGAATTGCTATGATGCTGGCAAGGCAAACTGATCATGTTAAGAAAGTGTACCGTTCCTGCTATCACATTTGGTTATCGGGTATTTATTGATAATATATTGGAGCTAATCCTAAAATGTGGCCACTCAAGCTATGTTGTCGAGGCATATATGCGGTTAATAGTCTCCCAATCCAATTTTAGCTCTTCATGTTCAATTTTCCATTTGTTTTGGTGTTTAGGGAGAATTTCGCAGATTTCCAAATTTTATAGAAATCCTGTCAACCCTTTGAGTTTTGTGAAAGAGGGATTATATTACTTGGTCATATGGGGTTACTACAGCCAGTTTAGATATTCGTATATTTTTGGCGAGGGTGAATACTTGTCTACGAATTGCAATCAAAGTGATAACTTATTTGTAAAATCTTTATCGATTGTGAAAACAATGGAGATGAAATTTGGTGGTGATTTGATGACACACATTTCTTATGAAAGAAGCAGATTCGGGAACTAGAATAATGTTCCAATTGAAAAATATTGGTCGCTTAAATTCCCCTTTTTCTGACACCCCTTGTATTTTCGCTCCTATTAAGTCATTGTCAATCTCAGAGTTATACTGTCAGGTAATATGAATTAATTCACGGCATCACTTTGGACAATTAAATAATTCTTTGCAACAAAACATTTTTGATGGAGTTTCCTAAATCACGATTGTTGGAAAGCATGTGGCATTTATGTTCCAATATAGGTATGCCAACCCTCATGTTACCATCGTAACCACGTATGGGTATTACCAATTTTGCTGTAAACCAAGTTGGATTGGTTTTGTCTACATTTTAGTAGTGGGTCGAATTATATGGCAGACTGTACAGTTTGTGAGATTCAAGTTGCTTCTTTAGACCGGCCCCCAGGTGAGGGTAGTAGCACACGAACGGGTAGAAATTTTGCCGCTATCTCCAATTACCTTTGCCATATGGGGGTTCCAAAACACTGAGGTATCCAGGGCGGAGCAGGTGGAAAATATATATTTTTTGACCTGCACATTTCAGTATAATCAGGAAAACCAATAAAACAAGACAAATGTCGAATAAAATATACTTGAATATTATTATATATCATGGAATTAAAATCTATCTGAGGAGGTTTATGTTGTGTGAGAGACTATTTTGTTTAAATATTTGATTTTTTTGGGGTAAATTAGTTAAAATTTTGATTATTTTTAAGTGTAAACTTTCTGAAAAATCCCCATGACTGTCAGTTTTATGGATACACCTGCACAACATGCACCAAAATAAGCATAAATCCATCCCCAATACCAAACATGAAATTATATAATCACGTACCAGACCAGAATTAAGAAATAACGTAAACCTTAACCCTACCCCAAGATAGTTTTCTTAATGCTTTCAATGTTATGCTTTATGCTACTGAACTTGAAAGGTCATTCATACTAGTTGATATAATTTATACCATATATTGCATTACGAGAAGTACTGCCCACAGTTTAGGCAATCTCATCTTCACTGTCAATGTCAATTTCCTAAAATGTGATGGTATCAGTCAATATCATTCCTGCGCAACATCTTCAGGGAAGAATGGTTCAAACAGCTCAGGTTGCCTATCGGCCGTCCGTCCATGACATGCTACACCGGGAGTGGTTGATTTGGCAACGGTTGCAAGTCTCCACTATTTTTCTATCATGTTGGCTGGTTTTGACTGCAGAATTAAAGATTCCTCACATATCAGAAATATCAAGTACCTTCTGTTGATTCTTGAACTTCTGCTGGAACATTATCCACCTAGCTTGATTCATTGTTCTCGAACGTTGATCATATAAGGCACATGCTAACTCATCGAGTGTAGTAATTATGTCACTACCCAAAACCCAATTCATTCCTGAATAAGCCATGACTTCTATATATTTTAATCGTATTTCCAGCAACTTCCAGAAGAGTTTTTTTTCTGTTTGGAAGTTAACCATTACCCGTGAAGGAATGGAACCCAATAAGTGCACTCTTCTGTATATTTGACATCTCGATATCAGCGACTTGAATCACCTGCTCATTGGCATCAAATTTGATCAACTATTGTCAAGGGGTTTAACTTTTCCTCCATTGTGCATAAATGCCATCAAGATGGAGGACTCTCTGACATGACCTCTCTATTGTTTAATATGTCCTTGAGTTATTGTGGAAAGCGATTGCCACCCAGGCTACACAAGTACAAACAACCCACTAACATACGGTCACTCCATATATACACATACACACCACACAAATGACAAGTTAATCATTCACTAATACACCTGACCCATGATCATATAGTCACTCCCTGTATACCTATACACCACTTTCATGATCATAAGTCAATCCTTGTATACCTATTCATCTCACCGTTGGTCATACGGTCACTCCCCATATACATATTCGCCACACCTATGGTCAAATAGCTATTCAATATATACATATACACCACAGCCATGACCATAGACTCACTCCAGGTATACATATGCATCTCGTCAATGGCCATATAGCCACTCGCTTTATACACGTACCACTCGCCCATGACCATAAACATGAATAGCCACACTTGTGTATACCCGTACACCCCACAAATGCCATACAGCCATGAGTCACCATACAAGCACAACAGGTGATGATCATTCATGATCATACAGTAAATCCGTGTATACCTATTCACCTCACCATTGGTCTTGTGTCACTCCCTGTTTTCATGTTCACCAAACCCATGTAAAAATACCCACGCAAGATAAACATATACACATACCATGACCATAGAATGACTCCAGGTAAACATATGCACCTCACTGATGGTAATATAGCCACTCACTTTATACAGATACCTCTCCATAACCATACAGTCACACTTGTGTATACCCGTACACCCTACACATGACCATACAGCCATGTATGCACACCAGGTATACTCATACACCTGACCCATGACAATATTGTCACACCCTGTATACATATTCACCACATTCATGATCATACAATCATTCCATGTATACCTGGTCACCTCACCATTGGCCATACAGTCACTCCCTGAAAACACATTCACCTATTGGCATACAGTCACTCACTGTATACCTTTTTGCCACATCAATAGTCATATATCCACTCGTTATATACATATACATCTACACATGACCATCCACACGCTAGTCAATGACCATCCAGCATACTCCAGGTACCCATATGCACATAATGACTGTACTGTCATTCCATGCACACCTATACGCATTACACATATCTGCACATCTATTTATCCAGTCAGCCCACCCATGATCATACAGACAACACATGCATACATATATACACACCTGTGACAATACAGCCACACACGTTACACCAGTACATCCCACCAAAGACCATACATGGCCATACAGTCACTCTATATATACACAAACACACATATGACCATGTAGCTACTCTCGTTATTTACATAAACCACAACAATGCCCATACAGCCACATTGTGTACACCTGTACTGGGTACACATAACCATATAGCCATAGTCACCTCACACATGACCATACACTCACTCCTTGTATACCCATACATCTCACCATGACCACCCCATTCAAGAACATATAGTTAAACATGTATGCCTATTCACATTATTCATGACCACACAATAATTCCCTCTATACATACTCACCTCAACTATGACAATACGTTGACTCTCTGGTTGCCATCTTGACCTGCACGGGGTATCAAGTTGATCAATTTGTATCCTAATAGGCCAGAATAGCCACAGATTATGATTCATTTCAATTCCGTTTCAAAGTTCTGCCCATGTATTAAAAACAAATATAACCAGTATCCCAAAAGAGGTTCTCGGCAAAATTCCATAAGTCAACTTTAAAATTTATTTGTTATGCCCCATAAGGAAATGGGACAACCAGAATAGAACATTTAGTTGTCAGTTGATTAGCTAACATGTATAATAACCAACTGAGTCACAATTTGCTACATTTTCGGAACAGCAGAGAATAATGTTTGTGATATATGTAAAAAAAATGGTTGCCATTTTGGAAGCCATTCTGAGTAATTTGGTTTATAAACACATTATTGTGACACATTTAAGGTAGATCAAAACAATAAACCCTTTCATACCAAAGATAGTTACATTTTACTTGAATTCCCCCCCCCCCCCCGATATTTATGTCAAGTTTGTGAGAGAAACATCCAATATTTTTGGTAACGACAGTGGTGACAAATTAAGTAAAAATTAACCATGGTGCATCAGACATTTTAGTGTTCAATGTATAGAAGGCAGAATAGCCAATGTTATACATCAACCACAACTTGTAAGCGATTGCGGGGCACTCTAGGGCAATATCTACCATGTTCCATATTTTGGCAGCCAACTATACAGAAGAATGGAGTTATTGGGTTCCATTTCTTCACAGGTAATAATTACCTTTCGTCGTTTTTCCGAAAAGGAAAAAACCTCTTCTGGAAATTGCTGGAAAGATGATCAAAATATATAGAAGTCATGGCTTATTTAGGCACGAATTGGGTTTCGGACAGTGACACGCTTAATATAATCGAGAAGTTAACATGTGCCTTATACATAATTATACTAATCACATTTTGCTAAGGATCACCCATATAATGGTCATATTTCTATACTAATATGCAATTCCCACCTTCCGTATCTTACTGTAATGGAGATGAGTGATCAATTGTTCAGTGTTATTGTTGCGACGGTGTGTAATTGACCGTGGTGAGATCTGTTCAGCAAAGAAGTGGGTCACCACGTTTTTCGTGATTTGGTTCAAAATCCGTCCGTGTACAAATCAGTGTTCTACACGCATGTCTATTGCCAAATCGACTTGGGCATCGATTGTAAGAGTTCACCAACGTTTACTATGGTTCGTCGGCGTCATTTAAGCGCGCAAGAATTGGCCAGAGGGGTGGGGTGCTCCAATCTGGAAGATCACAGAGGCAGGTTGCTGCAGACCTAGGTGTCAGCTAGAGCGTTGTGTCCAGGGCGTGGAATCGCTACAACACACATGGTAGTGCAAACAGAAGACACGGTTGGGGTCGTCAGCGGATCACGACGGAACGCGAATACCGTTATCTGAGGATAACAGCGACTCGGTCCCGCACCATGAATGTCACATCCCTGCAACGGAATCTCCAAAATGCGGCTGGGATCAGAATTGCGACGCAGACCATCCGCGATAGACTTCACGCTGCTGGTTTACGTGCCAGTAGAGCCGCAATTCGCGTTATTTTGCGACAAGGGCACAGGCAACATCGGGTACAGTGGAGCACAGGACATGTGAACTGGACAGTACAGCAGTGGTCGACCGTGCTGTCCACAGATGAGTCTAGGTTCTGTCTAGATTTCCTCGACAGACGTGTTTTGGTTTGGAGGAGGCGAAATGAGAGATTCACGGATGAGGGAACATGACCGCTATGGTGGCGGCTCGGTTATGGTGTGGGGTGGGATGACTACGGACGGCAACACTGACCTGTATGTCATACAGAACGGCACCCTGAATGCACGGCGTTACCGGGATGAAATTCGGAACTCAATCGCGCGGTCGTTTGCGGGTGCTGTCGGCGAAGATTTCGTCCTGATGGACGACAACACCAGACCACACCGTGCCATACTGGTAAACCGATACCTTCAGGAGGAAGGAATCGAGCGGATGGTCTGGCCAGCGGCATCACCGGACCTCAATCCCATAGAGCATGATTGGGACCGGCTGCAGACTGCAATAACAGCTCGACCAGTCCAACCGACAACTCTACAACTAAACAGCTGGATCAAGCACTGGTTGAGGAATGGAGGAACCTGCCTCACGACATCTTCCGCCACTTGGTCCATGGGATGCGGGGGCGTTGCCAGGCTGTTCTATATGCCCGGGGAGGTTACATCAAGTACTGACATTGTTTTTTTGGTGAATAAAATTGTATTCAATACATTTTAGTTGCTTGTTTGTAATTAGTGAAATTCATCCAAATGGGGGTAGTCTGATTCCATCTCCCCATTTAGTAAATATACGCCACTGAACATTTGCTACACCAATTAAATAAGAGGCAGATATAATAATCAACTATTAAAAGGACGATTTATGTTCAATATTTATGTATAAAATATTACAAAATATATGGGTGATCCCTAGCAAAATTTGAGTAGTATATATGGTCAACGTTCGAGAAAAGTGAATTAAGCTAGGTGGATAACGTTCTAGCAGAAGTTTGAAAATCAGCAGAAGGTATTTGATCTTTCTGCACTTTCACTATGTAAGGAATCTTTAATTATACACTCAAAACGAGCCCACATGATACCAAAATCAGTGGAGACTTGCAACTGTTGCCAAATCAACCACTCCCGATGTAGCACTTCATGGATGGACGGCCGATATCCAACCTGAGTTGTTTGAACCAATCTTCCCTGAAGTTGTTGCATAGAAATGCTATTGATGGATACTATCGCATTTGATGACATTGACAGTGACAGTGAAGATGAGATTGCATAATCCGTGGGTAGTACTCCTGCAATATATTTTATCTCACGTGACTATCTAAGCCTTATCCACGATTGTGATTGGTTGAGTTACATTCACTATTATCAATAGTGTCGTCCACGAAGCCATAGTGGGCCTCCTAATTTTAGCACACCCACTATCGCTTGGAAAATCCATAAATCTATTTTTAACATGCCCACTATCCCGGGGAGGTAATTTGAAAGTCATCCCCGACTCGCTGCAAAAGTTCAACGTGTTTTTGTCCGAAATGTCTTTGTAATCGACAACTAGAGCATAATAAATTATCGTAAGGAAATTAGTTATGTTATTTGTGATGTTCTATCCATGTTTGGTGTGGCGATTTATCATGTTCCTTTCTCCGCTGATCACAATATCGCTTCGATATTTTTGTCTATTTCCTTAGTTCGCGCTACTAAATTTTCTGAACGAATCTTCAGTTTGTTTTCGATAAAAAAAAGTATTTTTTTGAACTGATGTCATTTTTGATAACAACATCAACAACAACGACGTCTGTTTCCATTGTTAATATTTCCCGAGGAAGAAAATTTAAGATTTGCCCAATTAGAAGCCGGGCAATTTATTGAAGAAAATTTGACAGACAAACAAAAAAGAAACAAAACTTTGCACTGAAAAATTTAAATCGTTCTGCAATGAAAAGAGAATACATGGGAATATAGATGATTGTGAATTGTTTGACATTATGGGTCCTGGGACAGAATGAAAAACGTTCGATAAAAGATAATAAATATTGCACGGCTTGTCGGTGACTATGACAAAATAGTGGTCCTCCGTCTCGGTGACTATTCATCCCATCGGACCACTATTTTGGCATAGTCACCGACAAGCCATGCAATATTTATATAATATGGTATGAATTATATCCACTAGTCGGAATGACCTTTCGAGTTGAGTAGCATATAGCATAAAATTGAAAGCATTCAGAACACTTGGGGTAGGGTTAATTTTAACTTTATTTCTTATTTGTGGTCTGGTACGTGATTATAGAATTTCATGTCTGCTATTGGGGATGAATTTATGCTTATTGTGGTTCATGTTTTGCAGCTGTATCCATAAAACTGACAAAGTCATCGGAATTTTTCAGATATTTTCACTTAAAAATAATGAAAATATTAGCTAATTTACCCCCAAAAAATCAAATATTTAAACAAAATAGACTTTCCCATAACATAATCCTCCGCAGATACATTCTAATTCCATGATATATGATAATACTCTGAATTGGTCAACAAAACTGAACCAAAACGGGCTATTCTGACTTGACAGGTATTTTCAGATATAAAATAAGTTTTAGGGGGAGGGTTAAGTTTTTGAAAATGTATCGGCTTGTTGGATATCAGTGGTTGTGATGTTGATATCAATGAATCAAGTATATAATGCTGAAAATGTTGATGCACCATTGAGAGCGTTATAGCAAGAAATGCAAATTTTATAGAAAATCTTCTCGAAAACCTTTTTGAAAAAGCACTGCAATTTATGTATTTTTTGGGCATTTTCGTGAATTTTGCACACACATTGTTGGAGAATATCATTTATTGCACATCTTTAATGTTAAGCAACCCAGATAGAATAAATATCTGATATTCAAGTATATTTTATTCGACATTTGTCTTGTTTTATTGGTTTTCCTGATTATACTGAAATTTGCAGATCAAAAACACTAAAACGGTCAAAAAAATATATTTCCACCTGCTCCGCCCTGGATACCTCAGTGTTTTGGAACCCCCATGGGGCGAGGATAATTGGAAATTACATAAAAAAATTTACCCTTTCGTGTGATACTTTCATCTGGGGGCCGGTCAACTTGGAATTAAGATATTATATTACTGAAAATACGACGGTCAACACCATAATCAGTCGGGGAAACTATATCGTTGTTATATATCTTGTTGTTTAATTGATCTGAAACCCGATTGCTGTGTGATGTGTTCTTATCGCAACATGCTGGATGATTATTTCATTACGAACGAACGAACGAACGAACGAACGAACGAATATTTTATTATAGTGACATGTGTGTAAAGTGTATACAAAACATCACATACAGGTGATAACAATGTCGAGCAACAAAATAAGAACACACCCGGCCAATAAGGCCTATAAGTCACTTTAAACAAAAATAATAAAGAAATTGTTGTGCACATTCATGGGATAGAAAAGGTTTTGCTAAGAAGATCTTGTCTTTTTTGATAAGCACTATAAAGAAATTTAGCTACTTGAAGAGGATACCGATTCATTAGCTGAGTGAGCAAGCCGACGTCACTAAATTGTGTCTGTCCATGTTCGATCGCGATATATGACATCAGTTTTGATCGCAAGTGTTTATATGCTCGACAGTTAAGGAGAAAATGTGTCTCGTCTTCAACTTGGCTACAATCACACAGAGAACAATATCTCTTGTCGGAATCTTCCTTATTATACCTCCCAGTCTCAATATTCAAGGGGAGAACACCGCATCGAAATTGTGCCATAATCGATCTTTCAGCTTTACTGATGTTAAGAGTTACATATCTTTCTAATTCGTATGTGTGTTTAAATAATATATAGGTTCTCAATTTAGGTAATTTTTTTGTATCTGCAGACCAAGTTTTCTGAAAATGTCTCTTAAGGGCTTCGTGACACTCATCGAGATTACACATTCGTCTATCGTCAAATATATTATTCATGTTCAGTATCTGTGTGATTAATTTAAAGTGGGCAGCCCAACTATCTTTCTTACAGTTTAAGATGTCCCATAAAAATACTTGTTTTGTAATTCTGCCAGCGTGCATGGTCAATAAACGATTCCAGAATCTCAGCATCGAATACCACCGACGGCAGTAAGGGGATGTCCATCCAACATCGCCGTTAAGTGCGGGTAGAGGGGTGTAACGACCAACTCCCAAGAAATAGCGTAAAGCGCGGTGTTGAACTGTGTTAATTGAGTGGAATTGACCAAATCCCCAAACTTCACTGCAATAGTCTGTTACTGGAATAACACAGGAATTATAGAGTTTTTCATATGTTTCAATACTTATTTCTTTCAAATTATGAATTTTAGAAATTACAGCTCCGAGTGCACGCCCACCAGCTTTCGCGAGGTTCTCACAATTCGCTTTAAATGACATATGTTCATCAACGATCACTCCTAAGTATTTCAAACTGGGAACTATGTCAATAGTTTGGTCACACAAGCTGAACACAGATAAGCTCCGAGTACGTTGTGGTTTCCGAAAATGGATAACCTTCGTTTTACTAGAGTTTATATTTACGCGCCATTTACTGCACCATAAGGTAATCACGTCATTTTCTGCTATTAGTGCAATATCATCAGCATATACTAATACAGAAATATTCCTAGATCCGATGCTCACTCCAATGTCGAGGCTATTCAATTCAGAGGCAAGATCATTTATGTATAAGTTAAACAGAGTAGGAGACATATCATTACCCTGGCGAACCCCCTTAGAACAGTTAAACCATTCGGTATAATTATCGCCGAGTTTTACGCGTGCTTCAGTGTCCGAGTATAAAGATTCTATAGATCGAAATATTTTTCCACGGACCCCCGCTGATAGAAGCCTATATTTTAAGAGATCACGATCGACCATATCAAAGGCTTTACTTAGGTCTACGAAGCCGACAAACGTGGAGCGCCTATTTTTAACCAGAGATGTGAGCACATATACATGTTCGGCGCACGACCGTCCTCGACGGAAACCATTTTGTTCATCAACTAGAGTATCATTGTCGTCAAAATATGTAACTAAACGGGTATTTAAAATAGAGCTGTAAATTTTACCGATTACCGATTGTAAGCTTATACCACGATAATTTAATGGAATAGCAGGATCTGACATACTGTCTTTGAGAATAGGACATATTATAGATCTACACCACATTTTGGGCACTTTGCCAGAATCGAAGCATGTTTGCATCAGTTTATGAATCAGGTTCGCAGCATAATCATTTTTTAGAACTTCCATGGGGATTTCGTCATAACCTGTCGCTTTACCTAGTTTGGCCCCTTTAATAGCATCCAGGACTTCCTCAATACCTATGTCATTATTTAAAACGTTATTAGTAGGATTTTCTAAAGACATACCATCCGAGTCAATCTGTTCAAGAATAGAATCTTTGAAATCATCATCAAACTTATTGAGTACATCTATGTTATATAATTGTTCAAATTCCGCTCTCCATACATCGAGCACACTGTCGCAATTAGTTGTTACGGATCCATCAGGTAGATAACATTTCATTGGTGGACCTTTGGTCCGTTTAGGGCCCATTCGCTCAAGTTCCCGCCAAAAATCTTTAGGGTTATTTTTCAAAGATGAGTTCAAGTTAAATGGAAGTGTTTTCCTATACTGTCTTTCATAAAATCGTAATTTCTTATCTAGCAGGTTTCTAGCATCCCTATACAACTCACGCGTTTGACGTTTCATACGATTGTTGCCGACTACTTTTCTATACACCTTCTCTTTATTTCGCATATCTTTCCATAGTTGTGAAAGCTCCTCATTCCAAAACGGTTTGTGGGTTCGGTGAAGGGTTCGCGACTTAGAGGAGCAGTCATATACTGGTATCTTACTGGTCATTTCCCGTTTCACTAAGCCACACAAATCGTCATATATACTATCTATATTAACTTGTTGAGATGCTTCGATTCTGTCAATCGCGGCCCTTAATTCAGACTGGAATTTATTATTCGCCATAAATGTCAGAGGAATTTCATTGAGTTTGAATCGTTTGTGTTGCTTTAAGGGAACTGCATCCGATTGATTCATTACAAGGGAAGTCGTATATTCCGTTATATAGTCAAACATAATAATTGCGTGGTCCGGTACCTTACTCCTGGAACCAAGTAACGACTGTAACCGATATTCCTCAATTATACTTTCACATTCAACAATACGAAAATTTATACAACAAGTCAATTGTTCATGAGGAACACACACATAATCAACAACTGACTACCCTTTACATGACCTAAATGTGAACTGATTTGAGGCTGTACCGTATCGACCGTTAAGCATAACTGTGCGACTGTCATTCAAAAATTCAAGGAAGGTTTGGCCATGTTGATTTGTTGTATTGTCAATATGAAGGCGTGGTCTAACATTGTCAACCACATGATTACAATCTACTCCCGCCCCAGCACGTGCGTTAAAGTCACCGCAAACAAAGACGCTATCCACATCGACAAGTGAGTACATTTGCGTTAATAGATGAGAAAAGAAACTAGAAGCGTCTCTTCCCCATACGGACGATTCAGGTGGAAGATAACAGCTATAAATTACAAATGCATGGTCAGTAATGCGATGATTAAATCGTACACCAATCACACCCTCAAACGACGAGTCGATTACCGTTAAGCTGTAATCAGACAGCACGTGATGCTTAACGAGGATACCCACGCCCCCGGAGCCTTTTGGTGCATTCTTATGCATGTGCGATCTGTTCTTACCGAACCATGAATATCCATGGTCCTCGATATTAATACTTCCATTTGGTTTCAAGTGGGTTTCATTCAAACAAAATATGTCACAATTTGAATTCAAAACAATTTGAGTTCTTAAAGCATGATTTTTGGCTGTCCATCCACAAACATTTAAATGTCCAACAGTGAGATGATCTGTTGACCGGGTATTGTCCTATTGGTCAGGTCCACGCTGGTTGTCACGTTTGATGATTCTGCCATTTGCGGTTATCCGATAATTGTTCCCACCAGGAAGTTCCTTCAAGATTGTGCGTGCATTCAGCTCCAGAATCCTTTCAGTGTGCGTCTTACTGGATCTTATGTACACATTTTTGAAATCTTCTGAATCTTTCAAAACATTTTTGTTCTTCAATACTAATTTCTTCTGGTCGATTGAACCAAAGCTAGCTTTTACAATCCCAGGCTTTCCTGACTGCCTGCTCACCAGTCGTTCAGCTGCTGTTAATGTGACTTTTCCATCACAAGCACTGCCCAAGGAATCTACAAGCTGTTTAACTTTCTGCAAAATGTGAACATCACTTGTTGCGTTATCATCGTATGGGAGACTGGAGATTATAACTGTCAGATCCGTTAAATTCAAAGGATTATCCACTCCACATGTCGCGCCGACTGCCGCAGAACCGTTAGCTGATTGCTGATTACCCTTGACCTCAAGAGCCGTTAGGCGATCCGTGATTGTGTTCATGCTGGCTGATAACTTCTCGCTTTCTGCCTGTTGTTTACCAATAGCGAGATCAAAGTCCTGGGTCATAGCTTTCAATTTGTTATCAAAGTTCTCAAGTAGGTCCTTACGCAAATTATCAATTTTACTTTCGAACATTTTCCGGATAGAATTTTGGCCTTTTTGAAGTTCAGCAATTGATTTACAAACTTCTTGTAATTGACTCACCACCGATATTTCTGCCTTGTCCGCCATTTTTTGTGTCACTTTCTGTTTACTTTCTGGCTTCGGTGTCTCTCCATCCGAACTCCGGGGTCGCCTCCCTCTTTCAATAGAATTAACCTTTGTGCCGTTTCGGTGCATATTGGAGGTTATAGAACTCACGGAATCACATTATTTAGAACAGGATTAAATAGCTAAATATTCCTTTTTCCGGAGACAAAAGACAAAACAATTCCGCCATGTCGGACATGCGCACACGTAGTTGTTCTGATTTCCGGTAGAACATAATGATACATGTACCTTACGTCGGTGTGATACCCAACGGTTAGGTTTTTTTTACAGTAACAGGCGTACGATAATTTTTTTTTATTCTTTCGAACAATAAATGAACAACAAGTACATGCATATACACCACGTAGGGAAGCGGTGGCAGTGGGTTGTATTTGGGGTTGACAACATTTAAACAGTTGGATATACTCGAAAAAACAGAAGTTGAATTCCAGTTAGTGCCGAAAAGCGGTGGTTCTTCGTTTAGAGGATTCGTCACCGGGATATTTGGAAATGATGATGATATCGGTGACAAATTTGACCTTTTAACATATATACACCTCTCCTTAAGACTACATATGCATACACTATTTCTTCCTCTCCTTCGACAACATACATGTATACTATTTAAACGCATAATTTTAACCCTTTGACTATAAACTTCATTCGGCCTTTTGCATACGCTCCAAATTATTTTTTGAAAATTGTAATGGCCCAACACCAGGTTACGATCTTGGTACACACATTTGTTAGATGTGATGACAGTGTTCTTGCCGTGATTTATAACTATAGTTTACCATTTAGACCTCTTGCAAGACATTTGCAAATATCGCATGGCATGCACGGCCTATATGTGAGCAGCTTTTCTCATGTTATGCTCCGCCGCTAAGCTACCAATTTTCTTCTTTACATTTAGTTGACATACTACTAGAGCTCTTTTAGCTTACTCCACAGTTTGTAGCCACGAAATATCATCGCTTGTGTGCGTACGAGTTGTTTAAGTTTTTATGACATACCCTCGATCTAGCGACATTCTTAGAAACCCTTGAGTAATTATACAACAGTTGGATATACTCGAAAAAAACAGAAGTTGAATTTGTTCTGATAGTGTTATATTCGAACCAGCATTTTGTGTTTTTAGATCAAAGTAATTTTATTAATGCTTTTCGTAATTGTTTTGGACTGAAATTGCTATCAGTGTGAAAAATCCCATTCATAGAGGAGTGTCAGGGTGAACAGTTGGAAGGTTTGCGGTAACAGTTGAAAAATTCTAACCCAATTAAGGGTAGGTGTGAACATGAAATTATTGGAAATTCCAATGTGGATGCCCCAACGGAAACCCTCTATAGCCACGTCCCACAAACAACGCGGATTTCTAACTAAGCTTAACATATTGTCGACAGATCAGTCGACACAAAGGTATACTACATATATAATAAGAACACTGAAATAGTCAGATACGGAATGCGGTCGAGTGTAAACAAGGAATGGCGATGAAGGCGATGAACGCTTGTGTTTGCTGATCGCCATCACTACTTGAAGTGTCAGAAAATATGGTGCCTGTATAATCAGGGTCGTTTCGCGATCACCAGTCATATATTATAACCTGCAATTGAAAAGAGTATTGTTACAGAATTAGAAAGACAGTTTCTAGAACCCCAACATCTTCAGAGTTGAGGAGAGTTAGTATTAAATCGACATTTTCAGGGTTGATCTACATCATCGATTTTTCAGAACCCACTTAAAGTGATACGGGCGCGGGTTCCCGGTGGGATTGTTTCCGAAACACTCAAAATCGCGTGGCATATTCGCAATACACGCTATGCATCTCGCATTTCTTATGTCTTTTTCTTTTAACTTTGTTTTGTTATTGAACAAAAATAATAACAAGAGAGGAAACGACAAAATGCATGCATACATTCATGCTCTCTATACAAGAAATGTCCTGGCTCATTTGACTACCTATGAAATGCCAGTAGAACAACTTTAAAGGGACACATCGTGTTCGGGTATTTTAAATAACAATTATGTTCTACTTAAACGAGACCAAGTAACGACATTAGGCACTATTTGGAGACAGTTAGCTAAAACAATGGCGATAACGGTAGACAGTTTTAATTCCCTAAGACGTTATTTCGTGACCCTAACCCTATCTATGCTGCTTGATATGTCTTGAGGCTTTATTCTCAGACCCGACACACGAGCTAATCCGTCCAGTGTACGATTCGCGTAGACTATTATTTTCAGAACCATCAAGCAGATATGACCGTCGAGTCGAACCCATAATGTGTTATTTCATATTATGAACCGTTTGTAAATTGTATTGTTTTAGTGTATCATCAGACAATACTTCGGCACATTGGAGGAATTTACGGGGATATTGGGGTCACTCTGGCTGTAGCCTCTCCCCAGCACGAATATGACCATTAATAAAGATGAGCTGCATTCTCGTACAGAACTGATAGCAATTTTTTACGGAATCCAGAATAAAAAACAAGACATTTTATTATTAATGAGCAGGAAACTTAGTTCATGGTTTTGTTCTGTGGATTATGTCATATATTAGTCGGGCGTTGTCACCTATATATATGTTCGTTAAACACCCAGTTTTATCTGTGTTTATTATGAATGGGAGCAAAGGTTTTATTCTGTCCACTATGTATGACGTGGCTAGTTTGTAAATCATTATCAAAAGGGAGATGGGACGCCAAAGTTAACAATCCTTGTTTTTGTGATTGACAAACACAAAATAAAAACCCATTGAAAATGATTAATTTAGCGACCATGTTAAAAGGTGGCGAAGATCAGACGAACAATTATAAAATTCAAAGGTGTATCCAGATGGCTCGCGACGTTTATTATGTATGGTTCTCATAATGGCATCTGTTGTGAGGTTAGAGGGTTCCTTCAATTCTTTTGTCCTGCATATAGTGCTTAGTTTGGGAAATAGTCCATCCTTAAGGAGGAAGTGTTGCTCGCGACCAGCCAAAGATGAGAGTATAATATATATTTATATATAAGTATAAATCTATAAGAGTATAAATTAAGATAAAAGTGTGTGGCTATTTTCATGATATCGGTTTGTATTACGATATTATTACAATTTGCTTTTACTTTTTTCCCCGATTAAGAAAGTATTTAGTTGGTGTTTCACCCTCCTCTATCCATTGTGTGCGAGATCTAACCATCGTTCCGCAGATAATTTAATTTCGTATTGATCGAGTCTGTCTTTTTTGCAGTTGTTCTTCAGAGCTACACGTTGATTCCTCAATAATTTTCGCCTTTTTTATGTCAGATTTATTTTCGATTTTCGTTCGCTTATGTTTTCGGTTTGCCGAAAAGCGTATGTAGCGCCTCTGTTATCAACCAACACCCTTACTGAGGATAGTCGTTTGCCAAAGGCACATTTTGTCTTGCTTTCATTTTTAGTTTGATGTGAGGAAAATTTGGGTATCTCATTTTGTTTTCAGCTATGATTGCTTTTACTAAATCAACTTATTCTCTACAGTACAGAAAATAATTAATAAATTTCCAGAATCCTGAACCAGGATATCATACATTACGAGGGAGATCACATAATAAAATACCTCCTCAACTCCAACAGCCACAATTCACAAACGCCTGAACCGATTCTTAAAATTCTAACGCCAATCGATCGAGTGAAGCTATTGTCCAATAATGACACACAATTCCAGGATAAACTGTTCCCAAATATCGAATACACATTGAACAAAAAAAATCAAGTATAGCACCGGCACCTGAGTACCGCTTTCTACAGGAGAAAATATACCGTACGTTATAAACTCAATATTTATCGATAGAAAGCCCACATTTTGTACAAAACTTCTTCACTTATCGACATAATTATATAATGTTAATCTGTACCAATCAATCACATATGTCAATACAAGTCACCACTCATTTACAATAATCAAGCAATATTAAAACATAATTTCCTTGCTAAACTATAGCCATGACATACCTACAGAAGGTGGGGTTGTTATCAATAAATAGTGAGTTAATAATAATAATGACCACTTTTATATAGCGATTAACCAATTACTTGCTCTAACACGCTTGGTACAATATATCCCCAGTCATTTGCACAAGCCAACCAACGAACCGGCTGCAACGAACATGCTCTGATACTCACCAGTATGACAAGCTGACGGGTACTCTTTTAACGCATGAGTGATGCGAAGCCGACACAGTAAGAGCGACCTTGCTCAAGGGTCACAACTTGGCGCGGGTTTTGAAACAGCGAGCAATCCGACAATCTCACGTCGATAATAGCGCCCAAGCCACTGCTATGTGGAGATTCAATGACCGGCGACGC
This sequence comes from Siphonodentalium dalli, assembly GCA_032622095.1. NCBI lineage: Eukaryota > Metazoa > Mollusca > Scaphopoda > Gadilida > Siphonodentaliidae > Siphonodentalium > Siphonodentalium dalli. Next base: position 258,553,678 of record CP136061.1, on the reverse strand, counting down.
GCTGCGAACCCATATCGATGTGTTTACAGCGAATACAAGTCCGACACTCTAACTAACGGAGCATGGAGCTCCAATGGTACGGTATATTTTATCCTGTAGAAACATGGTACCAGATGTCTGTGCTGTCCGTGAATTTTTGTTCAACGTCGATGTTCGAAGTTCTGGAACAGCTTATCATACGTGTGTACCATAAGTGGAAAATATAGCCTCTACTCGATCGATTGGCGTTGTAATTTCAAGAATCAGTTCAGGTACTTGTGAACTATGGCCGTTAACAATGAGGAGGTATTCGATTCTGCAATACCCCTTGTAACGTATGCATGATACATATATGGATGCGCTTGCCTTGTGTACATCCGTGAGGTGGGGAGTCCTGGTGGTACCAGGGCAGCCGTACCATGTGAGACATCGGCCAGTGGGTACGGCTTAGCGCATGGTCCACTTTGGTCCTACATCTCTTCAATACGGGTGATTGAGCTGTAAATCAATCGGCTAGTCGCGCCTATCCCTAAAATCAATTTGTTTTTCTGTTGTATTACCAGTGTGGGCCTTGGATAGGGTAGGCCTACCTCCCCACTATGAGTCTTGGATGTACAGGGCGGCCGTTTCACGTGAGGCATCGAACTGCGGTTGCAGCATGGTTCATGGTCCTCTTTGGCCCTACATCTCTTCAAGACTAGTGGTTGAGTTGACCCGGCTCAATTAATCGTCTTGTCACGCCTCTCCAGTATTTCAGATTACATTTCGTCCATCTATTCTATTGCGTTACTGGTGTCCAGTTGTGTCTTCTGTATTTCATGTATGTTTCTTTCGTCATGTCAGTTTGCATTTCGTCTTCATCACTGTTGAATGTTTCCATGTTATACTGTTCACACCTGTCTCACTGTGGCGAGGTGCCGGGATGCTGCTATATGCAGTGGCTAGACGGGTCACCGATTAAGCTATGTACCAGTCTTTGACCCGACCATAATTCGACGGTTAGTCCAAGGCGGCTGCCTGGCTAGTTGTCGATTATTTGCTTTTTATATGGCAACCCATGACAAACAAAAGCGTAATATTGACCACCCGACAAGTTCTACTGATGCTGAGGTATATCTTCAGTACTTGGTACTTCGTTTTGGTCCAAATGTCAAGAAACCTTTTGACCCAAATGTCAAGTGACATTATATGTGATTGATCAAATGCTACAAAGCATAGCCGGATAATCAAAAGTTGTCAAACCGACTAGGACTGGGCAACTAAGTGGCTCTCTTCTGATCGAATGTTCAATAACTATTCAAGAACTATTCAAGCTAACGCTCTTGTGCAATTTAACATATGTTGATTACTCCTCAGAAGACATTGAACAGTAGCAGAGCTGTGTTGAGATCTCGCGATATAGGTGATTCTTCTCAGTCAGAGATATTGGCTGTGCTAGCACCGCGTGGACATTAATTTAACAAACATGAATAGAAAATACAATTATAAACTCTGTGATATAGAACATATCAAAGCAATTTGGAAACGGATACCGCTGATCTCTTTATGTAGAACAGTTGCCAAATCCCTCATCAGTTATTTATATTTTATTTATAACTCTCCCAAGTTCAGATACAGCTTTTTGGAATCCATAAATGCCAGACTATATAATTTCATTTTGAAATTCCGAACGCGTTCAAATAAAAATAAAACAAGTATGTTCCGACCATATTACGGAGGTTTGAAGATGATTAATGTTGAACACTTTGATCGCGCCATGAAAATAACCTGGATACGACGTGTAATCTGCAAGCAATTGACATTGGCTTCACTATAAGCAATGGCACCCGTTTCTTACATGACCCACTCTTTTCACTTACCACGCAAATTATATTGGAAAGCATGTTTTCGGTGCATGGTGCACATTTATACGATTAAATAATTATACCATTATGGCATCAACTATCCGGAATAATCCGAACATAACAATCAAAAATTCGCCAATCAACTTTAAATCGGGGAGAGATGCGGGAATATATTTTATAAATGATCTATTCAATCAGATAATAAATGCTATATCCCACATACTTTTTATACACATTTCAACATCGTATCGATTTCGTAACAATTAATGACATAAAGCGTCAAATTATGTCAATGGAAAGTTCGCCTAATCAACCCTTAATCCGTATACGTTGCCCATATTTACCCAACATATCTACTTCGATAATCCGTGAGTTAAAAGGGGGCAAATTATTTTACAACAATATAGCTATTGGGAAACTATGCCGAATGCATGCCAACATGGGAATCCGAAATAGGCGAGAAGATAGAACAACGGATATATCAGCTTTCAATTACGAGGACATGCGCGTTGAGGGAGCCAAAGACGTATTTACTCAAGCGTCGAGAGTTGAAATATTTAGTATTCCAACACCTATGCCACAATTATTATATCTTCTTGATAGGTGTGTCCGATTATTGAGCTCGAAACAGGTTTTCTAATGAGTGATACGGCAGCTATCATTCTGAATTTTAAATGAGATTCTGATCTAGAAGCCTCATTGCTGGTGTCAGTCGATATTGTAGGGCCGCGCACAATGGTATATATGATGTGAACAACATCGGGAGCGTGTATACCATTTGCTACTTAATATGTGTTCAACTGTTCCCAGCACATATATGCCCGGTTCCTGTAGATAACAGTCATTGACCCAGGACTGAGTTCGGCCTAAATGTTTTCATAAACAACCTTGGGGATGGCTGTGTTACCTGCGTAGGTTGGACGAGTACCATATTGTATTGAATTTATTCAATAAAATAGCCCCAGTGCATTGGGCAACGCTTGGAAAACATCGTGTAAACAATTGCGTCGCTCAATCGACTGACTGACTACACTATAACACTAACTAGTATCTTGGAATATTATACATATAATGTAACATTTATTTGATACACTTTACACAAATATATCTATGATGAGCGTTCAATTTTATTTTCAGGCTTATCTGCCATATGTAACATTACTTCGTGCTCAGCACAGAGTCCGATAATGGAAATCTGGTAACCTTACATGATTCTACGAAGCAGATAATACAGAAACTGACAACAGTTGTACTCAAATTATATAAAGGAATTGATGGATATTGTCGGGTTACTTGGATAAAACCTAGGTCGATAACTTAGTAATTGTGTAATATACATGTATACTTCCCAGAGACCGTTCTTTGTTAGTGTCTCACTGATATGACACATATAACGGTCGATGAGTGAATGACATACATATTTAAAGATTTGATGATGCGCTGTCAACTAAGACTTCGCAGTCGAAGATGCTCTTCAACAAAAACGTATGCCACTAGATACTGATATTGTTATGAAGATCAATGTTTTCTACTAGTATACACGAATCTTCATTAGCTAGAGTTTACTGTTATATGATGTATTATACCATAACACTCTATCACGAGGTGATATCGATGTGTGTTTTGTATCTATTGATATACTTTTAACACTATAGACTGAATTTATATTGGAACAAATGCAATGGGTACTGTTCTCGGGAACCAATATATTAAACCCACGGTGATAAGCTTGATTATTGGCGCGAACTTTGCATGTTGCAGCAGTGGTTAAATGAAAGGAATATAACTGATGGACATTGTTTTATGGGTAACCAATAAGTGGTAAGTGGGTGTCTGACCAGGTAACACATCATGTAGGGTTAGCGAAAATCACAACTAGCATCCCGGGATGACAGTAAAGAGTCGAAATGAAATGCTGGCTGACGGCCCGAAGGCTTTTTGATAAGTCAAATTAGGATAAGCTGAAAACAAATGGCCTGAAACCAATTAGTCATATACATTTAATCACAAAGTGAAATTGGTACCAAATGTATTGATAACAAGAGAAAGAAGAGGGAATCGGCAAAGCATGTGAAAATATGGGGGGGGTAAAAAAAATAGGGAACAGTGACCCAATTTTGTGCAGATATCTGATTTCTCGTTCACTTGTCATAATTTTAGGATGGAGAGCACTGGCCCGGAGCGCTTTTACAAAATTTGGAAAATAATTTTGAACGTACGCACCAAAATATCTCAATGAATAAAATCCAAAAGTCAAAATTTATATTTTATAAATGAGATCATCAAAGAAGGAAAAGAGAAAAAAGTCAATAAGATCTTCATCAGTTGCAAGTTGCTAACACTATAGACTGAATTTATATGGAGCAAATGCAATGGGTACTGTTCTCGGGAACCAATATATTAAAATCCACTGTGATAAGCTTGATTATTGGCGCGAACTTTGCATGTTGCAGCAGTGGTTAAATGAAAGGAATATGATTGATTGACATTGAAGTCCTCAGAATGAACTGACTGATGATAGATTCAAGAAGTGCTGCTGTGTACATAATTAATCCCGTCAACGTGTAGGTTTAGTTTATGTCCAACACGTCAGTGTATGTACTCTTCTGTTTATCTCTACCTTTCTCTGCTCACTATCACACAGCATCTATCTCGCATTGGCCTCTCGGAATGTCTCTTCTCCCCGTCTATTCTTCTGAATAAATTATTGTCATTTGGTAAGTGTTTACATTGATTCCATTGTATATTTATGCAATGTGATGTTATTTTTTAGAGTTAGTACACAAACACGTATATGTGCGGATTATCCATAAGTTGATGTTACATTGTTTACTTTGAAGTATGCACTGCTTTAATATTGTCGTTACGTAACATATCTCGCTAGCGTATGGTCGCAAGACATGTGTATGCATAATCTCGCATGTGTGTGGTCGGAATTTATGTGGTTGTTTTGTGTATATTTGTATCGTTTTGCATGAAAGATTTATCATTTGTCAACTGTGTGTATATGGTTTGTCACAACCGTTTTGTATATGGTGCATTTGCTGTGAGTCGCGCGCATGTGGCCTACAATGATTATGTGTCCGTGTGTATGTGATGAGCTCGCTTGTGCTACTAAATCATAATAATTTATACTCCCAGCAGGTTGGTTTTGTATTAATCAGTGATTCCATTTGCAGTTCTTTCAGCTTGAAGCTCTTTTAATAAAGATACTTTGCAAGATTGGTGTTGACATTATTCTCGCGAAACAAACATGACGACACAATTTCAAAGTCATTATAGTAGTAATCAGATTTTACCCTACAATGAAAGATTCCAATCGAAAAGATTAACATAACACAGTGTAACATAATTTGGGAAAGCCGGCCTGCTCGCCTCCGATAAATGTCAAGGGTCAGACGCACGTTTTGTCAAAATTTCTTGGTATTTTAAAATGAATTCTTTCAAAATCTGTCAGTAATTATTTTTGTCACATTTGGTACAAGCGATTATTTGTAACACAATATTTAAGAACCATCGACCCATTGGATATTATAACATCAATTACTTCACTATTATAACATTCCGGTACCAAGAACTTCTGTGAAATATTTATCCATGATATAATATCTGAAGACCATGAGTGAGGTGATAATTAATTTTACTTGATTTGTGACATTTACTGATTATTTTCAGTTAGCAACTACCAATAAATAATGTTATATATTTGAGAATGTTCATGTCATGCCTGTTGGTCATTGAAAAAATGGGCTGAGATGAGTTCTGGGTATTGGGTTCACAACCACGTTGTAGCTGATCAACAAATCTCTCAACACTGTGGACTAATTCCAGTTGATTGCTCACTGTTCGAGTGAACCACACTACATATCAACATTTGTTACCTTTGGGTTGGAATATTTGTGACTGCTTCATTGTAATATACGGGGTTATGATGTTATATTATGCAATTACAAATCTAACTCAACATTATAATACAAAAGGTTCCTCCCATAGAGCCGAGATAATAAGCCATTTTTGTGATTGGAGAGTTGTTTGAAATTATTAATTATTCTAGCAGTCATTGGTACGGAATGGGACAACACAGAAAATAATATTTTCATTCGCTCAACCGTATTAAAATCCATTGTTTTATAGTCTTTTGATAATTTCTCAGACTATATCTACAATGAAGACGATGATATGTAAAATCCAAGATGTTTTGCCAGATAGATACAGATAATTTCTTATGAAAATCCTATGCCATTTTTTGGCTGGATTTATGCAAAATTTTCGTCTCACCCTTAAGTCGTCAACACTGCAATACATATGATACTCTTCACATAAAATGTTCAAGATGCAAAGGGAACACATGTAAACATATGCTTGTATGTAAAATAATTTACTCAGTATATACATAGAACGACACGATGTGTAAATGGGTTTGTCGATACGGCACGAGTGCTGTCGCGGAAGTATAGAACGAGAGGCGCTTGCGCATCGAGTTCTATCCTTCCGCGACAGCACGAGTGCCGTATCGACAACACCATTTACACATCGTGTCGTTCTGTGTTTATTACACGCTTCGCGTCCTAGAATCCGTGCATTAAAAATACATGATCAGAAGGTTTATTTAGGCTCATACAGGGCGTGTTTGTCATGTGTGATGATTCTTTTATTTAAATAGTTCCAGTTTCATGGTTGAGGTGAACGTCATGTACGTCAGTGCGTCAACGAGATGCGTATGGAACGGATTTGTAAATATGGAACAGCAATACTACTGTACTTCTAGGAACAAGCGTGTACTAACAAATATGCATTAATCTACAGACCATAATGATAAAATTTGACCAAAGTTGGGGGCGGTGAGAAACCCCAAACCACCCAGTCACCACGTCCCTGAGGAGATATACTCCCAAGTGTGCCTGAATGGCGAGGCCGAATATATAATGGGAGCTTGTGGAGCTCCGTGGTCCAGTGGTTAGCGTGTCGGACTTGTATTCGCTGTAAACACATCGATATGGGTTCGCAGCGCGTCGCCGTTCATTGAGTCTCCACATAGCAGTGGCTTGGCCGCTTTGAGCAGCGTGCAATTGTCGGATTGCTCGCTGTTTCAAAACCCGCGTCAAGTTGTGGCCCTTGAGTAATGTCGCTCGTACTGTTTCGGCTTCGCATCACTCGTGTGTTAAAATAGTACCAATCAGCTTGTCATACTCATGAGTATCAGAGCATGTTCTGATCCAATCGAGCAGCGCCTGCAATGGCTGTAGCCGGTTCATTGGTTGGTTTGTACAAATGACTGGGGTAATATTGTACCAAGCGTGTTAGAGTAAGTAATTGGTTAATCGCTATATAAAACTGGTGATTATTAATATTATAATCTCTTAGTTTGACAATTGACACTGTGATTGATGTATGAAAAGGACACATCTTACTATTTTTCATTCGTATAAAAACAAGGGTCTGAATTATAATAGCCACAAGCTGAAGACGACATGTTGGTAACTGATGCTTCCGATAACCCAGTGCATGACTATGAATATATAATGAACTTTTGGGCACAGGCAAAATGTTGTACAAAATTACAGCCATTGTTTTGAATGTTTACATACCGGATGTTCGAATATGCTTCAATTTCGCATGAAACATTCGTGCACAACCACCATGCGAATGCGTCAAATAGAGCAAGAGTTCATATGAACGCCAAACGACTTATAAAATGCATATTCGTCGGTCTAATATATGCACAGTGAGAAATATGTCATTTCTTGAGTAATATAAATCCTGACATTTGTTAAAAATTTAAATAGTCTTGGTACATCTGGCACAATCGATAGGCGGTGGAATATATTGAACTGAATGTAATGTCAGTTTAATATTTGGACTCAAAGGTGAACAATATATAGTTGGTTCTTCCGAAAAGGATTAATATGGCAACACTTAATGTAGACACGAATCAAGCGACAGCAACTGATGACGTTCTCAGGTGTAATCGACCTTCCCTAACATGGGAAATCCTATTTATCTGTTCAAAGTTATATATTTTGCTTTGATGTGTAGTTCCAAATTTCTTCCAAATGTCTATAAATCGATTTACATTTCCTGTGTGTTTGCCACGACGCCAGAACAAGCGTGATAACTCTAAATTTAACTGGCAAAATCAGCACAGTATACGACAAAGACATGCAGATATTACAACATAAATGGTTTATACATATATTACTTTAAATGATGAGTCATTATATCAACAAACGAATCACACAGACAACCATGTGACTCACAATGCTCACTTATGGGACCAGATATAATACATGAACCGCCACACTGCGCAGTATGCGTGGTGCAAGTGTTCCTTAATATGGCATATCATTGCCGTCGGTGCATCCCGTGAGGGTTTTCATGTAACACTTAGGGCTGCTTGTACGTGGCATATGAAGTACTCGGGTGCTGGACGTTTCGGCACCTGGTTTTCTGGACGTTTCCGCACCTGGATTTTCGGCACTTGGTTGTTTCGGCCCATGTACTTTCGTCACTTCATCAAAGACGTTTCGGCACTTATTTCATTTTCTTTTCTTTTCATATATAATATTGTCTTTGATGTTTATATTCGCGGTTTGTTATTATTCGGTATAGTACATACTAAATCGAATCCGCAAAACAAGAAGCCTTGAAGTCAACATTCGGCATGTCAACGGGGACCGTTGTAAGAGGCGCCTTTAGAAATCATCCCGATATCGACGCCCCTCCTGCCAGTCGTCCCAAACCATCCAACGTTGTTAGAAACATCAACCGCATGCCACAACCACAACGACCAGATGACCCTGGTTTGGGACAAAACACTGATGTTGTTTTTATCTTTTAGTCAGCATATAACCAGAAGGGAGATATTCATCACCAAGTGTTTATTTTTTACCATGTTACATGTTTTATCACATGTTATTGAAATAAAGAATAAACAAACAAATTTAGTCTTAATTCATAATTTTTCGTTGGTCTGAAAATTAGCAGGTGCCTAAAAGTCCAAAGTGGCAAAAAGTCAGGAGCCGAACGGCAACCCCAGGTGCCGAAACGTCCAGGTGCCGAAACGTCTAGCATTCGAAGTACTCAAACTGTGGATATGGATTACGATTAGAAGGTACTAAACGTGTTGCATAGGTCAGAGTGTTGACCTTTGCCCACGCACACAATAAATTCACGAGTTCCGAAGTGCGCGACGCATAGATCAACCCTCTGACATATCTCGCCACAGAGGAGCACCTCTCGAGCCACACATTGATATTTAAACTTGTCTACATGCTTTGTCCGCACACAGACAAACACTTGGATTTTATATACAGTATGTAGATTATTATTTATTACATTTATACAGCACACATTCCACATGCACATTAACAATATCATATACATGACATCTTATCAAAACAAATTATAGCAATATGCCCCTAAGATACAATTTAGTGGCTTTCAAAAGCTGATTGAAGAAATGTGTCATCAAAAGTTATTATTCTTAGAGAGTAAAATTGCCCATCCTTGTATCTCCATCATCTTAGATTGGATGTAAATCTTTGTTATATTCATAAACCAAATGGAATGAAGTATAAAAACATGTATCAGTTTTATCCAGTAATCATAGGCTGGATTTATGACCCCTCTTCCTGCAAAAAAAAATGAAAGGCTGAAGAAAGATGATACCCAGCCACAATATCGCGCATTTGTTTGGACACGAAAATGCATTTCGCATTGAGAAACACCCTCAGTTTTACATGCCATGTATATTATATTTCTTCAATTTGTTTCGACACGAACGGATTTCGCGTTGAGAAACACCCTCATCTTTTAGGGCGCGTACACATGAAGCTGCAAGAAAATATCTGCAAGAAAATTTCAGGTACAATTGTACTCTGATATTTTCTTGCTGCAAAGATTACGCCCTTGGGAAAGCGGCGGGTTAGTTGACGTTGATTGATCTCAATGTGACTAGTGTTAGTCGTGTTTGTTGAAGTGAATTACTGCGGACAAACAACCTATAGTCCATATCGAATATTCATAGAGTTATAAAGTGTTATGGAATATTTCAAATGCCACCTATTTTAACGAGAAAGGAACGCGCCCTCGTCGTTGGAGTAGGGATGTGTGTTCTTCGTGAACACACGAAACGACATCTAAACAGACGTTGGTGTGTTCGGCCATGGGCCACATCCCACATGCGAGAAGAGCGAGGATCCGCCAACAATTTCTTATTCGAAACGTACATAGAGTCCAAATTAAAGTAAAACAACTAAGTCAAGGCATGCGAGGTACCAAATTATAAAGCATCCCCATACACACAGGGACGTGGCTAGAGGGTTTCCGTTTGGGGTCTGTCCACCTTGGCAAATTCCAACTGCACCCCCATCCCTTGAATCAGAATCATACCAAACACAAGTTTTCCATAATTCCATTTGCACCCCTTGCACATCAGTGCTCTTAGGCCTAATATTAGACCATGGTTCGGCCCGGTGTGCGAAAATTTTGTAATCTTAACAAGAAAATCGCAAAATCCTACCATCTAGACTATCCTCAAGCATTCCTAGAGTTGGAAATTTCAAACCTGACACCCCACTTAGGTTGGAAAATTTACAACTGATGACAATTCCAATGACAATGTTGACCAAATGTATGACAAGTCAAATTTATTAAAGTCAAATATGCGCTCTATCGCATTAAGAAATTCTTTCAAAAAACGTCTTGCAGACTCAATTGTAGAGAAGTATCCTCACACAGTTCAATGCAGTAACACCTTTTGTCCTGACTGTAAGAATTAGTTTTAAGAATTTTTTAGTTTATACTTAAACTTACGCTTTTTACTGAAAACAACAAAAACTAACAAAAACAACCTATAATTCCAATTAATATATCTTTTGTTTATAGCACAGTGACTCAGCAGTGATGTATGTGTAGCTGAAGTGGCCTAGGGGTGGGACAGGAAGACCACTGAATAGTCATATCCCTCCCCATCAGATATCTATGTTTGTTCTATATGTATTGTTATATTTTTATTTATGTATAGTTATCTGATGAATAAACTAATTTGAATTTGAATTTGAATTTGACAATATTGTTTTCTTAAATTAACTAGCAGTTTTTTACTTTTGACTGGCCATGGGGGAGGGACCAGGACACAAGCTTTCCAAGTGTTGGAAATTTCCAACCTGTCACCCCCTGCATGAGGTTGGAAAGTTTCCAACTGATAACCATTTCAGACCATATTTTTTTTACCAAAAATAGGAAAATATGCAAATATTGGTCCCAAAAAATTAATTCCCCCCAAGAATTTTTTTGAAAATCAAACTATACAAGAACAATTTCAACCTATTGTTGGTGTGAAATTTCCAACTAATGTTTTGGCAGGTATGAAATTGTTGAAAATTTTGACCAAAGTTGGGGTGTGAGACACCCCCAACCCCCCCCCCCATGTCGTCACGTCTCTGCACACACGTATATACATGCATATATATAATACATCAGCGGTTCTGACAACCAATAAAAACATGGAAACACGTCGTATGTTGAAACAGACGATACTATTGCTGGATCATAACTCGAGCGCTTGAATTGTTACGATCATATCCCCGCGAGATTAGTTAACGGATACCGATGGCCACATATCAAGGTGAACACATATCACCAATTGGCGATAAAATATCAGCGCGCTGCCTTCGTCGGATATTTTCCGGTATTATTTATTTCATTGGTCAAGTAAGTCACATGGGGCATACCTGATATTTTCTTGCTGGCCATGTGTACGCGCCCTTACATGCCGTGAATATTATATTTCTTCAATTTGTAAATTTATAACTCGTATTCGAGATACCGTGCAACAAACTAACGGGACGTAATTATACTTATGTATTTCCTTCTAACTTAAATGCTAGGTCATTGTGCATTCCGGGTACGTTGGCCTGTGTCAAGCAATCGGTTAGTCACGCCTTTACCAATTGTTACAGCTACTTTATGTTTAGTTATATGAAGAGATGATCCATCTTTAAGACGGAGATGTATACACTCAGCTATAACGCGTAAATGCGCACCATCACACAAAGAGATTTTTAACCTGCAATTACTGGCTGTCGGTTTTAAAAAATGAACGCAAACGTGTTCTTTGATCCGTGTACCGTCTTATAGTACATATTCTGTCTGCTCAATAGCTCGACCGATATCTAAAGATTCGATTGTAGATTACTTTGAGTAGTAAAATGGTCACGCATGCCTGCAGCAATTCAGAAGATTGCGTCACATAGCACACCTAAATACACCAAGTTCCATGCACGAAAGTGCGACCGTTAGTTGGCAGGGACATTTTAATTGGAGATGTATCCTAATTTGAGACGAAACGAAATTTCCTGGATGTTGTTTGCGGCGATGCTCGTGAGTATTGAAATGCAAACGCGTTTAATCCTTTGATTGACAGGGGCTGATCTCATTGGCACTAAACCTACAAAATAAGTATGTTAAAGAATATAAGAATAAATTATTAAAATTGTAAAAATTGTAAAAAAAACAAATAATTGTTAGGACAATGCATTCTCTTATATATGCGAGGCGACCTATGGTCGACTCGCACATATAAGAGAATGCATTGGCACAGGGTATATGGGTTGATACAAAAATAGACCTGGCATTCAAAGGGTTAATCCCCTTGTTAACTAAATGGATTCTCCCACTAAGTTTTTAAACTATAGATTAGGTTGGCCTACTATTCATCGGGAAGGGGTTCCAGGAACCATAAATAGACTGCAGTAGGAGTTCCATTTATTGTAGGGAAATGTTCAGATACTAAGTTCAACAAACGCCTAATTGTCGTTAGTTTAAATTATTACATGAACATTTCCAAAGGAATAACACGCCAATGAGTATTTAGTACATAAAGAGTTAAACACCCGTTTGAGAACTGACCGAAGAATGTTATCAGTCATTCCGTCCGTCGACCGTCCGTCCGTTAACAGTTTGGTCTCGACCGATAACTACAGTTTGCATTATTTTATCAAAATGAAAGTTGGTGTGTGTGGTTATTGGGAAGGGTGGAGGACACAATCGTGCATGTTATGGTAAAAACACCTACTTTGGCAAACATGTATAACTATGAATACGAGTCATATTGGATATCATGCCATGCTGGACACTTCTCATTGTTGTCATGGTAACCATTTTGGTGAAAACGCCGGTTTTTTCCGAGTTAGAGCCGTTATACATTGTAAATGTCCAGTATCTGCACTGAAAACTCTTCAGTGTGTATCTTTTTTAATCGGCATGTAATAACACTCATTGTCTCTTCATAATACTATTATATAATCGGTATATAGGTAGATAATATTATATAATCGGTATATAGATAGATAATATTATATAATCGGTATATAGGTAGATAATATTATATAATCGGTATATAGGTAGATAATAATATTATATAATTGGTATATAGGTATATAATGTTATATAATCGGTATATAGGTGGATAATAATATTATATAATCGGTCTATAGGTAGATAATAATATTATATAATCGGTATATAGGTAGATATAATATTATATAATAGGTACATAGGTAGATATAATATTATATAATCGGTATATATGTAGCTATAATATTATATAATCGGTATATAGGTAGATATAATATTATATAATCGGTATATAGGTAGATATTATATAATCGGTATATAGGTACTGGTAGATATTATATAATCGGTATATAGGTAGATATAATATTATATAATCGGTATATAGGTAGATATAATATTATATAATCGGTATATAGGTAGATATTATATAATCGGTATATAGGTAGATAATACTATTATATAATCGGTATATAGGTAGATAATAATATTATATAATCGGTATATAGGAATATAATATTATATAATCGGTATATAGGTAGATACTATTATATAATCGGTATATAGGTAGATAATAACATTATATAATCGGTACATAGGTAGATAATAATAGTATATAATCGGTATATAGGTAGATAATAATATTATATAATCGGTATATAGGTAGATAATAATATTATATAATCGGTATATAGGTAGTTAATAATATTTTATTATACGCTCAACAGTGAATTATAGAAAAAACGCGTTTAGATAAACATCGATATCACCCAGAAGGGGATATAGAAGAATATACTTTCATACTAGCTCGCGCGTGCGACCGAATCACTTTTGTGTACCAATGCGCTACCGGAATATTTCAAGCCGTTAATGTTTATTTCCAGGCTTCTCAGGTGATGTTTACACATATCCGGCTATCGATCTTAGGGTGCGTTTACACTGTATATAGATCTCTATACAGATCTGTATGAAGTCACGTGTCGTGCATTACTGTCATCACAACATGATGACTAATAGTGAACGCGCGCTGACCAGTACTCTGGTAATTGACAACTCACTAGGAGTCGTTTCAGTTTAGGCCAGACATAAAAATGGATCAACTACCAGCAGACAACAGCGATTTGGTATGTGCCGTGTCAGCATATATATATATAGCTCTCCTGTTTGACACCATCTGGGAGGTGGTCATTTTGGATTGGTATGGAGTGGGTATCCATGCTACATCACCCTGTATTTGACCAAATGTAGCAAAATTTCCAACTGATGACAATTCTAATGACAATATTGACCAAATGTAAGACAATATTGTTTTTATTAAATTAGCGGTTTTGACTGGCCACGGGAGGGACCAGGGCACAATCTTTCCATATAAGGTAGGAAATTATGCAAATATTGGTCAGAAAACAATACTAGAAAATGTTTGAAAATCAAACTACAATATCATTTTCAACCTATTGTTGGTTTGGAAATTACAACTAATGTTTTGTCAGGTATAAATTTCCAACTGTTGAAAATTTTGACCAAAGTTGGGGTGAGACACCCCTCACCCCCGGTTGACATGTCTCTGTCCATCTTGAATATACGAATTACATGGGTTGAAATGACAACGAAAACTGTAACACATTATTCGCCAAGCCCGAGTAAAAATTAATCAAAACAGATTTGCCTTTCGCAATGCTTCGGCGTTGACCCTGACGAAAAGCGGACACGATTTTTGCTCACACGAACGAATACCGTTTTCTTTCTGTGTGCGCTTCTATATCAACCCGTTCGCATTAGTTTGCGTGCAGATCTGTGTACAGTTCTATAGCAGTGTAAATGCACCTAATTACCGACGAACGCGTTAACCGGCGAAGGTAACTGCATAGCGTTTATACATGTGACTCACGTCAATGGGTGTAGAATAAAGAGCATTTCTGCGGAATGCTGGAAACTGCTATGCATTTCTTTCACTTCTTTTGTGAGTCGTGTAAGAGAATATATCCACATATACATATATACTGCTAATATCCTAGCAGACATTTATACTGTTAGATGTACTGCATACCATATCACATTTATACGGCTTCTACCACATGTGTATGATGCTCGTGTGCATTCTTAGTGCGTTAGATGTACTGCATACCATATCACATTTATACGGCTTCTATCACATGTGTATGATGCTCATGTTCATTCTTAGGGCCGTAGATGTACTGCATACCATATCACATTTATACGGCTCCTACCACATGTGTATGATGCTCATGTGCATTATTAGTGCGTTAGATGTACTGCATACCATATCACATTTATACGGCTTCTACCACACGCGAAAATAAACATTTGTCTCGCTCACTCATGACATATTTTTCGGTATCCACTCAAAACCACTAGATATCCTCTATATATAATCGGTATATAGGTAGATAATACTATTATATAATCGGTATATAGGTAGATAATATTTTATAATCGGTATATAGGTAGATAATAATATTATATAATCGGTATATAGGTAGATAATACTATTATATAATCGGTATATAGGTAGATACAACCCTTATGTAATATGTGTTGATTACCATTTTTGTGTAAGTAGTTAACATTCATTTTTTATTTCAAACACAATTCTCGGCGAGATAAAATAATACTCAATGACTGATGTATGTGACACTTTAGAACATAACACAACCTGAGCATTGCAGGTGGCCAGCGAATGCTGATATGTTGATATAGTAGAAGTACTGCACCTTTACTGTAATCAGCTAATAATCATAAATTATGTAACAATAAATTATTTGAGTTTCGGTCTTTTCCTTTCTATTACACGTCAAACTGGTAATAAAATTCCCCTACATCTGTTGCTATGAGACCACCCGATTATATAATCCAAACGGAAAACAGGCAATACCCACCACAAATTTTGGCAGATATAAATATCAATCTCGCAACATTGATTAAATCTAATTTGAAACTAAGTCCTCATGTGCAACATGTATTACAATTTAATTTTGAAATTAAAATACATAATCTAAAACATGATGGTAATCAGTATCTGTTTTGTAATTATGCGCAATTAGTTATGTTCAATTACCCGGCGTTTATTGTACAGGTATGGGTATTGGTAGGTTCAAGAAATTTCATACATATCTACCCAAAGATGAACATCATACAATAATATAAGAAATCTATATATCTTTCAATATTCATATCACTTAAATTATTAGAAGTACAGTGTATATAAGCTGACATTGGCATCATATGGATAATTGAAGATAAAAACAATGAAAGCGTGTTAGGACTGAAGGAACTGGTTTTAGTACACGCACTTTTCCTCGTCAGAAGCTGGAACCATCACATACCATTGTGTAGAAAAGGAACTAACATTGAGTAAGTAATGAAACTGGGAGCCCTCTTCACTTAATTTATCACTTATCTTTGTGTCATGTTTTTTAGTAAGCATGAGCATGTATTTTCATTTTTGTAGTCCAATTTGTCTCGATACGTGGATTTTGAAAAATAAGCATTGGAAAAATGTGCAACTATGGGCCCATACAACAGCCGCCCGTCCAAACTTAACCTGGTTTTTGTGCGATTCCCGTTGCTCGTAACGGAACTAAAGCGCCATATTCGAGCAAGAGGAAGTCTAACACTAAGATCAAGCTGACTTAGTGGCTATTCTGAAACCATGTCAGTCAGGTCGGACGTCATCTTGACCGCTTGTATCATACTTTCGAGATCCCAAAGTGCCCCACACTGACATTAGGTCAGTAAAGGCCCTTAAAGGTACTCAATCCGATAAAACTCCTCTCAATTACTATTTCAATGGCTTCGGGGGTCAAAAATATTTGATTCGAGTCGAGGAAGCCACCCATCAAAGCTCAGATATTTTAGATATAGATTTTAGAAATATATTATTTTTCATTATCGGGAATACTTTCTGTCCCGGAACACAGTCAAAATTGCGTAATTATTACCACTTGATTTTAGAGTTATCCGTCCTTGTCTGTTTGAATAGTGTTTTGGTGTAAACATCTCGAGCCGATTACGAAGCTGAAGGCAATTATTAGTACCCGTCTCGAGAAAATAACATATTTCAAAAATCAATATCTAATAACTCTGAGCTATGTTTGATGGGTTCCTCGACTCGAATCAAATATTGTTTACCCTAAAAGCCAAAGAAAAAGTAATATAGGACCCTCTGATCGGATTGTTGTTGTTGAAATCTGTTGAGATGGGGACCCTCTGATCGGATTGAGTACCTTTAACCCTTTGAACCCGACTGGCCGCAAAAGCGGCCAGCCAGAAAACGTTCATACACCCGACTGGCCGCAAAAGCGACCAGAAGCATTCACTGACGTCATAAACCTGTATAGCATCTTTATATATGTTATAACCTTTGGTATATCCACTTATATATATTTAAATGATCCACATGAACTTCAACAGTGCCATGGGTGCATGGATGGACGGCCAATTATAGACAGCCTGCGTTGTTTGAACCATTCTTCCTGCTGCACAGAAATTATATTGACCGACACCATCACATTTGACAGTGACAGTGGAGACGAGATTACATAATCCGTTGGCAGAACAATTGCAATTTGATATATGAATCTTCTGTCAACTAGTACGAATGACCTTTCGAGTTTAGTATAAAATTGAAAGCATTGAGAACACTATCTTGGGGTAGGGTTAAGTTTGACTTTATTTCTTAATTCTGGTCTGGTACACGATTATAGCATTTCATGTCGGATATTGGGGAAGAATTTGTGCTTATTGTGGTGCATGTTGTGCAGCTGTATGCATAAAACTGACAAAGTCATTGGATTTTTCAAAAACATTTACTATAAAAATAACCAAATTTTAGCTAATTTACCCCCCAAAACATCAAATATTTAAACAAAATAGACTCTACCATAACACAAACCTCCTCAGATACATGCTAATTCCATGATATATGATAAGACTCTGAATTGGTTGACAAAACGGAATGAAAACGGGCTATTCTGACTTGACAGGTATTTTCAGATAGATTTAGGGGAGAATTAAGTTTTTGAAAATATCTCGGCTTGTTGTATATCATTGCTTGTGATGTTGATATTAATAAATGAGATATATAATGCTGAAACTGTTTATGCACAAATGACAATCATTTATACAATACAATAGTACCACACGTTACAAGTTACACGTACGTATGTCTGATCCTGTCTATTAAATGACCATTGGGTTGTGCTTATTCAGGTCGAAGTCATTCATCATATTGCACCAAACAATCTTTGTAAAATTCACAAAATTTAATAGTCCCACCTGACACAATCGTCAATCTGACATGGTTTCATTTCAGACTGAGGTTTGTGCCAGGTGAAAACCCGGGATACAATTTGAAGTGTGGTTATCCAGAGATTATCGTAGATAGAACTCACAAGTTTGAGAAGGTCAGTGATTTATTGTGCCACAGTGTCATATGTACTAGGGCATTCTGATCCGCACAGAATCTGACCATTCTGTGTGCAAATGGTTCTATCTGCAAACACATGTTTACATATCACTCCGTGAATCCGTTTTGTTCGGGCGTGAAACCTCACATGTACATAAAGTCTGACCATGTGCACAATATATAACTTCCGCGCATATAACAAATGGGTTTTAGTACGAAATTCCGGTGCTTAAAATTTCAATGTCGATTTTCTCTAAACTCGGGTAATGGTAGTTAGAACCTTCTGGTTCGCACGCGACGAGAGGTTAAGACCCCCCACAACAAAACAAATACTCTCCCTGAAGACAAATAAATGTATGATGCATGACACGTTATACTCATCACCGGGTATTGTGAATGTTTGCACGAGTTGAGCTATAATCACAACAATTATCTATGTCTGTGAACAAAGCAAAAACAGCCAGTCCGCATAAAATCACCGGGCACTGAAGGCTTAATTAAAGTATAATTAATCCCTTGATCGGTCAATTCATCCGGTCCCTTATGTGTTGCGCGGATATTTTGTGGCATCTCGCATTTAGTATTATGAAACACCATGCCTGAATCAGACGCGCCATTGGAAATTGTGCCTATAGAGGAAGCGTTAGGGAAAGCCAGATGCGATTTGTGCGGAAAATATTTTTCTACAAATTACAACCTAAAGCGGCATCTTAAATGTACGGTTGGCCTTGGCGGTGGGTATCCTGTGAAAATATCTCCAACCGTCAAAAACCGCTACAAACAGAAAGAACATCAAAATGTAGATAGACTTTGTCGTATACAAATAAGAAATATCGCATAAACAGTATGTTATTGTCATATGTTTGACCATTGTTATGTAAACAAAAGCATAAAACGTTACTTTTCTGGCGTTTGTTTATATTATGATGGTAAACATAAATAGCGTTCTTTGTTGGTGAATTCCTGATATGGAGCTAATAAAGAGCGTTTATGCCATGTGTGTGTCTTTAGCCAGTAGCATTGTGCGGTCTTCTGTAACACAATCAGGCTCTTTCTTAGGTAAAATATAGTAGGTCTTCACGATAACATGCTGTTTACGCGATGGTCATGGTATATATGAACGAAACTGTATGCGTTTTAATGTTTTTCTGTTTACAGTGTTTGGAACAAATATGAATATTTTCGACAATTAAGGCCTCACGTGCCTTTAAAATACATGTTGGTGACGAATCCCCGAAATGTTCGGCGTGCACTCAGTTTTTTTCAACAGAAGAAGAATTAACGAGCCACAATCGTGATTTGAATACACATGTCAGACGGAAACATTGTTCTAAAAAAGACCCCTTATTGCATCATCATTGCTTCGGGTAGTACTGCCCTGACAATACCAAGTACCATAAGTACCAATATATTTCAACATGTGCATAGAATTGAAATTGAAACCAACAACTCGTGGTACAGTCGAAATAAACAAGGCCACGTGTTGCAAAGGTTGATTAATTGAACAGTACGTGCATACAGATCCACTGGCCAATCAACCTCGACGAATTTATGACGTTATTTGATTAAACGATAATTAGATTGTTTTGAGTGACAACGTGTCACAGCGACTGTATGACTTGGTTGTCGGAAATAATATCAAACTTTTGCGGTCGTTTTAATTGTACCGTCTACTTTGGCGACTCTCTTATGAAATAACGCGTGGCATTATGAGAAATAAATATTCCTATTAAGCCTATGCAATTATAAGTTACCATATAACACGCTGGGCGTTGTAGAATTTGTATTCAAACTTTTCGGTTATATCTGCAGACCATTAATCGAAACAAGAATCAATTCTGACCTCGTTAAACTAAGAATGATAACGTTAACATATTGAATCTACCAAAACAACAACACATGTATATACGATGAACCCATGTATAATAGTTCCCAAAATGGTGGAGATTTATGCACAATTTCATTTAGATTGTTGTGTGCATGCAAATCTTAGCGATATTACGTTTTTTTCAAAATAAGTGAAAAAGAATAATTCTAGAACTTAACAAGCCGAAAACTAAATCTGAAAACAATACGAATTGAAAGTCATCGTGACGCTGAACATCCATAACAATTTTGGTTAAAACCATAAACCAAACTCAGGACGGAGACCCTGATAAGATAAGATTCATTTCGGTTAAACATACATATCAATTACAGTACATGCAACCTATACGATAACATAATGAAGTATTGTGTAAATATTATGCCCACTAAATATGTTGCCCTATATGACTGAATTAGAAAAGTTATAACCTGTAGAGTAATTTACATGTGCACATAACAATCATGGCAGTATACACATGTTCCACAGTGAAGTGTTTATTATAAATATAAATAACTTTGTTGTGTGTGTACATATATGTTCGGATGTTTAGTGTGTTAACATAGATAGACTCGTTACATGTTTATCTGATGACTCTTAAAAATGCCAGAATTGCATAATTTGGAGCAATATACGATATATGTATATTCGATAAGATGATTCGGTTTCATTGTCGCGTAACGGTCTACTCGAGTGGGAACGAGTCATAAAGTCTGTAAAATAAACATGATTATAACAAATCGTTGATACGCCGCAGCGTGTCGTTCGGCATGTGTGGTCTATATACAAACCCCAAGCATGTTAATGGTAAACGAATATCCGATTAGATGCATGCATGCGAACGGCAGCATTCACGTGTGTGTGATCAAGGCATCGAGTTATCATTCATTCATATTGAGATCGCAAATCTGAATGCTGAGATGGATGTTCAATTAATTTCAATTGAAATACATTCATAATATTATATGCACACATTATTTCGAATATGTTATGGATTCATATTTCAGTTGACATTCGCAGTCCAATTGATCAGTCTCAGATACACATAAAACACTCGAAAACTCATCAGAACTCCTTAGGTGATACGCATATTTACTGCACAGAAGCTCGGCGTTTGGTCGCATCTTCATCTGTGCCGTTAGCATCTTTCTGGACCGACAGTGGTCCCTTCATATCGCGCGGATATTGAGAACGACACGGATTTTTTAAATTCTGTCAAATCATATGCTTCATTGACAGATTCAACTATATACCGGCATTAGTTTTGGAAGCGTGGGAGTCCAGGAACTATACTAGTGAATGGATGTTCTCGAACATTTGAGTGAGCACAAGCAAAAACACCATTGAAAAAAATCGCCAAAAAAAATTAATGGTCTGATCTGGGAAAACTAAATAACAACTAGTGGATACATACTCCTGCTTCGTGTGGACATACACATACGATGCTCGATGTCTGTATTACGATGAGAAACAAACATATCCCCATATCATATACGTAAAAATGACTTTCCCATATTCTCGGTTTTGGCGATACCCTCGGTTTTGGCGATACCACGTACACGGGGGTGTTGTTCTATATAAGCGCTGGCGCACATCATATGGTGATGTCGGTCTCTGTGCATACAAAATTAATCAGGCATGACATCATCGACTTCTATCTCTACATGTTGTGGTATTCTATAGATACGGATTTTCAAACAATAATTTAAAATCTAAGTTACCACAAAATCCACACTCACAATATAGACACGCCCAGTCGACATTAACTGCATGTACATATTTGCCCATTGAACAGTTTGACAATAATTGAAGTATGCGTTTGGTGGAAATCGGCGACAAAACTATTTCACCATATTTTTAATTTTTGCCGCCCTTCCCCCTTTCTTTCCCTGACGCCAACGGCATCACTATAGAACATTCTAACCCGCACCGTTATCTTCCTCTTAGATTTTACTCCGAGAACACTTACATACATACAGAAAGAAAGAAAGAAAGAAAGACAGCACGATTTGATTCCTCTTATTATTTGAGAAGAACGTGTATGAATTTGATGGTAATTGGTATTAAGAATAGTTTTTATTAGTTTTGGTGACCCTCCCGTCCCTATTTCGGACTCACGCGGCACCACTTTTTTTCACCATTAAACCACACACTTAGAATCCTTATGGAGATGCATATATATAATTGGTGAAAATTGGCGAGTATACAAATTCGTATCAAATTTAAGGTCCCCATATCTCTCACCCAAAGGACACCAATTTGGGGTATCTAAACCACACGATTAGATTCCTCGTATCATGGAGAAGAATATGTATCAATCTGGTGGAAATCGCCGCTAAACATATTGTTATCATTGATTGTGTCCCTCTCACCTCTGTGCACCACTGACTCGAATGGTCCCACTAAACCACACAATTACACTCCTGATATCGTGGAGATGATTATTTATAAGTTTGGTGCGAATCGGCACTAAAATAAATTTGTCAAATTTGGTGATCATCCCCTCCCCACTCGAACTCTCACCCAAACGACACCACTGTGACATCTTTTAATCACACGGTTATATTCCTTCGTATCATGGGGATGATTATATATATGTAAGTTTCGTGACAATTGGCGCCAAACTATAATCTGCCCTCCCCCTTTTCTGCCCCTGACAACAACGGCGTCAATTTAGAAAATTCTAGCCCGCACCATTATCTTTCTCGTAAAAGTTACCCTTAGTAGACACCTTTTGGTATCATCTAGATGGTATCCTGTGAAATTCTATAGAACACAGACAGACAGACATTCGCAAATATAGATACATGTATAGATAGAACCCGACAGTTCGCGTGAGATGACACATCCGGCCGAGATGAGAATATGACAAATACGTTTTGTGTACGTACCATGTGAATATTCCATTTGCATGTAAGATATATTCTGATTGAGTCAGACATCAATATGCTAAACTCTAAAATATGTTGTCCAGAGAGATACAAAGTTAATACTGCATACATGTTAGTACGGACCCAAACTAAGTTATGGTCATCTGGTGAGCCGTGTATATGCCCACTCTTCGATTAGACGTTGCTGTTGTCATACGAACACAAACAATATTTTCACAACTTATTTTATTAGGCTCAGAATTGTTACAGCAGTCTCGTATAGATTGTCACTGTTGGATACATGGTAATGGTTATTCCCCAGATTAAACATATTTTAAGAACTCCAACTTGTTATGCACAGTTTAAACGTTATTTCCCAAAATATTATAAAAAGGCAAAAAATACTAGTCCCCAAAAGTTCACAACGGCATCACAATCCAACCACATTGTGAGAAATCACAAATTCTACATTTTCCCATATTGAAATAAGTGGTTGCCATAAGTGTCGTTAGATACGACTGTGTACTATATTAGTCTGGTCGTTGAAGCATTGGACCTAGAACAAATTGGTGACAAGCTGTGTTTGTGCCATTTTGTCGGTCAGAACCTGTGGAACAACATATCCAAAATTCGCTAAAATCTGCGTTGGGGAACATTTTCTAGAGCATTTTGAAAAGAAGGTCCTATTTGTGTTTTTTATGTATGATTTTCCGTTTCTTATGAAATATACAAATGAATGTCATTTAAATTAAAGTTATAGAGATGGCAGGAATATGCAACATAAACAAATGTATGTTATTTCGTGTACACTTTTATTGTCAAAATTGAAAATGGCGCACAAAATGGCGACCGAAATTTCACCAAATCGTTTCCATTTATAATAAACTAGCAGATTAGCCCGCCACTGGCGGCATTTGTCAGAAACATGACTATATGAGCGTATATGAGCAAGGACAAGGGCGCATGCAAAATTGGACCCGATTTGCAGATTAGCCCGCCACTGGCGAGATTCGACCCATGGATTTGGTCGATGCACTGTTTTTTGTTTTTCAAGGTAATCCCGTACAGGCACGCCGACAGCATACTGATTCCCGAAATATCATTTGCGGGTACCCGTTTGAAGGTCAAAGTCACGTCCTGAGTTGACCATAGATAACAAATTTCACGTTGCTGCTGATGCCCGAAATATCGCCGAAGGTCATTTGCGGATACCCGTTTCAAGTATTCCCCGTCCCGTGTTGAGCGCACTTTGCGGATACCCGTTTCAAGTATTCCCCGTCCCGTGTTGAGTGCACAGATTGAGCTAACAAAGCAATCTCGACTCCACATCCCAACCTGGATAATTACTGACCACTCGACACGTCGCAGAATGGGGAGAACAGATAATTTCCGGAAAGCTTGCAAACAGACGTTTGCGAAAACACAAAGCAATAAAGAGCGTTATTCGGTTAACACAACCAAATATGGAAAATCAGCTCGCAAACAGCCCAAGGCAATAAAGATCGTTATTCGGTTAACAAAATCAAATATGGAAAATTAAGGAGCGTTACTGCGTTAACCACTCCCTGCCAAGGATGGTGACAGGGGAAGGGGGAATTGGTGTTCGGACCTTCTGAAAAGCGGTGCGATGACACTTCCGTGGCTTTTTATCCTTAGAGAGGAAGTTTGGGCTCAATCGGTCCAGCCGTTTTCGAGTCTATAAAACATATACATACATATATATATATATATATATACGGAAGTCTCAAAATAAATAGTAGACTAGCAGATTAGCCCGCCACTGGCGGCATTTGTCAGAAACATGACTATATGAGCGTATATGAGCAAGGACACGGGCGCATGCAAAATTGGACCCGATTTGCAGATTAGCCCGCCACTGGCGAGATTCGACCCATGGATTTGGTCGATGCATTGTTTTTTGTTTTTCAAGGTAACCCCGTACAGGCACGCCGACAGCATACTGATGCCCGAAATATCATTTGCGGGTGCCCGTTTGAAGGTCAATGTCATGTCCTGAGTTGACCATACATAACAAATGTCACGTTGCTGCTGATGCCCGAAATATTGCCGAAGGTCATTTGCGAATACCCGTTTCAAGTATTCCCCGTCCCGTGTTGAGCGCAGCGATTGAGCTAACAAAGCAATCTCGACTGCACATCCCCACCTGGATAATTACTGACCACTCGACACGCCGCAGAATGCGGAGAACAGATAATTTCCGGAAAGGTTGCAAACAGCCGTATGCGAAAAAACAAGGCAATAAAGAGCGTTATTCGGTTAACAAAACCAAATATGGAAAATTAATGAGCGTTATTGCGTTAACCACTCCCTGCCAAGGACGGTGACAGGGGAAGGGGGAATGGATGCTCGGACCTTCTGAAAAACGGTGCTATGACACTGTCCAAGCTTTTTACCCTTATATAGGAAGTTTGGGCTCAATCGGTCCAGCCGTTTTCGACTCTATAAAACATATACATATATATATATACGGAAGTCTCAAAATATTGAGTGTCTAAAACGTCCAACTACTGTCACAAACCACCCACTGAATGTCCCAGTCATTTAATATGAGTCAAACTAGTGAACAAAACCATCCATCAAATATATCAAACTATGTTTTGGTAAACTCATTTGATGGTTTGACAAATTCACTTGATCTTGTGATATATTCGATAGAGGGTTTTGTACACTATTGTAGATGTATTGATATGACAGTTGGTTCGTAACACCAGTCCTGTCCAGATGGATGGATAGGGAACTTGTTGGGTGGTTTATGGTGCTAGTTTTATGGTTTGGGTCACCCGCTGGGTGATTTGTGACTTCAGTTGGATGTTTTGGGACACCAATTGGGTGGATTGTTCATATTGAGTGGTTTTGGGACACTCGCTATAGATGGTAGATACTGGTTTTGTGCATTGGGAAACTGCGTGGCCGATTGGGTCACTGATTGCACCGGTTGAGACACTACAGTTGAATGGATTGAGACGACAGTTGTGTGTTGTATGACATATGGAATGGGCTACATAATGGATGCCTGCCTCTCGTGTGGTTTCGAACACCCGATGGATAGTTTAGTAACCATGTTACACCCATTGTGTGGTTTGGGCACTGATTGAGTGGTATGGCACACTCAATTTGTGTTCATTGTATGTTTTACTCAACTGGTGGTTATGGACACTCATTGGATATTTCTGGTACCTACTGGATGGCTTGGGACACACATGGCAGGAAGACAGTCTTGCCAGACTATGCCATCCCCCACAATATACGACATAACTATTATGTAATAGATATTTGTATTGCAAACAAAATATCCTATCTTATCCTATCCATATTATGTTGTTTGGAACATAGGTTGCAACGTATGGAGCACTACTTGTGTGGTTTGGGAACATTCGTCGAATGGATTGGGTCCTTAATCAGGTCGATTGAGAAACACTCATTTAGTGGTTTGGGACACCCATTTTGTGTGATTTGGTATACAGATGCATGGTTTGGGGGACTATATGTGTGTGTAATGACACCAGTTGAGTATCGATTGGTGAGCTACCTACCTCAGTCTGCATCATTTTTGGGTGGTTTGTGAAACTCGTTTGGTGGATTTGGACACCCTGTCGACGGTTTGGAACAATGTTTTGATTTGGGGCACCCTTCGTATGGATTTGGATAATCACATGGTGTTTTTTTTTATACAAGATGGGTTTTGTAGCTCTGTTTGTGGTTTGGCGGACCTGTTGTGTGGTTTGGAACACTCATTTGATACATTACGGTGGCTTTGGACACTCGCATGGTGGCATATATGACTACATAATAACTATACGTTTATTCGATATCGTAAATTTTCTCTTCCGACTGCCATTTTCGCTGTCATTTTGAAACTGTTTGGACACCGAATTGTCAAATCCACGGGATATGAAGAATTAGGGTTCGCCATTTTATAGTTTTAGGGTC
Organism: Siphonodentalium dalli; assembly: GCA_032622095.1. Taxonomy (NCBI): domain Eukaryota; kingdom Metazoa; phylum Mollusca; class Scaphopoda; order Gadilida; family Siphonodentaliidae; genus Siphonodentalium; species Siphonodentalium dalli. The sequence continues at coordinate 258,526,390 of CP136061.1, read as the reverse complement.
AAAATGTGCACGAAATGACATGCATAATTATGCTATGGCAACAGGAAAAATGAGTTTTTTTGGTTGTTGTTGCAGGTTTCTGTCAAATGAATACATTTAAAAAATACTGTAGTGAATGGTAGTATGCTCCAGGAAATTGCCGCCATAATGCCCCGTAACATCCATGGCCAGGTGTTAGCGTCAAATTAGTTGGATCAGACATCCTTACGAAAAAATGGATCAAGTGTAATACTGGGACCCCAGTCTGGAGAAGCATTTTGGTCGACCTGGTTCCAGACAAAAAATCCAATTTTCACCATTTTCTTAGTTAATTTCTTCATTTTCATCCAAAATTAACGAATTTCCCTTCATTAAACGCATGGACATTTTGGATATGTTATTATGCGGTCACATTTGGCAGTCAGGGGACTTGACTGAGCGCTTATGGTTGGCAGATTTGTTTATTAAAAAAGTTCCAATTTTTACCATTGTTGTTTACATATTCCAGCGTTTTGACTCAAAAATTACGACTTTCCCATTCTGATTTATGTGGAGTTTGGATATGTTATTATGTAAGTATAGTCACACTCAAAAAGACAAACAGTCGTTGCATAGAAAAGTCTTTCACGATTGCGCGTTTCCTTCCATCCGTTTTACTGGATTAATAAGGAACTGCAAACTTGACACAAAAAAGCCACAAATAGTACCCTATTTCAAAGATATGTAGAATATTTGCCCCAATGCGAATTTTGGATATATTTTTAATATAGGTTCGCCTTAAATTCTGAGTCTCAACCAGAAAATTACAATTTTCACCATTTTTGTATACATATTCCTGTCTTTTGACCCAATTACGATTTCCCACCCTGGGATTCATGGGGATTTTGGTTATGTTATCATATGGATATAGTCGCATTCAAACACAACAACGTCATTGCACAGTAATTAGATTAAGGTTGAGCTTTTCTTTCCATCAGATTGACTAAACTAATAATGAACAGCAAAATTTACACAAAAGTCATAAATAGGACCCAATTCCAACGAGCTGTAGGAAATGTTCTCAAAAGCGGATTTTTGGATATATTGTTCCCCAGATTCTGCCCGATAAAATGACACCAAACAAGCTTGTCACCAATTTGTTCCAGGTTCACCTCAAAATTGGGTCTCAACGACCAGACTGTATTGTTTGATTAACAATCCATGTATCCCAGTAAAATTGAAGGCGTACCAAATATGATTGCACATGTGTATGCAGGCATATGGTTTGATCTTAAATATATATTAACGGCGGCAACTGTGCGGAAATGAAATGCTGTCCGTGTATCTCCAGCCCAACTGTAAGATTATTCCAGATCGAGGGTCCATCTGCAGTGTATCCAGCTGCGTCTTATTTCTGACAAACAAGCTTGCGTGGTGTGGCGGAGCACATCGCGTCGGCGAATTTGAAGTTCGCTCCGTCATGCTGTATAGCCATACATGGTGAACCATCCTGCTCGCCTGGATACCATTCGATGAAGGGAAGGGCGCGTCCGTCCCAGGTGAACATCGTCCCATTGTTATTCACGTCGTAGCCATCAATCCACAGGTCATCTGGAAAAGAGGGATACTGGTAAGGAAGTGGCATATACAGGTCAACGGACAACACAGATTCGTGGACCGTACATCATCGACGTATGCAGCTCAGTATGGTACATAATGCAATTGGATATCCTACGATTAGTACAACAGCGCGTCCCGCTAATGAGTTCATGTTGTGTGAAGCCACCATAATGATACTGAATCAAGATTCAATTCAACCACAATCTAACGACATTCTACTTATCACATTGTTATTAATGTAATGCCCGTTAGTCCTTTTATTAAAGAATGTATCCGCAAATTCAATTCTAAAACTTCATCAATCGTATGAGGGGATCTTCGATTTCTATATGCAGACAGCAGTGGAACATATGAAGGAATAATTTCTTTGTAGATTAAAAGATGCCAAAACTGAGCTATTAGTACATCGTTTTTGTGAACTACTGTCAAAAGAGAAAGTTTTAACAAGTTATAAACCATGTAAGTCTGAAAAAAAATCAACGACCACTTGTTATAGGAAGCGTCCATGTTCCGTAGAACCAAAGCGGTAGATAATAGCCCCTGGTGAAAATACCAGATATACCAGTATATAATGTACAAGAGACAAGACTCACATGTCCGATTTTTGGCAGAAACACACCATCTGCCATATCCATGCTAAATTCGCGAAATTATTTATATCATCCAAGATGTGCCAAAATGGCACACATTCCATCATATTTTCAATGACATCCCATATATTTTTACAAAAATTTGAAGTAACTTGAAATATTGCACTGAAAACTTGCAAACTATAATGGAGGTAATCAGTATTCAGCCTGCTATAATCAAAATTAAGAATAAAACTTGATGGAGTAAATTGCAGCGAAGTCCACCTATCGTACCGAGAATACCAGTCATGGAAACTAGTGTATATTTCCAATTTAAGTATCAATGAGTTATAATAAAATGATTTATACAGAAGAAAAACGAGAAAGAATTATACATAAAATAATAACTTTTACTGTGTGTTATTCAGATGTGCTTAATATTAAATCAGTTAAACTGAATGGAAGATAAAGGGATATTGATGATGGGTGTTGGGTTAAAACAAATAATCATGGTCAAAACAGACATGAATGGAAAGGATATCCTTATAATTGATCATATCTCATCAAATTTATTTTGATATTGAATTTGGGTTCACGTTTGTGAAGTCTTAACTTGTGTTCGTATGAAAAATGCGAGTGTTCAAATTTGGTTCTTTGGTGAACATATACTAACATGAGCTTGAAGAAGAATCGAAATTGTTCTTGTATTGTGCTAGCTGCTAACTTTATAAAATCATTTCGCATGTCGTCACTGCCATAAGTTACATAGGTTTTTATTCTTGATGGTCCCAAGAATCATTCGTTCACAAAAGCAATCAGACAGCAAATAAATTTGTCGACAAAAGTTTGGCTTATATTCGGTATTTTATTAAATGAAATTGTTCTTTGTTCTGCCTGTTCATCACCATTTAGAGGCCAGTTGAGGTATTGTATAAATTGAACTATATCATATATCTCACCATTATTGTGTCCGAGTCCCAACAGTAATGCTTCCAAATCATTAAGCATCTTTCTGCTTTCAATTGTGATCAGGTGAGACCCTTCACCAGAGCACACAGTCCTGGCGTTTTCTCCTCCGATTGGCGTGCTGTGGTATTTGAGGCAGTATCCAATGCCACCAAGTGTTTCATAAGTGTAGCCAATGTACATGGCGCATCCCTGGTCTGCAGAAGCTATCGCTAAAATGAGAACGCGATTTGGAACAGGTAAAGCAAAATGAAGTATAAATGTTCCAGCGAACCCAATGAGGACAGGACCAATTTCCCGATCCGAGCATGTCCATCAGTTCAATAGTTATTTCCGGAAAAATAATCTTACTCAATGGATGCCCCCGTATCTGATGGTATTTACCGGAACTGTTATGGGACGACAGACAGCCAGAGACGTGGTGACGGGAGGTGTCTCACCCCCCCCCCCAAACTTTGGTCAAAATGTTCAACAGTTGGAAATTTCATACCTGCCAACACATTAGTTGGAAATTTCACACCAACAATAGGTTGAAAATGTTCGTGTAGTTTGATTATAAAACAATTAATTGGGAGGAATTATTGTTTTTGGGCCAATATTTGCATATGTTCCTATTTTTGGTCAAACAGTTGGACAGAAATGGTCATCAGTTGGAAATTTTCCAACCTTAGGGGGGGAGACAGGTTGGAAATTTCCAACACTTGGAACGCTTGTGTCCTGGTCCCCCCCCCCCCCCCCCGTGGCCAGTCAAAAACTTCTAGTTAATTTAAGAAAACAATATTGTCATACATTTGGTCAACATTGTCATTGGAATTGTCATCAGTTGGAAATTTTCCAAACTAAGTGGGTGTCGGGTTTGAAATTCCCAACAGTAGGAAGGCTTGAGGCTAGTCTAGATGTTAAGATTTTGTGATTTTCTTGTTCACATTTCAAAATTTTCGCACACCGGGCCGAACCATGGTCGGCCCGGTGTGTCATTGCCCCATCCCCATGGCCAATACAAAACTGATAATTAGTTTAGCAAAACAATATTTTACTATATTTGGTCAAACTTGTGGACAGAAATGGTCATCAGTTGAAGAATTTTCCAACCTGATGGGAGTATGAGGTTTGAAATTTCCAACACTAAGAAAGTTTCAGCTGAGGCCAGTCTAGATGCTAGTATTTGCGATTTTCTTGTATAGTTTTCAAAATGTTCTCACACCGGGTCGACCATGGTTGTCCTGGTTTCTTGTCGGTAGCTGTGTGCATTTGTCTGGAATTAGGCCACTAGTTTTTTGTTGCTGCAATTTTCAGGTTAAAATATCTGAATGTTCTCATACCGGGAATATAGAACCATGGCTTATGAATATATAGGAAATTAGGCCTGACTGAGGTACAAGGGTGTAAATGGAATTATGCAAAAACTTGTGTTGGCCTGATTCTGACTCAATTGGGAGGTTGCACAACGGAGACCCTCTAGCCAGGTCCCCGCAGACAGCAGATCAACCAATAGAAGCGCAGAAGGTTTTCTTTCCAATTGTGTGAAATATTCATTTTGTTGATTTTATTGCAAAACTTTTTCCGATGGAAGTACTCGTCGGTAAAATTGGTATTTAGGAAAGAAATGGTTTAAGTCTACCATGTGCTCAGCTACTTACATGATTCCCGGAACACGACAAGAGTTAGTACGGAATTTGGGATTTATGTAACACTTAAATTTGACAACTGGTAAATAATCCTTGCCACTTCGACTGCATCTCACAATTGTTGAACAATTCAATGTATTATAACAATTTTTCTGATTTTCTCAATTTTTCGCACATAAGTGAGACAAAGGCTCTTTATGTTTGTCATATCCATAATACACCATATGAAATGGAACGGTTTATATTGTTCCATGGCGAACCCATGTGACATACCCACGACTGTGACATGCACAATCCATAATCGTATTTAACGTGATGAGGTAAAATATTCCAGAAAGGTCTACCACTGGAAGGGCCAGAAGCAGTATTTTACCTAGTTTTAAAATCAACACGTTTTGGGCTTATAACAGGAGCTGTTTTAGGTTCATAATCTGTTTAGAACCGACTCATTTTGAGTCATTAACGAGTTATTTGAAACGAGGTGCAGATCAGACTCCGACATGTGAGGTACAAGGAGTTTAACTTACACAATTTGTTTACTGGCCTCTACTTCAGAATCAAATAATCATATATGAATCTATGTGAATATAATAGGTCGATTATGCACCTATTGCGCGAGGATATGGTGTATATGTAATTAGTCAAGAATTTATAAACCTCAATAATGTGAGCTTTAACAACATATCCTCTTGTAAACAGCTTTATACTCGACCAATATTATCAACATATCGTCGCGCAAATTGGTTCTAAATCGACATATACTATGCACATATATTTATGTTGAATTAATTGATTCTGAAACAAGCTGATATTGGACAAATTTAAACACATCTTAGAGGGCGTACATCTGGCATGTCGTGAGAGTTTGTTTATCCATGTTATTATCGGCCATTAATGGATAGATGACGTCTAAGACATGTGGGGTAACGCAAAAACTAACTGCGTGCAAAATGTCGCAAAAATGTCATTTTACGTCTCACGGTTTCGTAAAATAACTGAAGAACTGAAGGAACTGATTTTCGCGATGGACAAAAAGGGAATTCGAAGAAACGTACAGAAATGACAACGATTAATATAAAGATGTCTCCCAAATTCGTTTCGAAAAGAAGGCATCGTTAGCAATAAATACATGCATAACTGACAGGGAGGGAAATGCAATTTTATTGTAAAAGTGAATCGCCATATCCAACTGATGTGAATTCGAGAATTATATCTAGAAAGGAGCTGAATCAAAGACAGTAACTGATACGACAAAATGGAAAATACTTGATCCGAAAATGGATGTAGTATCGAGATTGATAACAAACATACTGTACATTATTAAAGGCAACGTAATTAGAAAAGTCGATAATCGGTTCGATGCATTCGGAAATAAGCACGCCATGATAATTTCAAATCACAAAGACGAACAGAAAAAGCTATACTCTTACTTCACTCAAACTGGCATAACTGCGTAATTTATATATTCCACAATATATCATAATCATATAATGGCTGACGTCCAACAAACTAATGTAATATACATGTAGACAACCATGATGGACGTCACGAAGCGAATTTAAGATACCCGTAACACGACGATACTATACAATGTATATTGTCGCCTAAGAATCACAATGTGTGAAACACCACTTTGTTTAAATGGGTTATTGATATCGTTGGAATTGGGAGAACGAGGGCTACAGTTTGATATAATGTGACCTTTACTCCCCATATATCAAACGAGATAAAGCCCGATGAAATAATGATATATTAATACATTACGACCAAAATTAGTGCCAGAATGAGGCCTCATATATAGCTCATGATCTCCACGAGCGCATGATCGTGCGTATTGACGTCACGTGGGCGGTTCCAATAGAAGGGTTCATGATTGTCCATTTGATTGTCAACTTCCGCTTACATGTATGTGTTAAGTGACCACTTGTGTTTATGATACACTTGGGGATATAACAGTATATCGTTCATATGTATTTATCCACGAATGACGTTATGTTCCATATACGGAGTAATATTATAGCTCGGATACATAAGCTAATAGTGAACGTCATGTGATCCACATTCCACATGCAATTCAGCCAGAAACCAGAGTTATATCAATATGGCATTGGTACGTTGCGAAATGTGTAAAACAAAATAATGCTCGATGAATTGTTTAAAGATACGGGCGGCGTTGGCGGTGGGTGTGTCGTTAAAATATTCAACTCCGTCAAAACCGCCATAAACATAAGGAATAGTAAGATATAGGCAGACTTTGTGTGTATGCCAATCAGAAATATGGCATAAACAGTATGTTAATGTCAATTTTCCCCCTTTGTTATGTAAACAAACATACTGTTATTATGCTCAGCCTCCAGTAAGAAACCGCGTCGCTGATTGATCAGAGAGCCGCGCAACATATGTTGTAACAATATAGAGATCCAGGGGGCTGGGAACACCGTAGAGTACAGGGGTAAACATGTCTTCGGTGACATGGATAAAGGTGCGTAATAACCCTAGATACACATTCCGAAGCGCCACACGGACAATTTTGAATGTCAAAATAAATATAGAATAAGTATAGAACGGCAGCGTACCAGTCAAACCGTTCAGCAAGTTTAAATCATAGGGATAGAAATATCACGAGGGCCACACACCAAGCAATATCCACAGAAATGATACTATACACGAATTATTGTAAAAACGTACACACAGACTTTCCTGATTGTACTATCGGGAAAAATTCTTAATTGTAAACAAAAGTGTATGCTTATGCATTGGCTGTACTGCCAGATGATAAATTTAGTGGTGTAACACAGCTATGTTATATCGTACCGGTACATAATTGCACGAATTGTAATGCACTTACAATTAATAAGGGGTAACAACATTATAAACTGAGGACTGTCACATATAAAGGGCTGGACCCCGAATTTCATTAGCAGTGTATGAAGGGATTAAACTGAAAAAATGACTCAAATATAATATGAATTGTATAGAGATAAGTGTATATAATTACAAGTACTTTCGCTTTGACTAAAATGCGTGCATTTGATTGGTCAATGCCCTTAGATACGCTTGGTAGCGACAATATATATCAATGGAGGGAAGTGTCGTTTCCCGCATCACTGGGGGTAGTGATACCTTAAAAAGTTCGCAAACCAAGTCGAATATCCATGGGGCGAATTTACCCGGATTTTTATTTAGTCCACCAATCAATTCGCAAGAAATCACTTCCGTTTCAAGTGGTAACGCAAGACGCCAAATATCAGCGAAAAATTATCGCCGATTAAACAGCAAAATAGTACATTAATTTATTTGGGGATAAAAAAATGTATTACATAACTATTCCACCATTAGTATTAGCATTTATCCAGCTTCGTGCCAATAATATGACATGGCAGTGGTCATGAGAGCATAGAATGCACCTTTGTGGCGACTATTTACTTTTCGAGTCGCCGGAGACCACAAATTCGGTGGCGAAGTGTGGGAACACCGCTTCGGAATCGCTATCGAATCGGACTGCCTTTATGACAATACATGTTCTAGAATCGTTTTAAATAAGTGAAATTTTACACCAGCAAGTACAGTTTAATAGTTTACGGGTGTGGTCTCTTGCTTCTGTGTAGTCGGAATGTCGGAAACAGCGATCGAATTGTGTGTGTTCATCTCTAACTTCCGGTCGGTCGCCCAATTCATCCTCGACCCAATTTCCCATTTCGGTTAAAAGAGCAGCTGAGTCCAGACACAAATATCACTTGGGTATTTTTACTATTTTAGTGTTTTTAATATAGTTTCTTTAAAAAGAACTTGTTTAATCACCAACTAATATGCGGATTGTCGTAATTATAAGCAATTAACGTCGTTTTCGATGCATCTGTCGGCGTATATAAGTGTCGGATGCCGAACTACATACTTTGTATAATTTCGCTTCGCGAAATTATACAGTATGTAATTCGGCATCCGACACTTCTATTCGCCGACATATGCATCGAAAACGACGTTGATTGCATATATAAAATGCATATGCATGCAAATGGAACGCTCTTTATAAGTGGTTTTTAGTATAGTTTGCAAACATTATACTGCTACAGTAAAGTCTACGCAAAAATATTTGTTATGTTTGATTGTCAGCATAGCTTGATAACATTAGGAGGCGTAAATTATATACTTTGGAAAATATTTACTAAGACCAAGCCGAAAATAGGTATTTCAAATGTTGTGAATCATAAAATAATAGCCAGCAATTGGAGTCATCAGGCGAGCGTCTCTGGTATATTAACGAACTTCACATACAGTACGTTTCATTATTAGGTTTCGGTTCTTACGCTCCCGACCTACTATGGCCACCAGAGATTGAACCGTGCAGTTTAAATTACCAAACCACACCTCCATGCTGAAAAATTGGGCAAAATGCATCCTGATATCAAGCAATGTAGATTTTCAAACTACGAACGCGCGCGAAAGGTGCACCAAAATCGCGTACATCATCGGGGCTGTAAAACGAACGCGTGCTTAATATATATATATAGGTTAGCAGGTATATAATACATATAACATATTATTCCCTATATGGTATAGCTGCTATATACTGCCACGTACGATCTGTATGATCAGGTTATCAAAGAAAAATCGACGAATGTAAAGTCGAGTTGGAAAGCACAATGAAATATAGTTACTTTAAAATAATCAGCACGGCCCCATAGTTGTATGAATTCCAATGACCACATAAACATAGGTACTGTATAGTCATAAACCAAATAGAGAAACATAACACGATCTGGTCGTACACCCAACATAGAAACCTGGCTCGCCCTTGTTCAGTAGGACCTTGAAGTGGCAGACGTTTTAGGGAAATCACGTTAAGAGTTATCGAAATGACGTATGTGACGTGTGACGTCACATATCAGGTGTACTTTAACCCCCTGTCAGCCAAATTTCTTACACCTTAAGTTAAAGCAGGGCACAGTAATTACGCCGCAATAATGTAAAAGTATTAGATAAAGGAAAAGTTTATAGCTTATAAATTATACAGACTCAAAATACGATTGATATTATAATGCATACCTAGAACTATAATCAGGGGACATATAGTTGTTATAAAAAGATTGTTTTTCATACCAGGGAAATGGCAAATTACACCACATCCATGCATAAGAGTACATCCATAGAATAAGTTCATTGGACGCGTGTGCAGGTGTGCAGTAGTGCAGGTAAATATAACGTGAACACGGCTGTACTGTCGGGAAGTCATAATAAAGACATAGCCCTATTAACAAATTCGGGAGGAAATGTTCATAAATCTAGGATATTGGGTACGAAGATATATAACAAGGTATCCATTGCAGCATTAATATAATTTCTACATCTAGGTTTATATAGTTAGTTGATGTGGAGCTGAGAGTATAGGCCAGTACGCCGCAAAATAAGTAAACAAAACAAGGAGAGGCCGTCATGAAATATAAATTGTAAAGGAAATTAATAAAATGTAGAGTGGAACAAAATCGTCAAATGTCAAAGCCGAAACTAAGGTTTTCCTGTAAACACAATGCTGCCAACACAACATATGTTGCAACAATATAGAGATCCAGGGGCTGGGAACACCCTAGAGTACAGGGGTAATCATGTCTTCGGTAACATGGACAAAGGTGCGTAATAACCCTAGGTACACATTCCGAAGCGCCACACGGACAATTTTGAATGTCAAAATAAATATAGAATAAGTGTAGAACGGCAGCGTACCAGTCAAACCGTTCAGCAAGTTTAAATCATAGGGATAGAAATATCACGAGGGCCACACACCAAGCAATATCCACAAAAATGATACTATACACGAATTATTGTAAAAACGTACACATAAATTTTCCTGATTGTACTATCGGGAAAAATTCTTAATTGTAAACAAAAGTGTATGCTTATGCATTGGCTGTACTGCCAGATGATAAATTTAGTGGTGTAACACAGCTATGTTATATCGTACATAATTGCACGAATTATAATGCACTTACAATTAATAAGGGGTAACAACATTATAAACATGATTACGTCTCGAGTCGTCAACATAATGAAAACCAAGACAACCGTTTCATCGTCTCTCGCTGGTCTCCTTGTTTCGTGACGTCATTTACGTTGGACAACGTTATGGTAAGAGCGATAGGAGATTTTGACATATTCTGTTAATCATTCTTCGGAATAACTGTCAAGTTTGTAAGAATAACCATGACTGTCGGCAGAACGTACACGTTAATATTGTGGTGAATTGACGGCAACATGATGTGACATTGACGACTTGTAGTTTATGTTCAATAACTTATAATATTATATATATTCAGAGAAAATGCAGCTGAACTAGATCAAATGCGTTCGATCGGTGCGTGCATCCATCTGTTCGGAATGCATAGTATTCAATCGCGATATTTTGAAATGACCAACAATTTAAATCGCCATTTTCTCGAAATACATAACAACCGAGTCGGCGCATTGTTATTCTCTATCGCTTCACCAAAATCTGTCATTTCTGGAGTGATAGAGTTATGTAAAGATTGGCCTTCCTTGGTTAGCTGAGTGCTAGAACCGCCTCGAAAATTTGAACATGAAACATGGCTTAAATGGCAACGTCATCAATTGCAAGTTCGCAAGAAATAGGTTAAAACGCAGATGACCAGGGGAGATCCGGACACGAGGGCAGGGTGGGTGGGCCATCGTCAGCTCAGAAATAAGGTTTTTTTCCCGCAAGCTGAAATTAGTTTTCCTTATGCCTTTTTTACTTCAAAATATATCATCAATTTTGACCCAGCAATGACAATACACATTGTATACTGAAGTATATACTGAAGTATAATAGTATATTGTGTTATAATAAGTGGGTTGTGACTTCAAAACCCATACTGATCCACTCTTCTCGGATGCATAACATTCATCACTGTTCCATATTGTGAGCCGAAACACAAATTTGCCACTACGTGTACCTGCTGCGAATCATACACAAACTGCTTGCAAAAAACGAAAATTAAAACTAGGCACGACACATCATTTAGTCTAATCTAAATGAAAACTGGAAACTAAAACGTTTTCTGCTACAGAACAACTGCCTGCAACTCAAACATATGGACAACAGACGCACGTATTCAATGATATCAACGTGTGTGTGATGTTTGACCGCATCTTTACTTTTGATGTTCCTCACCATGAACAGAACAAGACCGACCAAGGGTACTCAAATTCATATCAATGGCTGTGTCCATGTATATTTGTTAAAAATTATATTTCTTTATATTGTATTCAAAGAATGTGTTTTGTATGACTTGACGATTTGTTCAGGAAATTAAGAACATTTTTAAATGTGCAATCACTGTGACCTTAGTGCATGTCTGGATGTCCAATGTTTATAACTTCAGGTTCGCAGTCAGGACCAGAAGGAAAAGAAAGGTGTGCATTTAAAGTATCGGACGAGTTGTTATAAATGAAACACATAAAACATGAACACAATAAAACATGCACTTAAACATAAAAAAACCTATTGTGTCCAACTATGTAACAAAGCTTTGCATAGTATAAATAACGAAAACACATGTGATCCATTTAAGGGTTATGATAAAGTGTGTACATTTGTCACAAATCATCGACAAAAGGGTGGTTCTCTGAAAATACACCGGAAACATTTCGAAAAAAGTGGGTGCCAAGATAGGTCAAAATTTAAATTGCGCCTATGTGTCCGGAACATTTTTCCGGCTGTCCCATGAGCTGAGCTATTACTTAGAATTTATATTTATAATTCATATACTTCTTATTGAGAAAACCTTACCAGTCAATTTGACACGTCTTTTGTTTTCTGCGGGGGGGGGGGGGCACAATTCCAACAAAGATCACCGGCCCGACACGAAATTTGAATTTGTCCTGCGTCTTCTCAAATGTGAACCATGTGCCATATATCAAGACACTATGTTTAATAGTACTCACGTTATCAGATGGAAAACCATGTGCCATATACCAAGACACTATGTTTAATGGTACTCACGTTATCAGATGGTAAACCCGAAACGTGGTTAATTACAAGTCGTAAAAGCGCTCAAATACATGAAAATAATCCAAACGCTACCATTGTCGAATTTGATGTGTTTCTTCTCAAATGTGAATGTTATACCCAATATAAAGATATCATAGTGTTGATGTCATCCGAATGAAAAGTCGGAAAGGCGCTTAAGTTCGTCAAGCTCACATATCGTGATCATAGCCGTACGGGCCAGAAGAATTTGATGGCTGCAGCCCCCCCCCCCCCCCAAACGTTTTGAGAGCTCTAAATTCGGGCAATTTTGGGGCAAATTTGATATATTTCCGGTCAAATTCGAGACATGTTCGAATATTTAAGCTTAATCTGAATTTATTGTGTATATATCTGTGTACATACAAGGTATAGTCTACAAAAAACTGTGTTGTAACCATTAATGTATACCATGTAAAAATAATTCTGGAAAAAAGTCTCTGTCCCTCCCCTCCTAACAATTCGGGCGGCCGTACGAATATGACCGTGTCTGAAGGCAAACTAGATTTACTCGTTCTCATATGTCAACTACATATCAGCTCCGATGAAATTCTGAGTAATATTGTTGAAACTATGAAGTAAGAAGAATAATTGGGCGAGCCTAATGAACTAGGTCCTCATACTATCACATGCGTTACCATACTTACATTTACGTATTGTACTCGTTGCAAAGTGTCCACTATCGTCATGAAGCTGGTAGCATGAACTCCCATTGTAACTGAACGATCTGCATCCCACGGTTGTCATGCATCGGCCGCCACAGTCCATCTGAGATCTGGCGTTCATGGTTTTGATAACACTGCTGGATGTTATAAGTCCGGTGCCTTCATGGAATCTCGAACTGATCAGTGGCTGAGTCTTTACAGCTGGTGTATTGTCAGACTTTGCTAATTTAGAACCCTGAGATTTCACTACTATAAAGCGGACAAAGCACAAACTCAGCAATTCTATCAACTTTACCATTGTAATTATCCAAGTATATATAATTAATTTAAACGGTGATATCACACAACTAGTAGGTCACACTGATGCCTGGACCTAACTTACGTACAGCTAGTTACCACCTCAAATGAATTTGTGTTGTGTTGCTTGTTGTTATGACAATAACGACCCCGTGGGCGCAACGAATGGAACTATATCAGATGAAGCATCTCTATCGACCTTACATTTCCATCACAATCGGTAGAAAACATCCGCAACGATCATCCGGCAACGGTTTTTGTCGGAAACAGGAAGTTGGTCATTGTTGTAAAATGTTTATTTATATTTCAGTATGTTGTATCTTCTGAGCAGCGGCTTTGTGTGTCAAAGAATGTTTTGTTTCTTTGTGACGCACGGCCGTTCGTTCGACCGAGTTTGCTATGTAGACTAATTGGCCCACAGGCTCAATCGACTCTGAATTCCATATATATATATGGTAACTACAGTATGTGTATGAATACATACATATCTCATGAGTGTCCGGAAAGTAATATCGAATTTTCACGAGCGCCTGCAAGACTGGTAAAGAAAACATGGACGCTATCTTGTTGGGGAAACTATATAATTGGCTATGTTTTATAACTGACAATGTTAGCAGCAAATTTAATGAATCCACATACGTTGTGGTAATGTATGGTTGTTAGCACCAGTCGCGAAACCGTTATAGCTATAGTATGGGGCCTTGGGCTATATAGTGTTCTGTATTCCGAACATTCGACATTAGAATATTCGACCAACTCTACGAGCGCATATTCGAATAATGAATAGAGTCGACTGTTTTGGGACAATATCAATGCATTATATATAGATTACCTACAATATTTGTTTGACATATTTCATGAGTGTCTGGAATTTTCAGGAGTTTTCACGAGCGGTTGCAAGACGCGAATGAAAATTCGATATTTCTCTCCTGATACAAATGAGATGTTTCATGTATTCAAACAACAACTGTAGGTGTTCTTTTTATTATATGCGCCTTATTAATGCTTAAAGTTGCTAAATTATGCAGCGTTTTCATTGTTAAAAACACAACACATCAAACAATAAGACCTACATGGAAAGTAACACCTTGTTGACTCAAATATCTTACACCGATCGGCTGATAGGTAGCAAACCTCTTTAAAGGGGTGACGTCGTGACGTCATTCGGCAAGTTACAGTGAAATAACAAAAAGCCACAATGAAATAACAAAACGCGATTTCACTATAGCTTCTAACATATACATGTACATACGACGATTTACGTTTCGGTAACTATCCGCCAAGTTTTATAGGCAAGCATAATAATAAATCAACCGTTCTGTGCCGGGACGAACGTTGTTGTTGTTAGAAAGTCTATTGAATTGACATTTCAATTTAAAACACAGGCGACTTATCGGCATCACATGTGTTAGCTTTGGAAGCAATCACAAGGACAAATTGCACGAGCCAAAGAAATTGTATTTTCATCATATTAACTTTATATCTATCATAATATATATCTTGTGACTTGTCCTGTTTCGTGACCGTATTTCATAAAATAGCATACGAAACCATGATACATACATATACATACATATACACACATATCATAAATTCAAACGCCATGATTTCAACAAAACGTGTATTGTGTATCTTCGTTTCGTGTTGTGTTCAGATAGCAATGCAATTTGGAAAACATGAGTATTGGGACCGCTTTAAACTCAGATGTAAGAGTGCTATGAGAGAAGGGGTAGCCAACGCAGCTACCCATTCTATCATAACACCCCATTTATCCACATACAAATAATTTACCTGACATGCAGAATAAACACATCCATTTTGAAATAGCAGGCACTTGGTAAAACAGCGTCTAGACATCGACATGTCAATACATGCAGGCTCATGAAATATGGGCCATATAGAACATATGTCGGAAGGGGTCGGGTAGCTATTATAGATCCAATATGGACCTACGTCTATGGACTCATTTATGTTGATATTGTCGAGCCAACCACTGAACGGTATTTGTCAGCGAAACATACATGTTAGTCGTATACGAAGAATCGTATAAAGAGAATATATATATATATATATATATATTGTAAGAGGCCAGTCTCTCTTAGAACTGACACTCTTCTTATGCACTCTCGCACCATACACGCACGCATAGTGCAAAGATGTATTACATATAGCTCCGTGACTGCCTGTTTACTTGTTTATACTTGTATTGAATAAATTTCATCATGTTTAGAGTTCCGACTTAGTGAAAAGGAAAACATGGGAGTGCTATACCGACAGTCCTGGTCATTCATAGCAATTTGACATTTATATCGATGAATGATCAGCAGAAAATGTAAAAAATTCCGATCTCTCTCTCCATAACGTTCTTCAACGCAAACGACGTCACGAATAAAGCAGGCCATCGAGAGACGACAAAGCCAAGTTGTCTTGGTTTCCCTCATGCTGACGGCTCTTGACGTAAACATGGAATATTTAGCGCGGCTCTCTGACCAATCAAATATGCTGCGATGTTTCTTACTGGAGGCGGACCATCATCTAATATCTAGACGCCAAAGCTTATGACAAAGCATATATAACTGAACGGTAGATTCTTTAATGTAGATAACGATACACTGTCATATATAGACGTAAAACAGCACAAACAGCAATAATTTCCTGCGGACAAGCACCATTTTATGCACGCCATACTGTCATTACGTTTTCCAGAGACAATATTCTCTTTGTATAATTCAAGCTGGTCAGTTGTAATAGTGAGTATACAGTACGACACTCACACCTCTCGGTTTCATTTATTTATGATATGTCAATGTTAACAGGGATGCAACAATACCATGTCAGTTGTGTTGGATTTTAATACTATACACGCATTGTGCCCCACTCTAGTTTCATTTAAATATAAACAGATTGGCAAACTTGTCATGTATATGCCGAGACTGCAGTGCCAGTAGTTTACGGTGAATTTGTGCAAAAGGTCTGCCTTCAAGACGAGACAGATATGGATATTTATTAAAAGGACAGTCTATGTAGGGTTTTACAAGGTGAGTCGTTGTCTGATTTTACAAAGTGTGTTATGTCTGATTTTACGATGTGCGTGTATGTATGGTTTTACAAGGTGAGTATATGTATGATTTTACAAGATGAGTCTATTAATGATTCTACAAGGTGAGTTTCTGTATGATTTTACAAGGTGAGTATATGTATGATTTTACAATGTGAGTATATGCATGATTTTACAAGGTGAGTTTCTGTATGATTTTACAAGGTGAGTATATGTATGATTTTACAATGTGAGTATATGCATGAGTTTACAAGGTGAGTCTACATGTATGTACGATTTTACAAGGTACATAATTATAAATAGGATTGTAGTATTTGTTACAAGGTGGGTCTATGTATTACTTTATTATTTTACTTTATAAATAGCACATCCTAGCTATATGTGTATATATATGTTTCGAGTGCCGGTGATTGTGAATATTTGAGGGTCAAACTCAGTTGGGTGGCACATATTTCAAAAGAATTAGGCCGTAGGCCAATGCGCGTAGCAATATATTTGGACCCATAAGCTTGAGAGGTTAATGGTATCGCAGAAATTTACCAAAATATATTTATTGAATTAAGAAATAACTATTGTTTCCATTAAGGTTATGCAGTTATAACCAAAAAGTTCGAAGACGCACATTGTAGTGTATTTGTCTGCAAATTGTTTAGTTATAAATCATAAACTTAATCGAAACAAGAGTTATTTCTTATAATTGAATTCGTCATTTCACAATAGAACCATACCAATATGGATATCATTGGAACCGGTTCGTTGACCACATTGTGATGGTTACAATTGTGCCCTGTGCCAATGCATTCTCTTATATATGCGAGTCGACCATAGGTCGCCTCGCATATATAAGAGAATGCATTGGCCTAAAAACATTTTTATAATATTTTTTAACAATTTTTATAATATTTTTCTACATTCTTTGACAATTTTATCATATTTAATATGTGTTAAGCCAATGCATTCTCTTATATATGCGAGGCGACCTATGGTCGACTCGCATATATAAGAGAATGCATTGGCACATGGCCGTTCTGTTGGGTAAAGAGTTAAATTGTGTCCTACATTCTACAACATACGAAACAGGGTCATGGCTAGTATAAGGTATAGAAGTAAAATGGGCGTACAATTTTGAGATTATTTCCGACGAAAAATAAACCCAAAGTTGAATTGATCTTGACACATAAATAATAGAGCACAGTGATGCTAGGACCTAACATACAACTAGTTACCACCTCAAATTAATTTGTTGTGTTATGTTTGTTGTTATAATAATGACGAACCCGTGGGCGTAACGAATGAAGTTGCATCAGCTAAACACAAGCATCTCGATCGACTACAAACCTTAACTTGCAATCGCATTTAGAAGAAGACATCCGCTACGATCATCCACAACGATCATCCGGCAACGATCATCCGGCAACAGGAAGTTTGTCATTGTTGGTAAATGTTTATTTAGATCTCAGTATGTTGTATCTTTTGAAGCAGCAGGGTTGTATTGGACCTTACCCATCAAAGCAAGTTTGGTTTCTTTGTGACGCACGACCGTTCGTTGTGCATGTGTTCGACCGACATTTCTATGTTAAACTAATTGCCTTATAGGCTGAATCGACTCTGAATCTCAGCCAACCAACCCTCCTGTATCGGGACGAACGTTGTTGTTGTTAGGAAGTCTATTGAATTGACATTTCAATTTCAAGCACAGGGATCGAAGAAAAATTATCGGCGTCACATACGATAGCTTTAAAGACAACAAACGGACAATTTGCCTGAACGAAATAAATTGTATTTTCATCATACATGTATGATCTTCATATCTGCCATAATATATATTATGTGACTTTTCTGTCTTGTTTCGTGAACGTATTTCATTAAAGGTACGGTTGGCCTTGGCGGTGGGTATGCTGTGAAAATATTTCCACCGGTCAAAAACCTCCACAAACAGAAAGAATATTAAAATGTAGACAGACTTTGTCTGTATACAAATGAGAAATATCGCATAAACAGTATGTTATTGCCATATGTTGGACCATTGTTATGTAAACAAAAGCATAAAAGGTTACTTTCCTGGTGTTTGTTTATATTATGATGGTAAACATAAAGAGCGTTATTTGTTGCTGAATTCCTAAAATGGAACTAATAAAGAGCGTTTATATAATTTGTGTGTGATTAGCCAGTAACACTGTGCTGTCTTCTGTAACACAATCAGGCACTTGCTTAGTTAAAATATAGTAGGTCTTTATGATAGCATGCTGTTTACGCGATGGTCATGGTATATATGAACGAAACTGTATGCGTTTTAATGTTTTTCTGTTTACGGTGATTGGAACAAATATGAATATTTTCAACAACTAAGACGCCCGTGCCTTCAATGCTCATACAAAAGCACTGGACGTGAGGTTTACAGACATGGCGATATCGCATTATCATGAAATTTGTCATGGATCTTAATAATGACAGGCAGATTAGAACGAGTCATTTTTGGGTACCGGTAGTTTGGGCAAAAAACATGGCCGTCATGAGCATCTTGGACTTTACTCTTTGCATGACTAAATCCTTTGGCGCGGGCCTCAGGTCGTAGCTTTGGTCGGATCTTCATGAAATTTGTCATGGCTGTTGACCTTGACATATAAATGTGAACGAGTCCTTTTGGGGTCATTCGGCATAAAAACATGGCCGTCAGCAGCCATTTTGGATTTTACTCTTTGCATGACTAAATCCTTTGGAACAGGCTACATGTCCTTACTTTGGTTAGATCATTATGAAATTTGTCTTGAATGTTGACATTGAAATGTAGATGGGAATGAGTCATTTTGGGGTCATTTGGCTAAAAACATGGCCGCTGGCAGCCATCTTTGATTTCAAAATTAAATCGATTGGCGCGGTCTACATGTCGTACTTTTCGTCTGATTATCATGAAATTTGTCATGGATGTTAATAATGACAGGCTGATGGGAGACGAGTCATTTTGGGGTAGTTCGGCCAAAAAACATGGCCGTCATGAGCATCTTGGATTTTACTCTTTGCATGACTAAATCCTTTGGCGCGCGCTACAAGTCGTAGCTTTGGTGGATCTTCATGAAATGTGTCATGGCTGTTGACCTTGACATGTAAATGGGAACGAGTCCTTTTGGGGGTTATTTGGCCAAAAAACATGGCCGCCAGCAGCCATTTTGGAATGTACTCTTTGCATGACTAAATCCTTTGGCGCAGGCTACATGTCCTTACTTTGTTCAGATAATTATGAAATTTGTCATGAATGTTGACACTGACATGTAGATGGGAATGAGTCATTTTGGGGTCATTTGGCCAAAAACATGGCCGCTGACAGCCATCTTTTATTTAAAAATTAAATCGATTGGCGCGGTCTACAGTTCGAACTTTTCGTCTGATTATCATGAAATTTGTCATGGATGTTAATAATGACAGGCTGATGGGAACGAGTCATTTTGGGGTAGTTCGGCCAAAAAACATGGCCGTCATGAGCATCTTGGATTTTACTCTTTGCATGCTACATCCTTTGGCGCGAGCTACAAGTCGTAGCTTTGGTCGGATCTTCATGAAAGTTGTCATGACTGTTGACCTTGCCATGCAAATGGGAATGAGTCCTTTTGGGGTTATTCGGTCAAAAAACATGGCCGCCAGCAGCCATCTTGGATTTTACTCTTTGTATGACTAAATCCTTTGACACAGGCTTCAAGTCCTTACTTTGGTCAGATCATTATGAAATTTGTCATGAATGTTGACATTGACATGTAGATGGGAATGAGTCATTTTGGGGTCATTTGACCAAAAAACATGGCCGCTGGCAGCCATCTTTGATTTCAAAATTAAATCGATTGGCGCGGTCTACATGTCGTACTTTTTGTCTGATTATCATGAAATTTGTCATGGATGTTAATAATGACAGGCAGATGGGAACGAGTCATTTTGGGGTTGTTTGGCCAAAAAATATGGCCGTCATGAGCATCTTGGATTTTACTCTTTGCATGACTAAATCCTTTGGCGAGGGCTACAGGTCGTAGCTTTGGTGGATCTTCGTGAAATTTGTCATGGCTGTTGACCTTGACATGTAAATGGGAACGAGTCCTTTTGGGGGTTATTCGGCCAAAAAACATGGCCGCCAGCAGCCATTTTGGAATGTACTCTTTGCATGACTAAATCCTTTGGCGCAGGCTACATGTCCTTACTTTGTTCAGATAATTATGAAATTTGTCATGAATGTTGACACTGACATGTAGATGGGAATGAGTCATTTTGGGGTCATTTGGCCAAAACATGGCCGCTGACAGCCATCTTTTATTTAAAAATTAAATCGATTGGCGCGGTCTACAGTTCGAACTTTTCGTCTGATTATCATGAAATTTGTCATGGATGTTAATAATGACAGGCTGATGGGAACGAGTCATTTTGGGGTAGTTCGGCCAAAAAACATGGCCGTCATGAGCATCTTGGATTTTACTCTTTGCATGCTACATCCTTTGGCGCGAGCTACAAGTCGTAGCTTTGGTCGGATCTTCATGAAAGTTGTCATGACTATTGACCTTGACATGCAAATGGGAATGAGTCCTTTTGGGGTTATTCGGTCAAAAAACATGGCCGCCAGCAGCCATCTTGGATTTTACTCTTTGTATGACTAAATCCTTTGACACAGGCTTCAAGTCCTTACTTTGGTCAGATCATTATGAAATTTGTCATGAATGTTGACATTGACATGTAGATGGGAATGAGTCATTTTGGGGTCATTTGACCAAAAACCATGGCCGCTGGCAGCCATCTTTGATTTCAAAATTAAATCGATTGGCGCGGTCTACATGTCGTACTTTTTGTCTGATTATCATGAAATTTGTCATGGATGTTAATAATGACAGGCAGATGGGAACGAGTCATTTTGGGGTTGTTTGGCCAAAAAACATGGCCGTCATGAGCATCTTGGATTTTACTCTTTGCATGACTAAATCCTTTGGCGAGGGCTACAGGTCGTAGCTTTGGTGGATCTTCATGAAATTTGTCATGGCTGTTGACCTTGACATGTAAATGGGAACGAGTCCTTTTGGGGGTTATTCGGCCAAAAAACATGGCCGCCAGCAGCCATTTTGGAATGTACTCTTTGCATGACTAAATCCTTTGGCGCAGACTACATGTCCTTACTTTGTTCAGATAATTATGAAATTTGTCATGAATGTTGACACTGACATGTAGATGGGAATGAGTCATTTTGGGGGTCATTTGGCCAAAAACATGGCCGCTGACAGCCATCTTTTATTTAAAAATTAAATCGATTGGCGCGGTCTACAGTTCGAACTTTTCGTCTGATTATCATGAAATTTGTCATGGATGTTAATAATGACAGGCTGATGGGAACGAGTCATTTTGGGGTAGTTCGGCCAAAAAACATGGCCGTCATGAGCATCTTGGATTTTACTCTTTGCATGCTACATCCTTTGGCGCGAGCTACAAGTCGTAGCTTTGGTCGGATCTTCATGAAAGTTGTCATGACTGTTGACCTTGACATGCAAATGGGAATGAGTCCTTTTGGGGTTATTCGGTCAAAAAACATGGCCGCCAGCAGCCATCTTGGATTTTACTCTTTGCATGACTAAATCCTTTGACACAGGCTTCAAGTCCTTACTTTGGTCAGATCATTATGAAATTTGTCATGAATGTTGACATTGACATGTAGATGGGAATGAGTCATTTTGGGGTCATTTGACCAAAAAACATGGCCGCTGGCAGCCATCTTTGATTTCAAAATTAAATCGATTGGCGCGGTCTACATGTCGTACTTTTTGTCTGATTATCATGAAATTTGTCATGGATGTTAATAATGACAGGCAGATGGGAACGAGTCATTTTGGGGTTGTTTGGCCAAAAAACATGGCCGTCATGAGCATCTTGGATTTTACTCTTTGCATGACTAAATCCTTTGGCGAGGGCTACAGGTCGTAGCTTTGATCGGATCTTCATGCAATTTGTCATGGCGGTTGACCTTGACATGTAAATGGGAACTAGTCCTTTTGGGGTCATTCGGCCAAAAAACATTGCCGCCAACAGCAATCTTGGATTTTACTCTTTGCATGACTAAATCCTTTGACACAGGCTTCAAGTCCTTACTTTGGTCAGATCATTATGAAATTTGTCATGAATGTTGACATTGACATGTGGATGGGAATGAGTCATTTTGGGGTCATTTGAACAAAAAACATGGCCGCTGGCAGCCATCTTTGATTTCAAAATTAAATCGATTGGCGCGGTCTACATGTCGTACTTTTTGTCTGATTATCATGAAATTTGTCATGGATGTTAATAATGACAGGCAGATGGGAACGAGTCATTTTGGGGTTGTTTGGCCAAAAAACATGGCCGTCATGAGCATCTTGGATTTTACTCTTTGCATGACTAAATCCTTTGGCGAGGGCTACAGGTCGTAGCTTTGATCGGATCTCCATGAAATTTGTCATGGCGGTTGACCTTGACATGTAAATGGGAACTAGTCCTTTTGGGGTCATTCGGCCAAAAAACATTGCCGCCAACAGCCATCTTGGAGTTTACTCTTTGCATGACTAAATCCTTTGTCACAGGCTTCAAGTCCTTACTTCGGTCAGATCATTATGAAATTTGTCATGAATGTTGACATTGTCATGTAGATGGGAATGAGTCATTTTGGGGTCATTTGGCCAAAAACATGGCCGCTGGCAGCCATCTTTTATTTAAAAATTAAATTGATTGGCGCGGTCTACAGGTTGTACTGTTCGTCTGATTATCATGAAATTTGTCATGGATGTTAATAATGACACAGGCTGTAGGTCGTAGCTTTGGTCAGATCATTATGATATTTGTCATGGCTATTGACATGTACAATGTAGATGGGAAGGAGTCATATTGGGGTCGTTTTGGGTTGTTCCCGCTGGCCCAGAAATTCCTTTAGCCATAATTTAGCCAAATGCCAATTTTTTTTAGCCACTTTAAATTTACTTTAGCCACTTGGTTGGGAACATATTTTGAGATGAATCGCGGCCAGTTGGAAGATCGATCGGTTTTTGTAAAATGTTGGAATAATACGGATCAAACTGCAAATGAAAGAAATTCATTTTAGAAATTTGACTCGCAATAAAAACCTCCGCCACTTGAGGTGACTAAGCACCCTTCCACTCAAAAGTTGCGTTTATTACAACACAAAGCGTCTGCCATTGACACTGAATGAAATCAACACCAATGTACACCTATTTCGAATTGCTCCAAGCACATCGGGTCGTGTAACATACATGGGGTGTGGACTTACGCTTTTGTTGTTTTTGATGTCAGCTGCGCGTGATGTATTTAGACCGATGACTGATTGTGTGTTTATAGTCGCCACATTGTCCAGATGGACACATTTTGGAGGAAATTAGTTTAGCCATTTTTTTCGCCATTTTGTCGTTTTCTTTTCGCCATTTACAATTTATTTTCGCAAATGGCTAAAATGGCTACCGACAGCGTGAACACTGGTCGTTTGATAAAAAAAACATGGCCGTCAGCGGTCATCTTGGATTTCAAAATTTAATTCATTGGCACGGGCTACAGGTCGTATCTTTTGTCGGATCATTATTAAATTTGTCATGGATGTTAAAATTGACATAGATGGGAAACGAGTAATTTTGGGGTTGTTTAGCCAAAAACATGGCCGCCAGCAGCCATCTTGGATTATACTCGTTGCATGACTAAATTCTTTGTCAAGGGCTACAAGTCTTATCTTTGGTCAAATCATTTACATGTAAATGGGAAAAGATTCATTTTGAATTCAATCAAGAAACCCGGTCGCCAGCAGCCATCTGGTATTTTACTCTTTGCATGACTAAATCATTTGACATGGGCTACAGGTCGTATCTTTTCTAGGATCATCATGAAATTTGTGAAGGATGTTAACAATGACATGTAAATAGGAAGGAGTCTTTTTTTTGTCATTTGGCAAAAAAAACATGGCTGCCGCGGCCATCTTGGATTTTAATCTGTGCATAACTAGGCCTTTCAACTTTCCACATTCCTAATCGCTCCATTAACTGTAACACATGAAATTATTCCCTTTCCATATTGAGCTACAGTGTCATTGACACTTTAATAATTACATTTCAGTCAATTCACAATTTCATACATGTATATGTAAACCAATTTCATCATTAAAGAAATTGCAAATTCATCGTTGATCATCGTCTCAACATTTCATTAAAGTGAGACTCTATGTTCACACATCGATTCATTCAGGCAACATTTTTTTCCATTTCTACACTGGTTATTGCATTGATCGTCTTCAATGGGGATAATATATAATTATATATGTATATCATCGTTAACTATTAAAGTGAAATTTCTCTTCCACCCAATCGATATTGCATTAACATGACGCTTCATATTCATTACACTTCATTCAATAATTTCTGTTTCTACATGTACATCGCTTATTGCATTGATTGCCTTCAGGTAAGGTAATCTATGTCCGACTCAAATATTAAAGTGACGCATCATATTCACAACACTTCATTCCATAATTTCTTTTTCTACATAGTTTACATGTATTGCATTGATTGCCTGCAGCTAAGGTAATCTATGTTCGACTCAAATAATACAGATATTAAAGGCATTCCATTTCCATCCATTAATTCTAAGGAAACTTCTGCTGTGATATATATATGTATATATACATACAGGGCACTACATGTGCTACACCACTCGGAGAAATGACTGTCATCACACTAAAATACCATGTTAGAACTTGAATTGATATATTCGTAATCGTATATAGTCACCAATAGCCAGGTCACTACCGTAGTACCTGAAATTTCCGATCCAGTGAACTATTCAAACCCAACATGCCTGTTTGATTTCGCTGTGGGATGATGGTTCACTTCCATCCTCAAGCTACTTATGCCATTTCATGGCATAATTTTGTTCTGACGTGCAGGGGTAGATATGCTTGAGGCCCCACCACAGTTCAATTTACACCAGGTTATCAGCTATTATTATCTTATGTTCGAACTTTACTCAAATATTTGGACTGATTCATAACCATGATTTTAATGCTGGGTTTGAATAGTTCACCAGATGGGCAATGTATGTTACTACGGTAGTAACCCGGCTATTGGTGACTATATACGATTACGAATATATCAATCCAAGTTCTAACATGGTATTTGTGTGACGACACAGACATATCTCCGAATGGTGTAGCACATGTAGTACCATGTACGGAACATCCTATAATTATTGTAATATTGAATTTAATGATCAACTTGGTGGTTGCTCCATTACGTGTCACGTACGATCATATTATAACTCATGGTTCTAGCTGTCGGCCGCGCTTAGATTGGTTGTATAGACTTAACCGCCCCGTTACTTTACCCCCATACACGCTTGTTTGAAGAATCGACTTCAATGCACAGTAAGTAAATATAGGTGGTCAGTGTCAGATAGGACATTATCGAAGGCGCCACACAGATTTGAAGAGAGTGATATGGACCCTCTGTTTAAGACTTCGCCGGTAGAGATGTATTTAATTCACTCACACGCTTAAGCCGACAACCACGCTGTTAATTGATGCACATCCAATCATGATAGTTAATTTTTTTGTTAAGGGGGGGGTGTGATACCCATAATGTATTAGCAGGGGGTGCTCATATCCCGGTCCCACAGTAGAGGCACCCCTGTCTTGGACTCCGGCAGTGGAAACTTCACTAATTGTGTCCAGAGCAGTCTATCTTCGAGCAGTTTACAAATGTCAGGATAAGAGTAGCAAAGCACAGAATATAAGTGTAGACTACCTTGGATTAACCGATCTTTATCATATTCCCGTGTAGAAAGCAACTGATAAAATGTACTTCAAAAAAGTGTTATGGACCCTCTGTGTAAGACTTCGCTGGCAGAAATGGATTTAATTCATTCAGACATGCTTAAGCCGACCACCACGCTGTTAAGTGATGCACTACCAATCATAATAGTTAATTCCTCTTCATATTCTTCTGATACAATGCAACTCCCCGCAGAAGGCTTTTGTAGGAATAGTATCGCATTTGTGCGCACAGGCGGATGAGGATGTCGTTAAAAGCCAATATTGGTGTATTTATCACAAGGATATTGTGTATATTGCAAGTAAAATTATCATGAGTGAAGTTAAAATATCTGTTCTGTCATCCTCAGTAGCCTGAATTGAGCATCTCCTTCTGAAAGTCTTCCAGTGAGGTGCATGCCACTACCTATTCAGATAGGGCGTTCCACATTCGTATGGCAGACGGAAAGAAGGAGTATGTATAAGCATCTACTCTAACATGATCTGTCGTTGGTTCTGCTCCTCACGACTGGAGTAGCTTGATTTGTGACGACCAGTCATTTGATACACTTGAAGAACATAGTCAAGGTGGCATCATTTCGTCTTTCTTCAAGTGATTTAAATCCAAGGTTTTGTATCATCGTTTCAGGGCTGCTCCTCCAGTGGTAGTTGTTCTGGACCATTCTGGCTGCTCTCAGTTGAACATTCTCTATATTATCGATGAGTTCCTCTGTGTGTGGGTTCCATACAGTCGTTGAATACTCTACTATTGGACGCACGATGGCATTGTAACACTGCTCCTTGAATTTGAAGTGAGCGTATCCAAAATTTAATGTAGAAATTTATGAAATTTGAATATGTGTATACTCTATATTTTCTATTTCTATTTTCCATTTATGGTTTTATCATACCAACTTCACATATGTGCCTCTATTTCCATATCAATATCTTTCATTAACCACCAAGATTGTGCGATTGTGTGACATGGATAATGTTGTATATTATATGGATCAAGCTGATGCTAATGATGCCTATCATTGGAACATATTAAAGATGGATCATCTCTTCATATAACAATTTTGAAATAGTTTCGTGGGTATAAAATAATAAATATGAAATGAAGACCCATGTCCAGAAACGCTTCTATAAATTAATATTCATTTTATTTCGAATATATTATTATAAAATGAGATGATTAAATGGGACACTTTATTGTTCTATTTTTAGGACAGACCACTCAGGCGATACCATATAGTGATGTCGATCATTGTGGTGTTCCCATATCAATGCTCCGAACGTCAAATGTTCCAGATTGATTGCTTGTATTGTTTTATTACATAGTTAAAATGAGTCCAATTAACGTTTGACAAAATTACAAAATCAAATTTCTGGTCTCTGTTAACAGTAACCACTAGTGTTCGTTACCTAAACAACCACACGTTTTTAGACCAGAAAATATTCGTAATATATTAAATATTAATCGATAGAATTATTTTCGGACAGGGTTCTTGGGTTCATATCTAATATTGTATACCCCGGTAACTATATAACACATGTTTACAAAGAGATAGACTATCTTTAAGTTTCTCGTAAAGGGCATATAGATGTGGATATAAAAACTGCTAAAGTATTCTAACTGTTGCAATTGTGTACTATGAAAACTGGACGGTCACCTTTTTTCGAAATTTATCATCTGTTCTCGGCCAAGTTCCACTGCCTTATCTACATCTATTGAGGACTGGGTAGCCACTTGTACGGACCCAACGTTAACGATCCCTTTTGGATGTTGCCTCGGGTCGAGCGGGTCAATACACAGCTCCAGTTTATGTTTAATGAATCGCGATCAGCCTTGTCAACATTTATTCTTGAACTTGCTTCTTCTTTATGACACGTCTGAGTTCGTTCGCCTCCCTTATATCGCATGCGATGCAAGTCGTT
Source organism: Siphonodentalium dalli (assembly GCA_032622095.1). Classification (NCBI taxonomy): domain Eukaryota; kingdom Metazoa; phylum Mollusca; class Scaphopoda; order Gadilida; family Siphonodentaliidae; genus Siphonodentalium; species Siphonodentalium dalli. The sequence goes on along the minus strand of CP136061.1, from coordinate 258,497,878 downwards.
TATCAGACAATTGCATGTATGCAAACTGTATGTCCATGTACGAACACCCTTTTGTGTTGGCGTGATATCAATCATACATGAGCGTCCATGACCATACCGCTTTTTTGAATATTTCCATGTATGGAATTCCGACATTCCTACAGGTATAAGAACATGTCCTGCTTGAAATATGGAATTCAGAAAAGCTAAACATAATTCAAACAGTAAAAACTGTTGATAGTTTCAATGGCTATATTACACCCATTCGGCTGTTGTGCCAACCCCATTTGACACTTCTGAATTAATGCCTTGTTGAAATTGTACTTTTTAGATGCTGTATTGCTACAACATGGTTATCTATTTTAATTAAGTTATTCACACTATTATGCTTGTATGGAATTCCGTGCATTCATAGGAGCATGTCATATTTAAAATATGGAATTCAGAAAAGCTAAATTAATTCAAACAGTGGATAGTTTAAGTGGCTATACTACACATTCGGCTATTGTGCCGACACAATTTGACCCATCGTGCGCTCTGAATTAATGCCTTGTTAAAGTTGTGCTTTTGAGAAAAAGCTATACTGCGGCAAAGGGTTCTATTTTAATGTTAAGAAGCACATATTCCATACCTAGTTCCTGTATATACGAAGCACAGTCGCTGACTGTACTATGCTATGAACATTGCCACGCTGTAGCTGAGCTTACTAATAATCCATACATACAATATGTCCGACGAAAGGCATTATATCCTGAACACAGAGTTTACTCTTGGGATATAATGAGTTGTGTCTGATGTTGTTTTCATGATTAGGGTTCGTTGTGCACCGTCACATTACTCCGTCGATTACTCTGGATCTTTTTTCCCCAGTTTGTATATTATATTTTTAATTAGGCTATTCACAAAATTAAGCTTTTCTTAATATGTCCTTGTATGGAATTCCGTTCATTCCTAAGAATATATAATGTTTCAAATGGGAAATCAGAAAAGCTTGAATGAATTCAAATAGTGAATAGTTTAAATGGCTATAGACCTATTACACACATTCGGGTTTTGCGCCGACCCCACTATAGACGCTTCCTGCGTTCTGAATTAATGCCTTGTCAAATGTGTTTCTTAGTAAAGCGGTATTGGCACAACAGGGTTATATTTTAAACTAGGCTATTCAAACAATTACGCTTTTCTGAATATGTCCCTGTATGCAAGTGTGTGCATAACTTAGAAAATGTCACGATTAAAATATGGAATTCAGAAAAGCTAAAAAGTTACATTTATAACGAACCAGAGCCGGACGCTTTGGGTCGTATGTAGACTATATCTGATTTTGTGACGTCATCAATTATTATCTAATACGACGCTGCTGTTTTGAATTTTGAGACCACTTTTGTCGCACAATAGATCGGTGGACTTAAAGCATTAATGTCGTAATCATACAATAACTCCCTCTACATAATATATTCACTTCACATATGACCACACAGTCACTCACTTTATACTATATACTTGCATCTCACTACGCCATATAGCCACTCAAGATATACACATACACCACACACATGACTATATATGGTCAATCCAGGTATGCACTTACACCTCACCAATGGCCATTTCTAGATATACCAACACACCACACCCACGACCAGTCCTCCACACCCTATACGTGCATGCACACCTCACCCATGACAAATTTGGTTAAGTCCATACAATGGAAGACACATTTTGTTTAATTAGATAACAAAGTATAACTACAGACTGTGTGTCCCACGCATGCAATTTAATTATTGTTCTGTAATAGTGGTATCAAACTATACTAATACATGTACATAGCTGTAATAGTTATACCAATAATTTGTCAGACCTGATTATGATCACCTGGAAGCCATTTAAATGCAAATTATTTTGTTAACGGTGAGAATATTAAATTGTGTTGTGTATCATTTATGTTTCCTGCTATCGTAACTGTACTTTAAAAGTCAGACATATATGTATCATGTTGCTGTGGTTCTAAAGTCAACTCGATATGAAGTAGACATGTGCCGAAACAATACAAGAGTGAAGGCTATTGTTCCAAACAATTCTCAACTGTATATCACGTTCGACTCTTTTGTCAAATCCCCTTATGAGATATTACTTTAATCCTTTGCCCAACAGAACGGCCCTGTGCAAATGCATTCTCTTATATATGCGAATCGACCATAGGTCGCCTCGCATATATAAGAGAATGCATTGGCTTAACACATATTAAAAATTGTCAAAGAATGTAGAAAAATATTATAAAAAATGGTAAAAAGTGTTAAAAAAGAATTATTTTAGGCCAATGCATTCTCTTATATATGCGAGGCGACCTATGGTCGACTCGCATATATAAGATAATGCATTGGCACAGGGCATAACTGTAACCATCACAATGTGGTCAATTAGCCGGTTCCAATGATATCCATATTTGTATGGTTTTATTGAGACAGACCGAAGATATTTTAGGCTGTTGAAGCTTTATTTGGGCGTTTTTGGCCGTTTTGTTGGGTAAACTGTTAACATGTTCATCGTGGTATAAGTGTGGCCAAACTTTCTAGTAAATTCGACTGTCTCACAGCCACATTGTTTCATACCAAATCCACTAATTCCAGTGAATCTCAAATCAGTACAACCATGTCCCACATACATATACAAATCCGTTACTTGAAGATGGTATCCAGTGTGACTTAACCTATTTGTGTTTCCAGACAAATGAATTTAAGATTATTACAATAACCAAGTTGTGTCTTATTTTTGACAAACAAACTCCTTTGACTTTGATCCTTGTGTTGAACAAAACCTATCAGCAGTGAAGAACTTGCTAACCGTTCCATCATATAAAATAGTGGTGCGATCTGAATTTCCATTATGAGGGTCGCCGACATGCCAGTCGATGAAAGGAAGATGGCGGCCGTCCCAGGTATACATCGTGTCATTACCATACGTATCATAACCATCAACCCATAGTTCAGCTGGAAAGAGAGGGCCAAACTTTAAAACAGCATGACATAGATTGGAATCACATCGTTGTTAGTTGTATGAATTTTGATGGCACATTATTGGACATAATTAACCATTTATGTACTGAAACATCATTGACTAGCAGTTATCACATAAGAAATATTCAGATAATGTTAACCCTTTCTACACTAAATCATCATTAATGAGTAGTTAACCCGTAGAAACTTTTCAGATCATAAGTTTAACCCTTTCTATACTGAGGCATCAAAAAGTATAACTCTTTATGTACTGAAACATCATTGATGGGTAGTTATCTCATAGGAAATGTGCAGATAATAAGTGTAACCCTTTCTATACTAAAGCATCATTGATGAGTAGTTATCCCATAAGAAATATTCAGATAAATTTAACCCTTTCTATACTAAATCATCATTAATGAGTAGTTAACCCGTAGCAACTATTCGGATCATAAGTTTAACCATTTCTATACTGAAGCATCATTGATAAGTAGTTATCCCATAGAAAATGTTCAGATAAAAAGTATAACTCTTTATGTACTGAAACATCATTGATGGGTAGTTATTCCATAGGAAATATCCAGATAAGTTTAACCATTTCTATACTAAATCGTCATTAATGAGTGGTTAGCCCATATCCCATGTTCAGATAATATTCAACAACCGTAGGTATGGAGTTTTTATCCCATCAACATACCTCTAACTCAATAATAGACCATTCAGATGTACACTCTTTAACTGACTGTGAGAAACCATTCAGTGTATAACGGGTTAACCCTTTACCCAACAAACCGGCCAAAACCGGCCAAATAAAGCTTCAACAGTCTCAAATATCTTCGGTCTGTCTCAATAGAACCATACAAATATGGATATCATTGGAACCGGCTCCTTGGCCACATTGTGATAGTTACAGTTATGCTCTGTGCCAATGCATTCTCTTATATATGCGAGTCGACCATAGGTCGCCTCGCATATATAAGAGAATGCATTGGCCTAAAAAAAATATGTTTTTAACACTTTTTACCATGTTTTCTTACATTCTTTAACAATTTTATAATTTTTAATGTGTTAAGCCAATGCATTCTCTTATATATGCGAGGCGACCTATGGTCGACTCGCATATATAAGAGAATGCATTGGCACAGGGCCGTTCTGTTGGGTAAAGGGTTAATTGAGAACCCCGAGATTACAAGCATACTCTCAAACAACCAGGAATGTTGTGTTTGTGGTTAGCATTTGAAGTCGACTGCGACCAATTCAGTCTTAAAAGTATACACTGGAATGGCTCAGTCATCAACCCTGATCAAGTGGCCCTGCTAATTTGCTATGATGTTGGTGGGTCCTGCTGTATTGTCACGATGCTGGTTGGGCAAACTGATGCTGTTAATAAAACCTAGCGTCATATTATCTAAGGTTATTATTATGTTTCCAAAGAATTCATAAACCTATAGGTTCTATACTATAATAATAATTGGTGTGTTGGTTGTTGGAAACCGATCATAATAAATAAGATGGTTATTTCTGTCGTTTTGCAAGCATCCGTGCAGCCATTGTTGAAATATTTACAATGTATCCGTTCTTAAACGTTTCATAAAACCGTATTGAAACCATAGTATTTTCTTTGATTCGTATAGATTCATCCAAACTCTGCGAAAATGACAACGTTAGGAACAATAAATGTTAACTGTCCAATTCAGCTAGAACCATCAATATTATAGCAAAGACTTAGTAGCAGGACCACTTCGCCTGGGTCGACCAGATCACATGCTAACAACACGGATTCCAAATCAATGGTTGGTGTAGATTAAACCAGATTTCAAAGCAATTATATGACTAACTCGTGAAACTTATGCACACAAGTACATATTCGCATACTGATTGTGGAGCCACGATAATTTAAAGAGCGTTTGGTGATTATATAATTTACCATGAACTATGCGATTTGAAATTTCGCAAATACAGTGAGTACGACCGTGTGATATATTGTCACAAGAATCCGATTTCAGAACATACCGTGTAAACAAAAGAATCCGATTTCACTTTGAAAATCTGAACATACCTTGTAAACAAAAGAATCAGATTTAAATATGAAAATCAGAACATACCGACCCCTTAGAAAATAACAACGGGATCCCAAGTCTATCCCGCAGGGAAACCGACAATAGCCCGGGATCCCCATGGGATCCCGGTCGTTGTCCGGGAGCCCGATCCGAATAATTTATTCCGATTGGGATCCCGACGGGATATGAACGGAATCCCGGTCCGGACATTTTCCCATATATATATCCCGCTATTTGAAGTGACCGGAGTCCCAAACCAATTCTGGTCCCAAACAGCATCGAACCCCAATATATATAAACAAACCCGAAATTCCAAGAGAAAATATTCCATAGGATTTCCAAAACTGAATACTGTACAACATGGAACGTGTGTCCGCAGCCAATGGTGTTCCAGGATACACCCAGGGCAGAACCTTCAACCCAGGAAAGCAGACAATATTCAGTTCGTAGGGGCTGCCGATTTACCACATATATCGGCACCCCTGTTAACTATATCGAGATGCGAAATATTGAACACATCATCAGTTAGGACACGACGAGTACAAAGTTAATGCGACATCTTGGCGAAGAATATGCTAGCAGTATACAACGTGAGACGGGTGGTTATCCGGGCAATTTACGGATTAGCTGTACCAGGCATTACCGAGAAGATGTCCGTTGAAGTTAACGTAGCGAGCTGTCCAGGTTGAAACTAGGAGACGACACAGAAGAATGTTGCCTGCTTGATTAGCCTAGGTACGCCCAAATCGATGTGCCGTGAAATACGCCAGGGGCTATCCTAATCTCCCTCACGTATATAGATGCGAGAAAACCAGGACTCGATACTCAGTTCTCAACAAACTACCAGAAGTTACCAACGGCTCACGGGCCTCATGGCGCCGAGAAGACAGCTAGGATCTCCAGCCGGAAACATGGATTGGAACATTACAATCTTGTATTTCTAACAACGCAACCCCGATGTACCAACGAAGAAGCGAAGCAGACGACAGGCCGATGAACTCAACTGGATATCAACCACGCAGACGACAGGAAGACACCCTCAACTAATGAAGACACGAGCAGCCCACGATTCACGTAGATGACAAGAAGACCCCAACCACAGGAGACGACATGAAGACGAACCAATCTAGGAGAAGACCCATGACGAAGAAGATATTTCTATGAACTATATATTAATAAATAATCAAACCGTCTTGATTGTTATTAACGTTATATGCCCGTATTGGTACATACGTTAACTGGTGCCTAACGAGCTAGGATCTGAACGCGAAACTCAACAACAACAACGGGAAGACACAAACACAACGTGAACGACCGGAACCGGAAGTGTTGGATAATTCGCAAAACGTGAGTCTAACTGCTTATGTTCATAATGTCTACCCAATCGGCAGGTGTCTTGACTCCATTAACTGAAGCAATTAATTCACAAATTGCAGCCATGGCAATGTCAATAGTAACACAAGGGAAATCCTACAAAATATCATGGGTGAATCAAATCGATAGAGGAATGCGCAGTTCTGATCGGCGCGAATGAGACGAAGAAACCTTATATGGCTTTCCAGAGTAGCACAGGCCCAGTTTCAGATTTTCTACACAGATACTTGTCCGCGAATCAGAACGCCACGTGGCAAGAAACAAAAACCGAATTAGCTAGCAGATTTGCCGAAATAAATGATAGTCAATTCGCATTTTCGATACTGAGAAAAATAAAGCAAAAACCCAACGAAAATTTACACGTTCTCGCAGAACGAATTCTGGAAACAGCAAGCATCGCGTACGGAGACCAACAGGGCGGGATTGACGCGGTTCAAAACCAACTGGTAGGTTTTTATATTAACGCTTTAAGAAGCGACAGCTTGAAAATGAAATTGATTAGAGATGCCACGAGGACGCTACAATTGGCCGCCGAGGTAGCCATGCGCGAAATGGGAATCCGACGTGTTATTCAACCTCCGAACAGGTCGCGAAAATTTCGAAGAACCAGAAGCAATGGAAGTAGACCACTTTCGAAATAAAACACTGAAAACAGACTGCGAAATTTGCAGACACACTAGTCACTCGACGCGCGATCACCGATCACGCCCGCGACAGGTACGCGTGGATGAGGTCGTTAACCCCCAAAGAGCGATCGAATGTTGGACGTGCCAAGGTAACCACTTCGCACGTGTTTGCCCCTTTAAGACAAAAACCCAAAAGCATATATATTGTTGGATTTGCGACAGTAATCATTTTGCCAGGGATTGCCCATCCAAAGGCGGTAACCCGAATAGTAGGCAATGGGGCCCATCGGTAAAACCATCTCGAGGAAACCACCGGAACCAACCCAATCGGTCACGTGACCCATCCCATAATGCACCGCGTCACATCCGGAGATTTCCGACAGAAAACAGACCCCCACAATTGATGACCCTACCCACGTACCCAAAAAACTAGGAAGCCCTCTCATTGAGACCACAAATGAGAGGAGTTTCTCCATAAATATCGTAGGTAACCCCAGTTCCTGTTTAGTTAGAATAGGTAAAAATAAATACCGTTCGTTAGTAGATAGTGGCGCAGAGGTGTCATTGATTCATAAACGGGTATACGATGCATTACAGTTTCGTCCAAAACTAACCAGGGAACGAATTAACCTCAGCTCTGTGAATGGGAAATCATTAGGTGTACTCGGTAGCATTGAACTAACTTTCAGAATGGCGAAAGTAAAATTGACTCATAAATTTTATGTAGTGAATGACATGACCCGGAATATGATCTTGGGGAGGGATTGGTTGACCTCTCGGGGGGGTCAGACTGTATTATGACCTGGGACGCCTCAATGTCAATGACACATACATCCCGTTAGAAGAGGACGCACAAATAGCTTCTCTTTTGAGATTGGCTCACAAAGTTCATCTAAAACCTCAAACCTCAACGTTATGTATGGGGAAATCGAAGGAATTAGCTACACTTCATAAATCAACGTTAGTAGAAGTGGCCCAAATCGAAACAGGTTACCTGGCATCAAAACCCGGTCTGGAGATTAGGAACTCGATTTCGGAATTAGGTAAAGGACATCAGGTCCCAGTGGTACTGATAAACAACACTAATAACACCGTGTATCTACGGCGCGGCAGTGTAGTTGGAAAATCAGTCGCATACAAACGAAGACGCAATCATGCTGGGGAAGGTTATTATCAAATAGCATTACAACAACAGCCTAAATCACTTATGCTGGTACACAAACACGTGACACAGGCGAAACGCCTACAAGCGGACAGATTTAACAAAAAGGCCACAGACACCAAATTCGAGATTTGAGAGGCCGTGTATGTTAAGAATCACTTGCGGAAAAGCAAACTAGAAAGTAAATGGAAACCCTACTTCCGCATAACCAAGCAAATAACGCCCGTTACTTTCGAGTTAAGGAACCAATTGACTGGGAACGTCACACAATCCCATGCTGAACACATGCGCAAGGCCAACCTTAAGTTGGAAATCCCCAAGACTGACGCCAACAAGCGTGCTCAAACGTTTTTTGTACCCCCCGAAAACGAAGACAGCGACGCCCCCGTCCCTAACCCTGTGGGTGGCTCTTCTGGTGATGAAACCGAACCGTTACCAGATGATGTAATCGCTCAATTTCGGAGACAATGATCAGACTCCGATGACGAAGATGTCCCTTTAAGCGAGCTTAAATTGCGCTTGCAGCGCAGAAAAGCGCGACTCATGCGCTCAGGGTCATTACAAAACCATGGCTCGTCCACGGACGAGGAACCAGGGCCGAGTGCCAAAGCGCAACGTGCTTCCGCACCACGCCGATACAAGCGCACTGTAACAGAAAAGCTTACTAGCACTGACAGCTCGGAGGACGAATTCATGGAAGTGGTCGCCATCGAATCAACCCCTCGCGAAACTAGGCCAGTACCGGCCCCACGCAAGTGTAAGCGGCTCTTAAGTGGAGCGAGTAGCGATTTAATAAGTAAAACATCATTGCAAACTATACTATCCTCGGTATCCTCAATAGTAGCAGCAATGTAAATAATAACAGAAGTGACCTGGGACCCTATTCTTAACTGTCTTATTGGCAAGCATAACCTGGCCTCGTAAACCCGCCAGAATGTGGCGTTTGAAAATATTTAGCCCAATGCCCCATATAAATTGCAATAGGCAGTCATGTCCCTATCGATTGCAGGCCGCACGTTTCCAAGGAACCATTACTTACACGTAGTGAATTACCGTTACCTACCAACCAACCGTTGAGCTTTACAACCGTGTGCCGAGAGATGACGAGCAAGCGCCAGCGCGAATAGCGCCACCCTTATGGTTACTCCGGTTAAGCGCGCCCCGCACAAACTAAAGGCGATCTAAAAGATTCACATGCCTGACTTAGTGAATTAACTAGTCTATACCAACCCCTCCAATGAATTGTATCAATGGCCATGGCGGTAGTATGCCCTTGTAATAACAGCAGTAGTAATTTTCATCCTGTTGACTCACCGATATTGGTGGACATTTGTTAAAAGACACTTGCCAAGGTTAGCCATTATGCACAATAAGCAGTTAGACCAGCAACCTGAGGATGTCCCAATGGTCGTGTTCAAAGAGCCCATAGACGAAGCAGTGGAGACGGATGTACCGAAGCCGTCTGCGCCATTCAGGGACAATACTCAGGAAGGCCCATATCCAATTATAGCCGTCAGAGGCTAAACCACATCCGTGGCGGATTGGGATTAGTATCACTTATATATATGCATATATCTATTCATGTATTTATTGTTTTTCGTATCAAATGTTGCATTAGTATATACATATCAATTGTATGTTTATAGAAGTTTATGCATTTCTCATATTTTCAATATTAATCGTTGAATCGCGATAGTTATGTAATTGTCGTAATTATTAGATCAAGTGTTGAGTGGGGATTAGGACCCCTTACATAGTTATAGTCATGTGTGTATGATGGAAATTAGTCATCCCGATTTATCTTGTGCATAACTGTTCGTCGATCCATATCTATGTAGACCTAATTGTAAATTACCCTTTTTGCAATTGACCGATCTAACGACCCTCAAGCGGTATCGAGAAATTGGAAAAGTAATCATTGTTTACTGAAGTATCGTTTATTCTCAAACCTCATACCAATATTCGTTTGAGTCTTACATGCTGACCATGGCGGCGTAACAAGGGTCGACAATTTGTCACAACCTACCCCCATACTCGGACAGTGAGGACGAAACTACCTCACCACCCGACGATGACAATATGACATCCCGCCCAGATGTGCGACCGTCAACTAGCATACGGCCACAGGGAAGCAACCTCGACACCATGCCGCACATGCAGCCAACCCCATCTTACAGTCAGCCATGGATACAACCTTACAACGAGTATAGACGTCATTGCACGATGCAGTCGCCTCCCCCGCCGTACAACCCACCCAGAGTAACTGAAGGCGCACCCATCGACATCGACCCAGATTGGTACTACTACCCGAACTCACCACGACAGTCAACACAGACTCGCCAGCGAACCTACACCGGGGCACGACAGCAGCCGTACCAACGACAGCAACAAACGTACGAACAGGAGCGGTCCCTCACTCAACGATGCCGCTGTTGCGAACTGATTCGGAACTTCATCAACCTTCTTCGCAGCGATGGATTGGACTGGCGATTTCAATCGTAGCTTCAAATCGAAAAAGTGAAGGAGTAATGTTCCAAGATACACCCAGGGCAGAACCTTCAACCCAGGAAAGCAGACAATATGCAGTTCGTAGGGGCTGCCGATTTACCACATATATCGGCACCCCTGTTAACTATATTGAGATGCGAAATATTGAACACATCATCAGTTAGGACACGACGAGTACAAAGTTAATGCGGCATGTTGGCGAAGAATAGGCTAGCAGTATACAACGTGAGACGGACGGTTATCCGGGCAATTTACGGATTAGCTGTACCAGGTATTACCGAGAAGATGTCTGTTGAAGTTAACGTAGCGAGCTGTTCAGGTTGGAGACTAGGAGACGACACCGAAGAATGTTGCCTGCTTGATTAGCCTAGGTACGCCCAAATTGATGTGCCGTGAAATACGCCAGGGGCTATCCTAATCTCCCTCACGTATATAGATGCGAGAAAACCAAGACTCGATACTCAGTTCTCAACAAACTACCAGAAGTTACCAACGGCTCACGGGCCTCATGGCGCCGAGAAGACAGCTAGGATCTCCAGCCGGAAACATGGATTGGAATACAAGGTAAACATTACAATCCTGTATTTCTAACAAAGCAACCCCGATGTACCAACGAAGAAGCGAAGCAGAGGACAGGCCGATGAACTCAACTGGATATCAACCACGCAGACGACAGGAAGACACCCTCAACTAATGAAGACACGAGCAGCCCACGATTCACGTAGATGACAAGAATACCCCAACCACAGGAGACGACAGGAAGACGAACCAATCAAGGAGAAGACCCATGACGAAGAAGATATTTCTATGAACTATATATTAATAAATAATCAAACCGTCTTGATTGTTATTAACGTTATATGCCCGTATTGGTACAATGTCCCCAAACTCCACCATATTAAATTGTCACACATACTATGCCATCGCTACTGTGGTACGTGTGTCCGCAGCAAATGTCACCAAACTCCACCATAATAAATTGTCACACCTACTATGCCATAGCTACTGTGGTACGTGTGTCCGCAGCCAATGTCACCAAACTCCACCATAATAAATTATCACACCTACTATGCCATAGCTACTGTGGTACGTGTGTCCGCAGCCAATGTCCCCAAACTACACCATAATAAATTGTCACACCTACTATGCCATAGCTACTGTGGTACGTGTGTCCGCAGCCAATGTCACCAAACTCCACCATACTAAATTGTCACACCTACTATGCCATAGCTACTGTGGTACGTGTGTCCGCAGCCAATGCATTGGCCTAACAATTTTTAATAAATGTTCTTACATTCTTTAACAATGTTTATAATTTGTTCTTTCATTTTTTAACATTTTTTATAATTTTTTCTTATATTCTTTAACAATTTTATCATTTTTATAAAATTTTTCTTACATTCTTTAAGAATTTTATAATTTTTTTATAATGTTTTTTTACTTTCTTTAACATTTTTTTTCATTTTTTAACGATTATAAAAAATTATATAAAATTTGTTAGGCCAATGTATTCTCTTATATATGCGAGGCGACCTATGGTCGACTCGCATATATTAGATAATGCATTGACACAGGGTTTTCGTTGTGTTTTAATGTGTTTTATACAAATATCCGTCCCATCGCTACTGTGGTACGTGTGTCCGCAGCCATTGTGAAAATCCAGTATCATGAACTGTTACATCAAGGAACTAGCCCGATGTTGGTATGTAGGTCAGTCCACTCAAATTGGGAGCAAATCAGCAATAGGCCACAGTGTTAGAGGTTGTTGTAAGGTGGAACTCGCTATTGACATGTCCTAAAAGAGAGCATAAATGTTCAAGCACACACCTATTCTATAACTATTTTGTTTCTTATTGTATCATGTACACATATATTTCTGGAGAACTATCTCACCTGTAGAGTGTCTGAGTCTGAACAGGAAATCATCCAGATCATCAAGCATTATTCTACTTTCAATTGTGATCAGGTGGGATCCTTCAGCAGAACACACAGTCCTGGCATCATCTCCATCTGTTGGCGTACTGTGGTATTTGACGCAGTATCCAACGCCACCCAGTATTTCATAGTTGTAGTCAATGTAGATGGAGCAGCTGCTCGGTGGTCCAGAAGATATCACTGACTATTTCGAGTAACAGGAACGGAACGAGGAACAGGAACCACTTCCGAGTAACAGCATGACTATTTCGAGTAACAGGACTAAGGAACAGATATATAAGATCATATTTCTCGCGTTTTACGCTATGAAACAATACATAGTATACACCATTCGAATGAAAAGCCTCACCACCTCAGGAATATTGCAACATTTAAACACTAATTTGAGAACTAAGCGTATGACTGGCCAGGAACGTCGAGCGGTGAATCGGGAATTAGCACACACGTAAATGTAACAGGAATGAGGACCAGAGATATTAACTTAATTTTCTCACATTTTACGCAATAAAACAATACTCATCATACTTTCGAAAGCATAGCCTCTCCACTGCATGAATATTGCAACATTTAAACACTACTTTTGAGAGCTAAGCATATAATTGGCCAGTAACCTCGAGCGTTGAATCGGAAATGTTCACGCATTTTACGCAATGAAACAATACATGGTATACATCATTCGAAAGCATAGCTTCTCCCCTTCTTTAATATTGCAACATGTAAACACCATTTTTGATAACTAAGCGTATAATTGGCCAGGAACGTCGAGCGGTGAATCATAAATTATAAAAAAAAACGAAAATATTTCCGAGTAACAGGAATGAGAAACTTATATATAAGCTCATATTTCTCGCATTTTACCCTATAGAACAGTACATATTATACATCATTCGCTCGCGTTTACCCTATGGAACAATACATATTATACATCATTCGAAAGCATAGCATCCCCTCTTCATTAATATAGCAACATTTAATCACTACATTCGAGAACTAAGCGTATAATTGGCCAGGAACGTCGAGTGGTGAATCGGAAATTAGCACCCCGAACACAACCAAACACAACCGGACATAAGTTCAAATAATGGGAAATATAACAAATAAAGGTCATATGTATTCATGTTCAAACTATTAATATACGAGGTTTGGTGGAGTTTGGGCCAATAATGAGTGTTTATTAGATATTTTGTATAACGCGTTTTGTGTTCGGCATATAAAAGCCTGCATGGGGTTGCCCCCTCCCCCAAATGGCGTCATTTGAACACTTCATAAAGCAACACATGCTTTTTTTATGAAACGGGTTCTGTTGACACGCCTGTATTATTAATACGCCACCCCTTAACACACATGAGAAACGAGAAGAATATTGATTCACACTTAGTTTTCACCTTTCCATGATTGGAGCTCCCTGAAATTTTAAACCCTGTGCCAACGCATTACATTGACCTTGTAAGCCAGTGCATTTTCGTATATATACGAGGCCCCCATGGTGGTTTGACATAAACCTCAAATTATATCAAGTAACGGTCGCTTGTGTCCTATTCCGCTCCGGTTCCGGTGATAAAAATAGGTCGGTTATCTTTGTGGACATTATATGACGTCATGTAATCGATTCGGTAGCGGCCTCGATTGGCCCAATCGGTTACGGGTGCATTTTATCCCTTTGCAAATTAGGGATATAGAAACATCCCAGAAGGGTAAATGTAACTAAAAACAATGTTAATTTCAGACTATAGATACTTCCCAGAAGATGAGGCATAAGCAGAATGAGGTCTCCAGAGGGTGAATTTGGTGATGCTAGCCCGCTATGCGGGATAGCATCACTAAATTCACCCTCTGTGGACCTCATTCTGCAAATGACAACCACAAGCCGTCTCGCCCTCCAGCGCTGGCGATGAGGGTTCAAATCCACAAGTTTCCATCGTGGAATTTGTAACTCGAAATCCTTATCTGGTGGAGTTGCCTGTTACTCGCCGATGGCCGGTCGTTTGCCGCACATGGTCGGCGAGTTTATCGGCCATTGCAATCACTGTTAGATTAGCCGTACGTGTGCAGATTTTCTCCACCACTAAAAGTGGCAATGTCCTGATATGGCCTTAGTTGACGAAAGCGACATTAAACCCCAAATTAATCAATCAATCAATCATGTAAATATTTGTCAGTAAATAGTTGTAAATAGTTGTCGGTCGGTAAATAAATCTATATTATTTCGCGTGAACCATCTTTGAAGGCATTGCGTCCCTTTAACGTATATATCGACCATTACTTGATCGGAACCTGACCAAGAGGTAAGAAAATAGAATGAAATTTCGAGATAAATCCGGCTAACTTCTCAGACGAGAAGGAATGTGTAGTATATGCTAGCACTCTGGGCATCAAGCATCTGGGGTCTGGCACTCTGTGCATGTCTTTCTAAACCAGAGTGTTTGTGCCCATAGTGCTAGTCGACGGGTTGCCCCAAAGTGGCAGTCGAACAAGGGGTGCTCAGAGTGACAGCCGATGATGGGGTGCCCCATGTTACAGCCGATGAGAGGTACCAACCCCCTTCCCGGCTGCCACCCAGGGGCATGCTCCATTGTGACACTAAAGGAGGGTCCCAAAACTAGGGACATTGTGGTATGCGTTTCCCTCCGCTGGAAAAACTGGACATAGAAGAAAAACCGAGAATATTGGAGCGTTCGTGAAATGTGTTACTTTACCAGTGCATTTTAACGAAAGCGATAGTGTTCGAATATATTCGAAGACGGGAGTGTTGTGAAAGAATTATGTTTTTTTTTAAACTCAAATTTTCTGCTGAAACTCGTTTAAGGCACTGAAAGGAATGCATGCGCGACTCTGCACAGCATAATATCCCATTACAAGGTATATAGTCGAAGCGTTGTGAAATATACAATCTAATGTAAGAGTCATCTATAGCAGATTTGTGTTTGGCACATAGTGGCCGCCGAGGAGGAATCCCAAGTGGACTCCTTTTGACAGAAAAGTAACAGAGTTCTTACATTCTTTAACAATGTTTATAATTTGTTCTTTCATTTTTTAACATTTTTTATAATTTTTTCTTATATTCTTTAACAATTTTATCATTTTTATAAATTTTTTCTTACATTCTTTAAGAATTTTATAATTTTTTTATAATGTTTTTTTACTTTCTTTAACATTTTTTTTCATTTTTTAACGATTATAAAAAATTATATAAAATTTGTTAGGCCAATGTATTCTCTTATATATGCGAGGCGACCTATGGTCGACTCGCATATATTAGATAATGCATTGACACAGGGTTTTCGTTGTGTTTTAATGTGTTTTATACAAATATCCGTCCCATCGCTACTGTGGTACGTGTGTCCGCAGCCATTGTGAAAATCCAGTATCATGAACTGTTACATCAAGGAACTAGCCCGATGTTGGTATGTAGGTCAGTCCACTCAAATTGGGAGCAAATCAGCAATAGGCCACAGTGTTAGAGGTTGTTGTAAGGTGGAACTCGCTATTGACATGTCCTAAAAGAGAGCATAAATGTTCAAGCACACACCTATTCTATAACTATTTTGTTTCTTATTGTATCATGTACACATATATTTCTGGAGAACTATCTCACCTGTAGAGTGTCTGAGTCTGAACAGGAAATCATCCAGATCATCAAGCATTATTCTACTTTCAATTGTGATCAGGTGGGATCCTTCAGCAGAACACACAGTCCTGGCATCATCTCCATCTGTTGGCGTACTGTGGTATTTGACGCAGTATCCAACGCCACCCAGTATTTCATAGTTGTAGTCAATGTAGATGGAGCAGCTGCTCGGTGGTCCAGAAGATATCACTGACTATTTCGAGTAACAGGAACGGAACGAGGAACAGGAACCACTTCCGAGTAACAGCATGACTATTTCGAGTAACAGGACTAAGGAACAGATATATAAGATCATATTTCTCGCGTTTTACGCTATGAAACAATACATAGTATACACCATTCGAATGAAAAGCCTCACCACCTCAGGAATATTGCAACATTTAAACACTAATTTGAGAACTAAGCGTATGACTGGCCAGGAACGTCGAGCGGTGAATCGGGAATTAGCACACACGTAAATGTAACAGGAATGAGGACCAGAGATATTAACTTAATTTTCTCACATTTTACGCAATAAAACAATACTCATCATACTTTCGAAAGCATAGCCTCTCCACTGCATGAATATTGCAACATTTAAACACTACTTTTGAGAGCTAAGCATATAATTGGCCAGTAACCTCGAGCGTTGAATCGGAAATGTTCACGCATTTTACGCAATGAAACAATACATGGTATACATCATTCGAAAGCATAGCTTCTCCCCTTCTTTAATATTGCAACATGTAAACACCATTTTTGATAACTAAGCGTATAATTGGCCAGGAACGTCGAGCGGTGAATCATAAATTATAAAAAAAAACGAAAATATTTCCGAGTAACAGGAATGAGAAACTTATATATAAGCTCATATTTCTCGCATTTTACCCTATAGAACAGTACATATTATACATCATTCGCTCGCGTTTACCCTATGGAACAATACATATTATACATCATTCGAAAGCATAGCATCCCCTCTTCATTAATATAGCAACATTTAATCACTACATTCGAGAACTAAGCGTATAATTGGCCAGGAACGTCGAGTGGTGAATCGGAAATTAGCACCCCGAACACAACCAAACACAACCGGACATAAGTTCAAATAATGGGAAATATAACAAATAAAGGTCATATGTATTCATGTTCAAACTATTAATATACGAGGTTTGGTGGAGTTTGGGCCAATAATGAGTGTTTATTAGATATTTTGTATAACGCGTTTTGTGTTCGGCATATAAAAGCCTGCATGGGGTTGCCCCCTCCCCCAAATGGCGTCATTTGAACACTTCATAAAGCAACACATGCTTTTTTTATGAAACGGGTTCTGTTGACACGCCTGTATTATTAATACGCCACCCCTTAACACACATGAGAAACGAGAAGAATATTGATTCACACTTAGTTTTCACCTTTCCATGATTGGAGCTCCCTGAAATTTTAAACCCTGTGCCAACGCATTACATTGACCTTGTAAGCCAGTGCATTTTCGTATATATACGAGGCCCCCATGGTGGTTTGACATAAACCTCAAATTATATCAAGTAACGGTCGCTTGTGTCCTATTCCGCTCCGGTTCCGGTGATAAAAATAGGTCGGTTATCTTTGTGGACATTATATGACGTCATGTAATCGATTCGGTAGCGGCCTCGATTGGCCCAATCGGTTACGGGTGCATTTTATCCCTTTGCAAATTAGGGATATAGAAACATCCCAGAAGGGTAAATGTAACTAAAAACAATGTTAATTTCAGACTATAGATACTTCCCAGAAGATGAGGCATAAGCAGAATGAGGTCTCCAGAGGGTGAATTTGGTGATGCTAGCCCGCTATGCGGGATAGCATCACTAAATTCACCCTCTGTGGACCTCATTCTGCAAATGACAACCACAAGCCGTCTCGCCCTCCAGCGCTGGCGATGAGGGTTCAAATCCACAAGTTTCCATCGTGGAATTTGTAACTCGAAATCCTTATCTGGTGGAGTTGCCTGTTACTCGCCGATGGCCGGTCGTTTGCCGCACATGGTCGGCGAGTTTATCGGCCATTGCAATCACTGTTAGATTAGCCGTACGTGTGCAGATTTCCTCCACCACTAAAAGTGGCAATGTCCTGATATGGCCTTAGTTGACGAAAGCGACATTAAACCCCAAATTAATCAATCAATCAATCATGTAAATATTTGTCAGTAAATAGTTGTAAATAGTTGTCGGTCGGTAAATAAATCTATATTATTTCGCGTGAACCATCTTTGAAGGCATTGCGTCCCTTTAACGTATATATCGACCATTACTTGATCGGAACCTGACCAAGAGGTAAGAAAATAGAATGAAATTTCGAGATAAATCCGGCTAACTTCTCAGACGAGAAGGAATGTGTAGTATATGCTAGCACTCTGGGCATCAAGCATCTGGGGTCTGGCACTCTGTGCATGTCTTTCTAAACCAGAGTGTTTGTGCCCATAGTGCTAGTCGACGGGTTGCCCCAAAGTGGCAGTCGAACAAGGGGTGCTCAGAGTGACAGCCGATGATGGGGTGCCCCATGTTACAGCCGATGAGAGGTACCAACCCCCTTCCCGGCTGCCACCCAGGGGCATGCTCCATTGTGACACTAAAGGAGGGTCCCAAAACTAGGGACATTGT
Organism: Siphonodentalium dalli; assembly: GCA_032622095.1. NCBI lineage: Eukaryota > Metazoa > Mollusca > Scaphopoda > Gadilida > Siphonodentaliidae > Siphonodentalium > Siphonodentalium dalli. The sequence continues at coordinate 258,478,992 of CP136061.1, read as the reverse complement.
GGTATGCGTTTCCCTCCGCTGGAAAAACTGGACATAGAAGAAAAACCGAGAATATTGGAGCGTTCGTGAAATGTGTTACTTTACCAGTGCATTTTAACGAAAGCGATAGTGTTCGAATATATTCGAAGACGGGAGTGTTGTGAAAGAATTATGTTTTTTTTTAAACTCAAATTTTCTGCTGAAACTCGTTTAAGGCACTGAAAGGAATGCATGCGCGACTCTGCACAGCATAATATCCCATTACAAGGTATATAGTCGAAGCGTTGTGAAATATACAATCTAATGTAAGAGTCATCTATAGCAGATTTGTGTTTGGCACATAGTGGCCGCCGAGGAGGAATCCCAAGTGGACTCCTTTTGACAGAAAAGTAACAGAGTACTGTTCGCGAACGTAGTCGTCTAGATTTTGGTCTCAGGTCTAGACTACCCTAATAATCACGATGTTCCACGCCAGGACTTGGTCTCGCGAAACCACCTGGTTCCAAGCTGGGATCGGCGGATTATCGTACAATCAACGACAATTTGTTTACCCTGTGCCAATGCATTCTCTTATATATGCGAGTCGACCATAGGTCGCCTCGCATATATAAGAGAATGCATTGGCCTAACAATTTTTTATCATTTTGTTTAAATAAATGTTTCTTACAATTTTTAGGACATAAGATAAAAAAAACATCCATTACCCTGCAGAGAGCCCCACACATATATAGAAGCATATAGAAGAGTGTCGTCTGCTCATGTTTGTCTGGGGCTCTGGGTGAAATTATAAAATTGTTAAAAAAAACAAGAAAAAATTATTAAAATTGTAAAAATTTGTTAGGCCAATGCATTCTCTTATATATGCGAGGCGACCTATGGTCGACTCGCATATATAAGAGAATGCATTGGCACAGGGTAAAAAAGGGCGTGCTGAGCGCTGCATCGAGATTGGTGTGTTGGTGTCTCCAAACACGAGCACGTGGAAGCTGCTTATCTCCGTGTTGCTCAGAGGTATCTGTATGCCGTCGCCGCTCGACGGGGATCACGGGGCAGGGGTGGTGCGGATTTCTCACCCATATGCGGATGTCACGACGTTGTCAGTTTTACAGGTGGAGGAAAGTCTAGACAGAGAGTAAATTGCACCGAGAAATCACTCCGCTGTGTGTAGAAACCACCGACCCCGGAAAGGGACCGACAAACTTGCCCAGATACACGAATCAGATTATCCTCACTTAGAGTGGATCGCGAATCCGCGCTTGTCGGCATTCGAACTAGCTTCGTCAGAGCTAGACGGCAAATAGCGGCATAATGCCCCGAGTATTCTACCGACGGGACGACCGGCGTCCTTTAGTAGGCTTTACAATCAATGTATAGTGTAAAATATTGTTTGTTCAGATCAAGAACCAACTATATATTGTTCAACTTTGAGTCAAAATATTACACAGAAATTACATTCAGCTCTTGAAAACATTATTATAGGGGATATCAGGTGGGAATTTCCAACAACTGGAAATAGTGAGGTGATAAAAGAGGGATTCATTCTTGGGAAGGTATTTTATGACACATAATTTGTGTGTGTGGGAGGGGGGGGCGTACTTGATAATTTGCGAACACTCTGTGTCTATTAATTTGTATTATTTATTTATTTGTACAGTCAGAGGAATATGGATTTTCGCAGTTGACCTTACTTGTATATATAGCAGATATGGCACAGTAGCATGTTATATATGCGACTCCCAAACATGCCGAGCGTTGCTATTTGAACATGTCTGGGACTATACAACAAACAAGGCGCCTATTTTCACTGTCTCAAACATTACATTTGCTTATTTGTATAGTTATCATTATAACCATTTACTGTAAGTCGCTTAAACGTGGATATTAGATCGGATTGTACATCACACTTTGTCATGGAGCATAGCATGTCGGTGGAATACTTTCCGGAAGTTAACGTGATATGGACGCCGTTTCATTCTCATAACAGGGACAACGTTATATATTATGGGGTGACATGGCCACTGGCCGGGATCTCAGCTAAGAATCTGAGGGGATCAGTCCAAATGGATTATATTTTAGTTGGCGTGAACGCATGCACTAATTGACCCACTCCACCACACTGTATACCGTATAGCCTGATAGTGGAATTTGTGTAGAGTTTTTGACTTTAAGACCCGTGATTAAATTTCGTTGGCGTTGTGAGTTTGACGACGATGTGTCGTAAAGAAACCCCATGTGCGTTACAATGGCCTTCCCCACTGCGCATTCGATCATATAAAATCCACATTACCAGAGGTATAATATAGAATTATCGGAAAACGGTTAGGTAGTATAAAATTAAAATTAAAATTGAACAGGTATATGTTTCAACAATTCCTAGCTCTCGAGTATGGGAATCGTTTTAGGAAACCCAATGGAGCGTACGCGGCATGCATTAATACGTATACACATCCCTGGTCAATACTTTAGTGGTCTTGCATAAAAACTGCTATGATGTTGGTGATCCTGCATATCTGCTATGATGTTGGTGAATCTGCATATCTGCTATAATGTTGGTAGGGCAAACTGATGTCGCCACGTCTACAGTCATTTCCGTGGTGTTTTCGCTAATCCGAGAATAATGAAACGTTAATATTTGTCGGTATTATCCAATATTTCTGGTAATGTCAGCGGTGACAATTATTGATTATAGTAACAATTAACCGTGGTGCAGCAGACATGTTAGTATCCAATGTATAGAAGGCAGAATAGCCCATTGCATTCATCAACCACAACTTGTAAGCGATTGCAGGACACGATGGGGCAATATCTACCATTTTCCATATTTTGGCAGCCATTTTAGGTAACAATTAAGTAACAGTGTTGGTTTCAATGAGTTGGAATATTCATAGGTAAAGATATGCCTCACTTACATAACAAAGCTATGTTCATTTCTATTTGAAATGTGCCTAAATCCCAAATGTGATTTTTGGTGATATTTTATGCCGCGTTCTGTAAATTCGATTTTTGAGGTTTCATTGCTTCATATACAAAATACAATATAACGTCACATTTCTGAACCAGTTCCAAACAGCATAAACTGATCTAGAAGATATTAGTGAAAAAATGTCATATTTTCAAATTCCGGTGGCCATTTTGGCGGCCATCTTGGATGTGGAGTTTCAATTTTGCCCTATAAAAGTGGCATTATGTCCTAGCTTCACGAAAATATATACATTTGCATACATTTTACTTGATTTTCAAGCTATAATTTGCATCAAACTGACTTAGGGCCAAATCTGAAAAACGGCGGCCATGGTGGACGCAATCTTGTCTGGAGTCTACACGACCACTTTTGTTTCTTGTAAACATTGCTTAAAAGTTGAAGGACATAATAAGGAACAAAATGATTTGGATAAAGTTAAGTCCCAGGGGGTGCAAGGTTACCCCTATAGCTTCCGGACTATATTTCTTTTATAAATTTAATAATGGCTGGGGCCCAAGTGTTTGCAAAACGACATGAATAGCCACCTTGATTACAGTCAATTTGCAACAACTGATACAACCAGTATTAAAATGTTTAACAATATATATGTTTTTTGAATATTGGATACATATAATGGCTTTCCATGGTTGTGTTCTGATTGTCCGAATACCGTTAAAATGAGAACTTTAGAACATATAACGGTACACTTTCTTAACAGCATCCATTTGCCCTAATAGCATCATAGCAATTCAGCAGGTCCCACCAACATCAGTGCACATTGACATGACCACTTTACCTGAAAGTTTACCAGGGGGACAATCGTCATCATTCTGCTTCTTCTTCATTACTTTCATATTATGTGTCTATCCATGCATGGCTGACAGACCACTTGGCCTTCGTGTCGATCACTTCAGACTTATACAACATGGGCTTATAACGCACTCCGTTGACCACTGACCTGATGTACTCCCATATATGCGCCGTATTTATATACAGTATACTATTATAATTACGTGCGCTCGCGCAACAGTATGGCGATCAGACAGATTCGTAGCTTGGTAGCTTGGTAGCTTGGTGTCACACTCCATGACGTCACCAAAAACGACGTAAAACCTCGTGGCGTTCTGACATTTTTTACTGTGCCGCATTTTTGCTATGTTTATTTTATGTGTTGTTTTCGTTTATTTGTTTGTCTCCGATATCGCCATTTGTCAGGATTCCCTGTTTCTATATTTAAAACTGGCATGCTCGTAGTTGGCCTCGATTTCGATTTTTTCTCCCAGGTCAAAATTCTTCAGAGTTATGACAAAAATAGATCGACCTACATTTTCTCCATCAGAAATCTACATCAAAGAGTCTATAGACTCCTTCGGGACCTACATAGACTCCTTCATTTGTGTATTTTCACTTATAATTGGGAAGTTTTATCATTTTTGGTTCGTGCGAAGACCTCTTTTTATCGTGCGGGAAAAGAGAGACATTCAAAACGCGATTTTGTAATTCGACGCAATAGGCTGAATAGCCTAACCTTCAGCAGAGTTCCGGGTCAAATACGACGAATGACGTAACACAAAACAAAACGCATTTGTTAACACAAACACCGTTTTAAGAGTTTATTATTACATAAAATGATCGTTATTGATTAATTATTGATTAATTATTGATATGTATTGTTGCATATTGACTGCTATCAATATTTATAATAATAGCACTAATTATTTCTTATAATTGCTCCTTTGGTCAACTTTGACTATCGGAAAATGAAAATGAAAATATGCAGCTGAAAAAAATGTAATCGATATTAAAGTCTCATCATTTCGGCAACATGGAATTGGTTTTAATTACTTAAATGATTAATATAGTAATTTGCCTTTTATCTGTGATGAAATGAGAAATGGTAATTGTCTTTTTTTGCTAACATTAAATTAAATTAAATAAATTAAGTAAAATACAGTGAAATTATTTTTTAAATTATTGTTTATTACATTTTTGCGCACGTTGGCATCTCTCTGAGTGCATTCTAGTTATTATATGCGTCTGATTTACGTCATGGTAGTATACTTGAAATGTAAAGCAGGCGCGTATAATAGGGACAGCATATACATGTAATGGCAATGAGGCCGATGATAACAGCAGGGCGCGTTAATGCCCTTCCACGTGGAGTTTGCCGCACGTAATGAGCGATACGCACATCATGCCGCGTGTTTTCTGCGCCAACTGCGTTTTCTGCGGCAACGGCGTTTGCTGTGGCGACGGCGTTTCCTGCGGTTACTCATATATTTCCGTTGAAGTCATGGTTTCATTGTTATTCGCGTATTTTTATTGTGTTTAATTTGTTTAATGACTGCATAATGAACTACGATGCACACTCACACTTCAAAACTGACCTGCATGGACCGAAAACTGTTTTGCCCCCAGTGTCTTCGTTCTGTTAGACCGTCATTGAAATCGGCGGAAGTTACCGAACAACCGCAGACTAAAACGCGCGGCACCTCGCCGTCGGATTAGGACACCAATATAAGTCTGAGACAGCGTTTTCTGCTATGTCGCCCGCATCACACGCTATGTGCAAGCACTCGTTCCATCCAGTTTGTTACGCCCTATGGATGTTTACTGCTGCGCTGTTTGGCCGTAACAGTGGGGCGATGGGGATATCTAGCAGGACAACACATTTCAGGTTTCACGCGTTGCCAGTTATTTTAGGAAATTGTTGTAAGGCTGACCAGGCCGTATCTCCCAGGACAACATATTTCTGATTTTCGCGGATGCATATTCGCGGATGTCTCATTGTTGCAGTATGTAACTTTTATGACCGCGTTAATTGCTTTCAATGTTTAGGTATGAACAATAGCTTGGCCACTCTTGTAGATTTTATGGCGGGAACTCAATGCAATATAACAGCTGTATTTGATGATGAAGTATGGGGCATGTCTCAGTTGGAATGTAGACTAAATGTATTGCGAAGTATCGGGTGTGTATTTAATCCGTTTAATCGATTTTTGGTCCGCATTTAGAGTCTTTCTGGTGTGGTGAATGAGAAACATGCAGAAATAAGCCGTAATTTTTTAAATAAATTTAATGATTAGTTGCATGTTTTAACGGAATTCTGAGGCGGTCATTCATGAAACCGATATATTTTATATTATAATTTATATATATACCTAATAATATGATCTTGATGGCTTACCATTTCTGACTATGGTTTTCTTGTTCTAAATCGACGACAAATCGCACGAGATACCGCGCCGCAAACGCCGTGTGGAAGGACCTTTATAATCCCATACACTTACCGTCTGAGGATATCGGGTCCGCTGTAGAAACAGATGTACTTCTCATTATCGACAAAACAAGTGTAGCAATACTCGATGCAGCAAGCACGATACTTATTGTGGAAATAACCCATGTGTTCCTGGAAATAGATTTTACGCGGTCTAAAACACCCATAGCTTAACGAGGCAAGTGTACCACGTCACTGCCACCGTGTGTATAACATAATTAGATGTTAATAGCATATTGGGTGTGGTATTCATATCACATGTTTAGATATGGATTAGACTCAGTGGACATTGATCTGAATTCAATACACTTTCGATGTGATCAGTTCATTCTTCCTGGCTACAGTTGCGATTAAAATTTAACACTGAGCCCTATGGAGTTTCTAGTATTTTGGACAAATGGCGCCATTGTGCGTGTGATGATATGCGCCTACTGATGTTCATCATAAATACTAAGTATGACTCACAGACGTAGTTTAAAAAAAATTGGATGTGATAAGATGATTCTTGCTGGCTACAGTTGCGATCAAAATGTAACACTGAACCCTATGCAGAATGCTCAAACGTTGATTGTAATATCACTCATTGGCGATCGTGGGCAACGATATATGAAGATTAACACTCGTGTTTGACCCATTGTAACTATCCGTGATTTAATAGATGAAACATATGATATAGTTATGACTCAAGATACAGTAATTGACAAATTTGTTTTATTTGATACTTGTCCTTCTTGTTGTCCATTTACTAGTTTTTTAAGCCATATCGTTGATCATAACGGGATGTAGTGTCACAACTACATAGGTATAGATGTTAGTTGTTCATAGTCATTAACTCCATCGTTGTCATCGGGAGACTATCCCACATACACTGGGAGATCCTGTGTTTTCGCAGGATTTGTGCTACTGACAAATGGACATTGCATTGCAGCTGAGATCTTTACTATTGCCGTATAGGCTTTGCTTTGACACTTCCCACGCCAGTTATGTTTGGCGAACTTCAGTACAGCGACTGAAACCCATCATTCACCATCGGTATTATAAACACAATTAATCTTCACGATTCCTGTATAGCTGTGACAATCAAGTAAATTCGAATTTCCTCTAAAGTAGTGCTTAGTGAGTAAAATAGATATCAACTATAAGTGCATTTTCCTGCAAATTCCGAGAATGTGCTTAGTAACCGTTACTAAGGAGCAACCGGGTGGCAAAATCTCCCGATCCTATAATGATCAGTGGCTTATGCAGAACATGCCTGCACAGTTTTAGACATACATGTGCCCAACTTGGAACTAAACCAGCACCATGTGATTAGACACTGACTAAATTAAGGCAAAAAAACCAATGAATGATAGTACACCATTGTGGCATTTGATTAGCAACCGTTGCTAACTTTAAATAAGACATTTGGTTCACTCTGATGGTCAGGTATATCTCAAATTTCACATTTGGATATTAACTGCACCGGGAATGCAAACACTGGCGTTGAATTACGACGCTATAAGCTATAATTGTAATTTCCAGTCTATTCCCGGTAATTGCCTCGGCTAATTTCTCGATTTTATAATGATCAATGGCCCATGGGGCACAAACCTGTACAGTTTCTCATCTGTGTCACCATTTGAACATAACCAATATCATCAGACTATAGACACTATCTAATTTACGGGAAAATACCACGGCCCAGAATGTTGATCGACATGGGACGCCACGGTTCAAAGCCCAAGTATAGAACGATCCATTAAGCTAAGTCGATGGTTTGTTCACAACAGATGGAGTCATGATACATTATGAGGGATGATGGAACGATCCACTCAACTATGTTCTTCAACTTTGCTAGTATCAATAAGTGGTATTCACGAAACCACCATGCACGACTTCCTGTCTATTCGCGATCTTGTCGCACCATGTCAGCCTAAGATATTTTGAACCCTCTCCTCACAATATAAACAATGCTGTACAATCCCCAATATCGACAGTTGTCCGGCACGTATATTTGTCGCAAAATGAGAGAAATATAGTAAACTTTATCACCATATAATAATACAACAAAGTCATTGTTTGTGTTAGGACCCACAGTTCTCACACATGCACATAAACATATAATTTATGACTTTTAACTGTGTAGTAGACATGATGAAATCGACAACACGTGTCATTATTATTCTATCCCATTAATCGTGATTCATATGCAAGTCTTTTTTAATTTTGTCCACGCACTGTGTCACTTGCATCATAATGTGTTTTCTACTATATATTTTGAGACTTCGTATAAGTGTGTGTATGTATGTGTGTATATATATCCTTTATAGACTCGAAAACGGCTCCACCGATTGAGCCCAAACTTGCTATCTATGGGTATTTTTACCGTGGAAGTGTCATGGAAGGGTCAAATCGTGACCCCGACCTGACCTTGACCTTCAAATTGGTCAATACAATGTCAAATCGGGTAAGACTGGCGGATTTCGACGAAATTTATAGCTAGGGGTAATTTTGTCCGGGGAGTGTTTTGGATGAGTCAAATCGTTACCATGACCTGACCTTGACCTTCAAAATGGTCAATTCAAGGTAAAATCGGGTAAAATTGGCGGATTTCGACGAAATTTAATACATAGGAGTACTTTTGTCCGGGAGTGTATTGGACGGGTCAAATCGTGACCCCGACCTGACTTTGACATTCAAAATTGTTAAATTCAAGGTCAAATCGGGTCTAATTCTTATGCGCCCGTGTCCTTGTTCATATACGCTCATATAGTCATGTTTCTGACAAAGGCATCATAGGCATGGGACGAATTCCGCCAGTGTCGGGCTAATCTGCTAGTCTACTATATATTTTGAGACTTCGTGGGTATATATATATATATATATATATATATATATATATATATATATATATATATATATATATCCTTTATAGACTCGAAAACGGCAGACGGATTTCGACGAAATTTGATACCTAGGTGAACTTTTATCCGGGAAGTGTTTTGGACGGGTCAAGTCTTGACCCCGACCTGACCTTGCACTTCAAAAATGTCAATTCGGGTAAAACTGGCGGATTTCGACGAAATTTGATACCTAGTGCTACTTTTGTTCGGGGAGTGTTTTGAATGGATCAAATCGTGACCACGACCTTACCTTGACCTTCAAAATGGTCAATTCAAGGTAAAATCTGGTAAAACTGGCGGATTTCAACGACATTTTATACCTAGGTGTACTTTTGTCCGGGGAGTGTATTGGACGGGTCAAATCGTTACCCCGACCGGGCATTGACCTTCAAAATGGTCAATTCAAGGTCAAATCGGGTCCAATTTCACATGCCCCCTGTTATTTCTGACACCGCCACTCGTCAGTAAACGCAAAGCTCGTCATTTTAAGAGCCTGCGATGTACTCATGTTCGAATTCACATCGTGGAACTCATACAAGTCTAAGATATATATGCGAATATAAGGCCACGGACTAGACACTAAGATACGTGCGCTGATTCGCCCACCCCAGCCGCTATCCAGCATCCCTGTCACACAATAATGTCAACTCGGACTCGGCTCTTTCTCGATAACCTCTCAATGCCGTACATAAAGATTGCACAAGCCCACATTTTTTTTTGTTCCGGACTGTAGAAAATTGTCGATAACCAGTCTAAATGGGCGGGAACTTAACTTACTACTTAAGTAGGACTTAATCTTGTTTTGTGAAACGCGTTCTTGAAACGGAAAAGTTACATCATAAGATCCACCTTAGATCTTAGATTAAGTCCATCTTAAGATAATCTTATGACCTTGCTTCATGAAACAGGCCCCTGGTCAGCATACATTCTCAAAATAATCATATGTGTTCAACAGCCATAAACAGATAGAATATTAAAATATATAGTTTTGTTCATATAGCAACCATAATCATCCTGTATAAGTAGCATGTTACCATCAAGACCTACACTGTTTTACATAAACAAAAGCCTAGTTCTGTTACAGAATTTTAACATATGTCTGTTAATATTTTTCTGAAAACTGACAGAGGAGAATTACATAGACAGCTGTGTCAATAGTCCGAACATGGATTGTCGTCAGCCCACAAGAAAGCGCATGCATGATGTGCAGCACAGTTCTAATATCAGCTTCCTCCTGACAAGAGTTTCTCAAGATGTACTCGGAAGATTTTGCTATTTTGCGAGTTGACGAAGCTTCTGTCATGTTTATCACTTTATCGTCACCTATAACATGTTATGACGCATTATTTATCAGGAATTCACATAGTTCAAGCTTTTTGTCAGAATCGCCGAGGAAGTCGTTCCATTTGTTCGGAATCTTAGTTTGGCCACCATTTTTTCGTCTAAGACCTGTACCACGATTCTCATGAGTGCTGCCTTGTTGTGTTGCCTTCAAAATACCTGTCCCACACAACATATATGATATTAACAGTTCTTAGTTCGTAGAGTTGAAACTTAATTAGTGACTGTGCGTAATCATCAAAAGTAGATCCTATCGCATGTAAAATTATATGCACAAGAGCTTGGCGCAAATCTAGTATCGTGGTCGCTGATATCTGGACATTTTTGTGGAAATAAGCAACTCAATATTTGTGCACTTTATGGTGAAAATGTGACCGAAAAGTAATTGTCACTTTAATAGTCTTATTTTTGAGTGTTACCTAACACATTTAATCGGTTAGTAGTTGTTTGTGGTGTACATATCTCATACAGCCACTTATTATGCTTGCGGCAAGCATAATCTACATGATAAGTTTTTGTAACTTCTCGTTTGCGCCTACACATACATTACTCGCATATTCCATGATTGGGCGTGCATGTGCTAATATCGGATTTCCAGAATTTTGCGTTTTACAAGATACCCAAGTTTTCAGAGCTGGGATCATGTAGTATGAGCTCTGGTACACACACATGTTCTATGTAACTGGATATGTGCACCACAATTTAGTTCAGTCCAATTTGTCATTAATAAACAGGCATGAAATGATATTCTCAAACGCAGAAAACTTTTCGTTGGTCATTAGCTTTCTAAATGAAGACAACTATGGAATAATTTGAGTCGAGAACAAAAAGTTACCTCTGATGATCGTCAGGTATTATTGCATGAAGTTATACCAGGGTCCGCGCTGGACCGACATTTACTTTTGCCAAATAATTTGCCAAATGAAAATATTTTGTGCCAAATTATATTAGCATTTGCTAAATGCTAACCCTGATAGTATCATTTTCTGCAACGTTAATTATTATGTTTCGACACTCGCGGTTTGAACGACTTTTGATATCGATAGAAAAGCAGTTAGTCAATAATTAATTATACTCGCATCTCTATTGTGGTTTATCATACAACAATAAACCAATCACCGAACAATACAATGGTAGAACGGTTGCTAACTGTTATACGCTGTACTCGTGAACGATTAAACGTTTGATTTACTTCTTGGAACGCACATGCAATGATGATGGTGACGATGAGGATGAGGACGATGGTGATGAATGACGATGATGAAATGACGAGTAGTTGACGATTATGATGATTGCATGATATTGGTGATGATAATGATGATGATGGTGATGATGATGATGCGACGATGATGATGACTGCATGACTATGTTGTAAATAGTGTATATATGTTCAAATTCATCTCTAATTTCATGTTAATTCATGATTTAGTAAATAAAGCATTCACAAGCAGTAAAAGTTTAAGAATTGTATACGCTATCAAAGTATAGAAATTGTGTTTCTAATAGTCAGCTGAATCTTTCATTCTTGATAACAAATTCCACTGCTGTAGGGACTCAGATGGAATTGATGTATATTCATATATAGATACATACTAAATAAATGGTCTGTTTGGTGCGGTAATGTTGAGAGCCGATTTTAAATCAGATATAGGGAGTCTTCTGGGAATACTGGGTAGCTGGATCCAAACAATAGTCAACAGAGAGAACTTTTGAAAAACAATTTGAAAACACTTCCCCATTGCCCTGGTCGATTTTGTTGCTGTACCCACTGCCCACATTAACCCTTTACCCAACAAAACGGCAAACAACGGCCAAATAAAGCTTCAACAGCCTAAAATATCTTCGGTCTGTCTCAATAACACCATACAAATATGGATATCATTGGAACCGGTTCATTGACCACATTGTGATGGCTACAGTTATGCCCTGTGCCAATGCATTCTCTTATATATGCGAGTCGACCATAGGTCGCCTCGCATATATAAAAGAATGCATTGGCCTAATTATTTTTATAATATTTTTCTACATTCTTTGACAATTTTATCATTTTTAATATGTGTTAAGCCAATGCATTATCTTATATCTGCGAGGCGACCTATGGTCGACTCGCATATATAAGAGAATGCATTGGCACAGGGCCGTTCTGTTGTGTAAAGGGTTAAACGGATCTCCTTTCATAGTTATAATTACTATCAATGACAAAGCAGGTTTGTCACAAAGCAGTTTATTAAAAAATACATTGATATAAGACATGAATGTTGTAGGTTGATGTTTGTGTACATGTATGACTCAATTGATTCTGAATAAAAAATACATAAGGATGACAACACAAGACTATTTGCTCTAGACACTATCGGGGCTCAACCTACGTTCTTATTAATGTGATATGTTGGTGGTCGGATATCGACAATAGATACATTTGTATCAGGTTTTAAGTCTGTGTTATAGACACACAAATACTCAAAATATCATAAATGAGGAACAACCCTTGTGGTCTCAGTGGCCATTAATCCTTACATTACTAAATACTCATTGTTGAGTTGTTTCCATACGAGCTGTTAAGATAATAAGTTCACCATAGGTCGTGTGTTGAACTTATTAGCTGAACATTTCCCTCCAATAAATTTGGCTCCTTCTGCAATTTTATTATTCTGACGTCCTCTTATTCCCGAAAACACATCCAGATAAACATTAGTATACTTTATTAGCTGATTATTTCCTTCCAATAAATTATTCAATTGTATTATCTATCGTCTCCTTATTTTCCCAGAATACACCTCCAGACGAGCAATATACCATCCCTTGTATATATTGTTGTATAACTGAGTGAGAGAGTATATTTAGTACAGAGTGGGTTAATGGCGAACAGTAACGAGATATTTTTTTAATATTTGCAAACGTATTCGTACTTGTGTTGTTATTTGGGATGTTATTGGTGGTTTTCATTGATTGAAAATTATTTTCACATGATAAGTGTACGTTAAGCGGCTAATTGCATTTGGAAATTTTGACTAACATGGGACATCTTTCAATTACACTCATCGTCGATTGCGTTATTTAAAATAGAACAAAAATAATTCTTATCTGCAAAATATTGCTATGCAGCGAGGCAACGAATGGGGTCGCCGTTCAACAGTGACGTTGTGTTTGAGTAGAACTGTTTGGTGGAAATAATACCATGCAGCGATAAAACTGGGCTATTATATAGCAGGTTGCTCGTCTGTCTCTAAAATTTCGACAAAAACATACAGTCGAATCACAACAGAAATAAATACACTGCGCGTCGGCGTGTACAATCGAATTTTACGACAGAAACTGATTGTATCGTCCTATATATAATCAGTTTGTTTGTGGTAAAATTATACTATACAGACCTGTTAGGGTGTAAAAAAAACTCCTCCCCCCTCGGGCCACCCACCACCCCGGCATACATTCCTGCAAATGTTTTACTACCCCACCCCCCCCTTGTACAGACCGATGCGCAGTGTATTTATTTCTTAAGTATATACTGACGTACTAGTACAAACTTGCGGTGGGTGAATTATTTGTACGCGTTTTAAAGAATAACGAATAAAGAAACATAACAACAGATAACCACTGAAATTGCTTTCATCTTATCGGCGGTAAATAATGACAAAATTTATTTTCAAACATCTATTCATCCGCATAAATTCACAGTGAACATGAACGTTGTTATACCTTCACTTCAGCTATCAAAATTGGTGCATAATTGTTTAACCCTTTACCCAACAAACCGGCCAAAAACGGCCAAATAAAGCTGCAACAGCCTAAATTATCTTGGGTCTGTCTCAATAAAACCATACAAATATGGATATCATTGGAACCGGCTCATTGACCACATTGTGATAGTTACAGTTATGCCCTGTGCCAATGAATTCTCTTATATATGCGAGTCGACCATAGTTCGCCTCGCATATATAAGAGAATGCATTGGCACAGGGCCGTTCTGTTGGGAAAAGGGTTAAAGCTGCCTTTTTTGTTATCTACATACATGTATATAAAAGAGTGGATTATGTCTGTTCGCAATTTTTCCCCCAGTCCCCTGTACAAATTTCAACCGGTTACTCGGAAGATACTGCCGGATGTTAGTTTTAAAATAAATTTAAAAAAAAACATCGTATTATTAAATTGAGGAGTTCAATCTGAATGTTTGTTTTTCAATCAAAATGTTTAAACGATACAAATGTGCGCGAACCGCACATATTGGCCGTTGCTGAATAAAGACTGTGTTAAAATCCAAACGTACACGAAGCGCTCAAAGGGATTGCAGACCACTAACGCACAAGGGGACCACAGGCCCCTCCGTCGCTGATTAACCCTTTAACCCTTTACCCTGTGCCAATGCATTATCTTATATATGCGAGTCGACCATATGTCGCCTCGCATATATAAGAGAATACATTGGCTTATCACATTAAAAATTATAAAATTGTTAAAGAATGTAAGAAAAAATGGTAAAAAGTGTTAAGAACAGAATTTATTTTAGGCCAATGCATTCTCTTATATATGCGAGGCGACCTATGGTCGACTCGCATAAATAGGAGAATGCATTGGCACAGGGCATAACTGTAACTATCACAATGTGGTCAATGAGCCGGTACCAATGATATCCATATTTGTATGGTTTTATTAAGACAGACCCAAGATAAATTAGGCTGTTGAAGCTTCATTTGGGCGTTTCTGGGCGTTCTGTTGGGTAAAGGGATAAAGGATCCCGAAGGGAGACTTTCTCAGCTATAACTTCCTAAAATCGTTTTCAGTTGACCGGATGTTGTCCTCGAATCATAGTACTATGAAAAGCGTACAACTAATTACTTCCGTTTAATTACCCGCAGCGCTATTGTTCAGAGAAAACAATTGCTTTGTGCTGGTTAGCGTTTGTTGTGTTCTCGATGAAGCAGTCACCATGACATATGACGTACCCTGGTTGATCAGTTCACATCATGTGACTCAAATGTTTCGATGCGTACACGACTTTAGTATTTCCAGAGGAAATGAAGTGGGCATATTAGAATTGACGAATTCATTTATTGACTTATTTTGATCTTCGAAACTTAACGAAATTGAGGCCTAGAGATCACGAGCAGCTTGTATGCGCTGGGGTGCTTACAATGTCAACCAATCTGTCATGTCAGCAACTCGGAGTTATCATGTGACACCCTCACATGATATGACCAAAGAATCCTGCTGAATCTATTTCTGACAAACAAATTTTAGCTCGCTGCCATCACAATATTTGTCGGCGATGTAATACTTAGAGTTCGCGCTGTTGTACATCATGGTCATGCAGCTTTGGTTATGAGGCTCGCCCGGATACCAGTCCACGAATGGTAGATCATGTCCGTCCCAAGTCAGCTTCGCCTTGTAGCCATTCATGTTGTATCCGTCAATCCACAATCGATCTGAAAAGGACAGTAAACATAGGGAACATACACATAGTAAATTGCCCAAGCTGGTATAAATTGTATTGACATTTGGGTGCTCTAACAGTGAGAAATATTTGGATTGCATTATTTTAATCTCAGTGAACGATTCGTTAATGAACTCAATGTGATCGAATTAGGTTCATGCGAAATAACATACACAGTATATAAAACAATTAAATATGATCAACACGTACATGAAAAATTAGATTGGCTGCAGACACACGTACCACAGTATCGATGGCATAGTATGTGTGACAATGTATTATGGTGGAGTTTGATAACAATTTGTCGTCATAATTAATATGCCATAGCTAGCCATGTCGCTCGCTGCATATTCACACAATGAGTCTGCCAAAGTTCGTTATAATCAGCCTTTTTCTTGTTTTGGTCCTTGTACATATAGTTCGCTTTGTTTATTCCAGATACTTTCTCTCAGCTATATTTCCTCCAACAGTTCCGAGACAGTTTCATCGGCCCCAATTATAATGTTAACGGACTGAATGAGGGATTGCCACGGTCAAACGCAATTCTGAGGGCAACATGGCTAGATATGGCACAGAATTATGACGACCAATTGTCACCTTACTCCACCATAATAAATTGTCACATCTACTATGTCATCGCTACTGTGGCACGTGAGTCCGCAGCCATTGTGTAAACAGTGTCTACTATGGAGCGCATACTAAGTGATTGGTCTATCTGTAAGCGCGTGTTGTAGAAAGTTTGCATGAGCTATTTTGGATTTGATCACAATTGTGGTAATAAATGTACCATAAGCGAAAAATATTCAGCTAGAGGAAGGTTGCAATATATAGTAACTATAATTTCTAGGCTCAGAATAGAACACTACATTACGTGTTAAGGACAGGCTTCGTCGAGTGTTTGAAGGAGGTGCTACACGTACACTACACGACACACTACTCTACACTACTCTACACTACTCTACACTACTCTACACTACTCTACACTACTCTACACTACTCCTGGTGGTAGCTTATATTGGGCAATGGTTACCAACCAAATGATCAGCAGATATGTTTAGTCTGCAACTGTCGCTTTGTACATTGAATTTTGTTTTTATCCTAAGTTTATATCCGCTCATTCTTTCAATGTTAGATTGCCTATTTTCAAACAACTTTCTGTTGTCAATTCATAATGTACGGAAATTACCATTTGTTCTTTGATGTTGGAAATTCATCCATGATTCCAACAATATGTTTCACTATATCTCGATTGTAGTATAACATATATATGTAGGCGCTGTAAAACAAATTAAACGGTTTATGCGTTCCTTAGCAAACGTAAGCTCCCACAAGCGAATAAGTGTGGAAACCCCCATTGGTGAGCGATATTTTCCACATGCGATACAAGGTGTGTGGAGGAGAACGAGGTTGTTCCATTATTGTGGAGGAGAACGATCGCGTATTATTGACACTGGAAATTAACGGCATCTGTAAACCATTTTTTGTCAATGCACAACATGATATTATATACCAAATACGTCATATATATAATCCCGCGAAATAGTCGCATGAAATGATGGGCACTACATGGACACGATTGTTTCCGCACATGAGTTTAGATAAATCAATTGTGATTTAAAAAAAAGACATTCATAACATTTTAGTCTTCTGAAAAAGTTTGCATGTAAATGTCCGTTATTAGACTAAAGTGGTCGATACTGTGTAAATATATGTTTTGCAGAATCCAAGTTCCAAACACTATCTGCAGCTTTAATTATCTACGTTCGGCAATTACCATAATTGACAGAGTTAGTCAATTTTAACCATATTGTAACTTTATTGTAAATAGCGGTTCGACATCAATCACGAGAAACCTCACGAAACAAGAATCTACATTACCTGACATTCCGAATCCAATTGTAAGAAGCAATGCTTGTAGCTCATCTAGCATCGGCCTGCTTTCAATTGTGATCAAATGAGAGCCTTCTAAAGAGCAGTTATTAATGGCATCCTCTACACACAGTTCTATGTAGCTGAATCTGAGACAGTAGTCCGTGCCATTCAGTGTGTGATGTGAATAGTCGGCGTAGTTCGAACATTCCAGGACTGCCAAAGAAAATAAATCCGTAAATGACAGATAGGACCTTGATACACTAAAATAGTTGAAGTATGTCAATTAGTTACCTCTGTTTCATTTTGTGCTTCCTTTCTGCGTATGACCGGGGTTGTGGTTAGATGGTTTCCATTGGAGGGGGTGTCCTCCTTGGAATTTCCCATTGTACCACCCCCACTCACTTGAACCAGATCAATATCCCATGTTCGCGAAATTCCATTTTCCGCCATCCCCTTATAGGTTGGTACTTTGGTATATCAAACTTTCCAACTATTGTAAATTTCCAACCGGACACCCAATAAGGTTGGGAAACTTGCAAAGTATGGCCATTTCAGATCAAAAGTTGAAAGATGTGCTGCTATTGATAAAATATCATACCCCGCACTAATTCCTCAAATGATTAGTCCGGTATAGCTATAGCCCCCTGTCGGGTAATCGTAGCCCCTACGTCTGTGAAATCCTGGCGCCAACCCTGCTGAAATGGCCATCAGTTGGAAATCTTCCAACCTTAGTTGGGTTGTCAGGTTGGAAATCTCCAATAATTCAAAAGCTTGAGGCCAATCTAGATGCTAGTAATTTATAATTTTCATTTTTCAGATTTCAAAATGTTCTCGTTTAATCCCGGGACCTTTAATTTAAGAAAACAAATCGGGGTGTGAATTTCCTAGACAACAGTACTAGACGTTACGATTGTGTACGTTCCATGTTCAGATCTAAAATTGTTCTCATACTGGGCCGAACCAATCTTTTACCCTCCTGGCTAGTACTACTGATATAATTAAAATAGCCTACCATCCAGGTTTGTGACGGGTGCAAATGTGGAAGTACGCAAAGGTGTGAGTTTGGTGTGGTTCGAAGAGGGGGACGTTGCAGTTGTAAATTTCAAGGCAGACACCACCCAAAGGAAGCCATCTAGCCACAACTAGCCAAGTATCCCAGACCCAACCTGTGGTGCCCCTCGCGACTTTGTTTTCGCTTTCGGTACATATTTTGTTCTTTCCAAGAATACACTGCATCGGCGGTATCATATACACATGCATTGAACGAAAACGCTTCCCTGACATCCACAAGGTAACGTCGTGCAGATAATTGTGTTGTCGAAATGATACCGACGATTGATCTTCACAAAACTCCACATCAAAATACAAAGGGCAAAGCTTATCGATATTAACTGTGGAGTGTGTTTTCCTTGTGAAAATCTTGCATATACACATGGGCATAATTAAACGGGATACGAGCATCTGATCGCTTGGCTTTATAAACAAATCTCTTAAACTGTAATTTGTGTAGTGGATTATGACATACGAATGGTAGATATATATACACAGTGTGTTTCTACCGATTCATGTATCGCTACTATAGGCTCGTTTTCGTGGGAAGTTTATTTGTAAGGCAGTATTACAATATTATTTTCAATATGTGTTAAGGTATTGACCCCATGTTACAATAAAGTTACCATGTCCGATTTGACACTATACAACCGCCATGTGTATGTCCTATCTTGACCAGAAAATAATTAGATTGGGTCCATGGGCTCATTAGTGAGAGGCTGTCGTGCATGGCCAGATGTCGACTTTCGAAAGAAGTTTAATACGCTTTGATTTGTTTTCAGCCTAGCATATATAACGGTATTGAGTAATTTGTAATTTGAGTCGTAGATTATGACATACGAATGGTAGATATGTATACACAGTGTGTTTCTACCGATTCATGTATCGCTACTATAGGTTCGTTTTCGTGGGCAGTTTATTTGTCGCTGAGTAGATATATGACCACGAAAAGGAGCAGATTCGCGATGCACGAATCTCAACGCACTCATCGGGTATATAACACATAGTTATCACTTGTCTTATTTGACTATTTAATTATGTCGGTGTATTTTAGTTAAATCATATTTAGCTCTATGCATATTAAGTTTCAAAAATCCAGCAGTTTCACGAGGGTCACCACCTGGACTAGTGGAGGAACTGCATACACTCACTAGGTTCACAACCTGTAGTCGTGGAGGGATGCCCAGACTCACGAGGGTTTCCACTATCTGATAATCCTTTCCGTGATTGATTCTGCAATAATATTTGTTTTATACGGCTAATTCATATTATTTAGTGAATGTTATAGTCTATAATAATAGACAGTCATGTCATGCCTGTCTTCAGAGTAGTACGATTTTAACGCATTCACCTGTATGAAAGTTCTGATATTGCGAGTATATGGTAATTGCGTTCATGATACAACGATAGCCATCTTAACTGGTATATTTAAATAATATGTTCGCGGTTACATGCAGACAATTACACAATTGAAAATAATCCCAGTTAATGATAAATACTCAGAGATCGTTACTTTTTAGTTTATTCTTGATAACGTATGCTGCTGATATTTTTCCAGACACAATGCGGGGGTGGATGGGTATGTCGGGCCGGAAAAAAAATAAGTAATTGAAATGTTGTCCTACACTGCAAGTGTCTGTATATGGACTATTTTATACGTGCATATATCATTTATTTTAGAACACACTTTGTTCCCTGCTGGAGGTTAAAATGGTCTGATAAATATTTAAATATGTTGTTTGAGACCAAATTTAAATGATACTAGCATGGGTAACATATATGAGATTAGATTTTGGTGACGTAAGCAGAAGTAGGGATTATACTCCCAATAGTATCAACAAACTGTATTTTGCATGAAATATGATAAGTTACTTTTTTAAAATAGTTTTTATTAGGAATACCATTCCAAATGTGTTCCTTGTTTCCAATCATGTTCCACTATCGATTTTACAAGTCACTATATGTGCCATCCTACCATACCGTTTGACTTCAGGTATGGACTCAGTGGAATTTGTTACAAACCGCTAAGGTGACAATTTTGAACACAATTAGGTACGATAAACTTCAAGAATCCATTATGTGATATTACTGACAAAGTCTCCATCAATTTCTGTATCAACTGTTTACATTTAAACTGGAAGAACGAACAAAATGTCCGTCTGTCTGTCACCATTATTATTGACTATTGATAAAAATAAATGGTGTGAAACATTTCTATCTAAATCTGCTTCGATCATGATATGACCATACGCTGGCGCAATAACGAACCAAAGCTAAACACATGATGGTAGCTGTGGATTTTAATTCATTTTTTTGTTTGTTATCAAAATTAGATTATAGATTCCCTGGTATTCGCACCAAATAAGATTCACATAAGGCTATATTTCCTGGGTTGATTATCAGTAATTACACTCCGTACACAACGGTTCGTCGAAAGAATGGAGCCCAATCGTAATTTCGAGTATGAATAAGGCCAATCGTACTTCCGGGTAGTCTTGATTGACAGCTACACTATACATGGCATAAACTACCAACATCAAAGTGAAAATAGTTCTACCTTGTCGACAGAGGAACGGGAACATTTTTACTGAATTTAAGTAATATATTTAGTGACGCTGTGTCAGCGCTGCAACTGAGATACTATATGGAGTATCGAGACCATTGCATAGCTGAACATTTCATTCACAATATGTCACCGTGTCGATTTCAACGACAATCGACGAACACCGTCATCGTGTAAC
Organism: Siphonodentalium dalli; assembly: GCA_032622095.1. Taxonomy (NCBI): domain Eukaryota; kingdom Metazoa; phylum Mollusca; class Scaphopoda; order Gadilida; family Siphonodentaliidae; genus Siphonodentalium; species Siphonodentalium dalli. Next base: position 258,457,457 of record CP136061.1, on the reverse strand, counting down.
TTTCCCCATTGACCCAGTTCGCCTGCACCTGCATGAATGTATCTTCGGCGGTGTTCATAATTATGTGTTTCCTTTCGATTCCAGAAAATATTATGATATTTATGAATTATCACATGCTTGTGTGATCTATATATTCTTATGATAACAATTAATTATATTTTAAATATATATGTTGCTGTAATGTACATTAAATGCCCAACTTCGCACAGTTGATCGGTAAATTTGTGATGTCAATCACGAATGTCGATCACTTTTCACTCGCCCCGCAGGGTGTAGATTGTAGTTACTATAGTGTCGTTATTTGTTGTGTCTTATTTTCTCAATAAAAGGTAAACTACCCGTTACTACCGCTATGAATGAATTTACATTGTAATTCAATGTTCATAATTCTCATTTGCAACACCAGTAATCGAAAGACACAGCAATAAGATTTTCCGATTACGACATTAATGCATTAAGTCCACCGATCTACTGTGCGACAAAAGTGGACGCAAAAAATCAAAACAGCAGCGTCGTATTACATAATAATTGGTGACGTCACAAAATCATATATAGTATATATACGACCCAAAGCGTCTGGCTTTGGTTCGTTATTAATATAGGTGCTTTATTCCGAGATAAAAAAAAGCATGACAAAAAACACATTAATACCAAATCTAACCCAACATAATTTCGAGTGTGTTTTTTGGCGTGTTATTGTTATTATTACATGAATGCGGACCACGGTATCGTGTTTCAATGAGGATACGTTCTCATGAGCACCATCCACAATATAGATTGCCTAACCTTAATATTAGTATCATCAGTGGGGTATAACATATAATTATTTGTTTGTTGTAATCATTGAGTGCACTTTCTGCAATGGTGTTTATTGGACCTGTCATATGAACACTCTGTTGTAAAAGGTCAATTGGATATTATGATAAAGGGTACCTGTACTTTTAATGAGATTAATGCAGTCTTGTTAATGTCTCAAGTAGCGTCACTGAATCACTGAGTATTTATTTAAAATTAACAGTATGCAAAACATAAATATCTAAAAACAAACATAGTCGTCCTGACTTGATAAGTAACCACCTGATAAAACTAAAAAATAGTGAACTAAAAATATGCGGAAACAATTAATACTGCAGCTATATGGGACACAAACAATGCTTTAATGTTCTGAAATGTTGACGTTACAGGCCAATATATGTGAACCAGGCCATACCTTTATGATGTACAGGTAGAAACATGTTCACTTCTATTTGAATGGGGAAAAGTTCGGATGAAGTTTTGGGCATTCCAAAGCCACTCATATTAAGCTTAACATACAGGCCAGGTATTCTATAATAGATGCAGAATTAGTTATTTTCGTTATAACATACCCTAGTCTTAGGTTGTCATTTTATGTCAAATGATATCAGTTTATCTAATAATTTCTTAAATATGCAACTCAGCGAATCAGTGACTTTGTGACGGACAATTGTAAATTAAACCATTAACAAGAGTGCATTAATCTCATTAAGAGTTGAGGTACCCTTTATTATAATATCCAATTGACCTTTTACAACAGTTTGGTCCAAGATGCTTGGACTTGTACTGAGTGTTCATTTGACAGGTCCAAGATTTTTTTAGGCCAATGCATTCTCTTATATATGCGAGGCGACCTATGGTCGACTCGCATATATAAGAGAATGCATTGGCACAGGGCATAACTGTAACTATCACAATGTGGTCAAGGAGCCGGTTCCAATGATATCCATATGTGTATGGTTCTATTGAGACAGACCGAAGATATTTTAGGCTGTTGAAGATTTATTTGGCCGGTTTTGGCCGTTTTGTTGGGTAAAGGGTTAATTGTTTCCGCATATTTTTAGTTCACTATTTTTTAGTTTTATCAGGTGGTTACCTATCAAGTCAGGACGACTATGTTTGTTTTTAGATATTTATGTTTTGCATACTGTTAATGTTAAATAAATACTCAGTGATTCAGTGAGGCTAATTGAGACATTAACAAGACTGCATTAATCTCATTAAAAGTACAGGTACCCTTTATCATAATATCCAATTGACCTTTTACAACAGAGTGTTCATATGACAGGTCCAATAAACAACATTGCTGAAAGTGCACTCAATGATTACAACAAACAAATAATTATGTGTTATACCCCACTGATAATACTAATATTAAGGTTAGGCAATCTACATTGTGGATGGTGCTCATGAAAACGTATCGAACCTGGGACAATTTACCTCATTAAAACACGACATCGTGGTCCGCATTCAGGGAATAATAACAATAACATCCCAGACAACACACTCAAAATTATGTTGGGGTTAGTTTTGGTATTAATGCGGGTTTATTTTTTATTTTTTGTTCACGGAATAAAGACCATATATTAATATGATTGAAGCAGATTGGGATATAAATGTTTCACGCGGTTTATTTTTATTAATAGAAATAATAATGGTGACAGACGGACATATATTTTGTTCATGGTTCCGGTTTAAATGTAAACAGTTGATAATACATCGGTGCGAAAAAGAAAGCTAAATGTGGATATTCACAGATCGTGTTCAAAGCAGAAATTGATGGAGACTTTATCATTCATATCACCTAATGGATTCTTGAAGTGTATCGTACCTAATTGTGTTCAAAATACGATTCATGTTGTCACCTTAGCGGTTTGTAATAAAGTCCCTACCTGAAGTCAAATGGTATGGTAGGATGGCACATATAGTGACTTGTAAAATCGATAGTGGAACATGACTGGAAACAAGGAAAACATTTGGGATGGTATTCCTAATAGCAATTTTTTTTTTAAAGCTTTAAAAAGTGTCAAATGTGGGATAAGGGTGTGGGTAGCAACTGTTGCCGAGTAAGATAACCAATTCAAGTTGGGATATGTGAACTCTGAGGTCGGAAAATTTTGTTGGTGCCTCATGATTGCACATTGTGTCCACACTCCCCTGAAATGACATGCAATAACTGCATATAAAATTAAATATTAAACAAATATTTGTTATACTCAAGAATCTAAACTTTTTTTTAAAGAATTTGACTTATAAACATTATTCTGGAACCTGCTGGAACAGCTACTCGCAATGATGCTTTAGTACAGAAAGGGTTAAATTTATTCTCTGAACCTTTCATGTGGGATAACTACTCATCAGTGATGCTTTAGTATAAAAAGGGTTAATCTTATTCTCCGAACCTTTCATATGGGATAACTACTCATCAGTGATGCTTTAGTATAGAACAGGTTAATAAGATAACTATTCATCAATGCTTCTTTGGAATAGAAAGGGTTAAATCACGATACTTACCCATTGCGAAGTTTCCACTGTCATCCTGAAGCTGGTAACATGCGCTATCGTTGTAACTGAACGATCTACATCCCACATTCTTTAGACATCGGCCGCCACAGTCCATCTGAGATTTGGTTTTGCTTGTCGCGATGACACTACTCGCCGTCATTAATCCTGTTCCCGCGCCAAATCGTGTATTGAGTGTCTCATACGTCGCTACTAGTACAAGTAGGCAACACCAGCTACCATGTAGAAATACTATCCACTTCGACATTGTATTATCGGATATTTATCTACGTTTATTATATTCCTTCTCCGTTAAATAGTGGGAAGTTGCCGTGGCGTAGAACGTTATACCAATCACCTGCGTCGAGGCGATGTATAAGACTGACCGAAGCGATAGACACACACTAGTGTTACCCGCTCGAAGATCACTTCCGGTTCATAGCGGCGAATCACATTAAGTTTCAACGCGTAGCAATAAGAGGCGGACTATTTGTGCATTTTGATTCTTAGATAAAACGTTTTCCCCTGTATTGTTCTTCCCTCTTGCAATATAGTATATTGTTATCATTACAGATACGATAAGCCTACGCGGTGTGTATTTCTAATAGTCTCATCCATTAAAACTGCCATAATCAGAAAGAATATTATATTATAGGCAAACTGTGTTATAATACCAATCACAAATATCGGGTAAATTGGGTATTTCTATTAAATTGGTCCCATCCATTATAGCCGCCATAAACAGAAAGAATATTATATTATAGGCAAACTGTGTTATAATACCAATCATGGATATCAGGTAAATTGGGTATTTCTGTTAAAGACATATTACGGACTTGTTCGGGTGCGTGAAATGGATAAGGTAGCACTGTGGGAATGTAGCATTCCACTAGCATCACCGAAAATCTGAAGGAAATCGATCATAACACTCCATAGAAAACAACGTCTGAACTACGCTTAATTGTAAATATTTACATCTCGATTCGGGACGCGACAATCGGCGATAAACTAACGCAAATTATTTCGCCATTGAGAGTCATTGCATTTATATGAGACTGACGATATGTGTACTGTAAATTTGGATTAATACTTTGAGCAATATTATTCTCCATTTCTATTTGATCACCCAAACGGGAGTGTTTCGCATAACTTTAAAATAGTCACATCATTAAAACCGCCACAACCAGATAGAATATTATATTATAGAAAAACTGTGTTCTTATTCCAATCATAAAAATCGTGTAAATTGCATGTTATTATCATGCTAGTACTCTGTGTTATGTACACAAACGACTTGTTATGTAAACACACAGTACGTAAAGAGTATGCGATAAGCAAAACACTCAACACCGGGGATAATCCACTAATGAACTTTGGTTAGAAATTCCACCAAGTTGTTTACAACATACCGGTATATCGTTTGCTATTTCACGCCTCTCAATATTTCGGATTGGATTGGGTGTATGTGGTGTCATTAAAAGAGCGATTCATATCTGTTAGAATGGTCGCAATAAGTATTACTCGTAACTTAAAGCGGGAGGAAACTACCGCATAACGAAAAGTCATGTGTATCAAGCAAACTGTTCTCTGTTTGTGTGTAAAGTTTCAGCGCAAATCTCCGCACATGATCGGAGATATGGCGTCTGAAACTAACCCACACAACAATTACGCCGGTAAGTTGACGCCGCCATTTTAGAAGAAATATTATCTCCCTTTATAGTTTGTGACGTACGGACCTCACTTGGTTGTTTAACGCTAAGCTGTATCGCGTACCGTAGTCTGTTTTTGTATATGAAAAAATAAATAAAACAGCAGACTGAATGCTTGTTGTGTGCAATACATGAGTGTCTGTTGTTAATAAATTATAGTTTAATTCGCAAAAGATTATTTTTGTTGTCATATTTGCACATGTATAAGTAATTTGAGTTTGACCAAGATTGCCACATTCAAATCTTATGCTACCATTAACTGGCCGTAAATTAGTTGTTCAAAATTATAACTTAAATAATTGTGGCTTATAATACATGTACATGTGTGTATATTCTTCAATGGGCCATGGTTAACAAACAAACACGCCGAAATGATTTTAGTTCGATAACCTTTATAGATATCTGTGCTAAGGATGAGTAACGCGAAGTGAGGCCGTGACGTCACGATCTTATAAATATGGACGCGCCGTAATTAGCGGGAGTTTTGAATTAAGCGATGTGATATCGTTGTGTTTGAGCATAACTGAGAGATGAGAGGTGTTTTAATCTACCATGGTTGATATGCTAAATATATTAATGGCCTGATTCGTCAAGGGTTTCCTTCCCCTTTAAGGGTGGGGGTTTCAGCTATTATCGTTTATTATTTACAGTCATATCTATACAGTAGTCAGTGAATCGAGATGTAAATACGTTGTTTTCTATGGAGTGGTATGATCGATTTCCTTCAGATTTTCGGTGATGCCAGTGGAATGCTAGATTCCCACAGTGCTACCTTATCCATTTCACGCACCCGAACAAGTCCGTAATATGTCTTTAACAGAAATACCCAATTTACCTGATATCTATGATTGGTATTACAACACATCACGTGTGTGCAGCCTTTTTCTGGATTAAATTCAACAAGGCAGATAACACGTTTTCAAACTTCAAAGCATTGTCTGTAACTTTATGCATTGAGGATTTAAGTTTCATCAAAACTATGATCGTAATAGAAGAACTAAGATGTATTTTTCAGTTACGAATAAACACTAATTTCGACCATTCTAAAACATATGAATCGTAATGCCTACCGGGATAGCGATGTTGATCGGTTTTACACCGTTAAAACGACGGACATTTTTAGGTATTCTCTATTTATATTCTATTAGTGGAAATAATGAACACAACAACGAAAACAGCGCATTTTGATGTATGTGGGTTCTATATCAATCGAGTCTGTTCTGGTACGATACTTGGTGCAAACTGACGTGAACATAACAATGTAAACACAACGAAAATATCATTAAGTTGATATTTGTATTTTGCATTTTCCATACATATCGGTGAGTTACACTGCATTCCTACATGTATATATGCCTTATAGTAGGGGCGACTAAGTGTCAATTACTGAAAGAATCGTTCACTACGTGATACAAGCATGACATTACGTATGGATGGGCAGTGTGAAGACTAAGCATATTTTTCCAACAAAGCTATCATGATGATCGACAGATCAAATTGGCCACCACTTTTTTTTCAAAATTGGCGCCGTATTCAAATTGTAATCGTATACGTTACATCAAACATTTATGGGTGCCACATGAGTCCTGTGAATCACAACAATACAGACAAGTCTGCAAATAGCGTGTCTGTCATTTGCAGAATGAGGTTCCCAGAGGGTGAATTTAGTTATGCAATCCCGCATAGCGGGCTAGCATCACCAAATTCACCCTCTGTGAACCTCATTCTGCTTAGGTCCTCTACTTCTATGGTAGACCTAGGATCAGATTGAAGTTCCCCAGTTAAAGTTGGTAATGTTCACCCTTTGGGCACCTCAATTATGAATTTTATCTTCTGCAAATTAGGGGATATAGAAACTTCCCAGAAGGGAAAATGTAACTAAAAATAAAGTGAATTTGAGACTATAGATACTTCCCAGAAGATGAGGCATAAGCAGAATGAGGTCTCCAGAGGGTGAATTTGGTGATGCTAGCCCGCTATGCGGGATAGCATCACTAAATTCACCCTCTGGGGACCTCATTCTGCAAATGACAGACATGCTATTTGCAGACTTGTTCGGCTGCATGGAACCGATCAGTTAGTATCCAGGCGCTATGCCAACTGGAGGAATGTAGCATTCTACTAACATCGCCGAAAATTGGAAGCAAATCGACCGTACCACTCCATAGAAAACATCGTCGGAACGACGCTCAATTGTAAATATTTACTACTTGATTCGGGACGCATCGATCTGCGATAAACTAACGAAAACGATTTCGCCATCGAGACTCACCGCATTTATGACGGTGTGTGCTGTCAATATGGATATAATATTTGTAAATATTACTACTTTGAACAAGACTATTCTCCATTTATATTTGATCACCCTACCGGAGTGTTTCACAACACTTTAAGCATTATACATATGTGAACATAAGACAGAATGGTAGACAATTTCAAAATGATCGCCGTTTTTCTCCTGTTGATAGATATACTCTTATTTTGTAATAGACCTGTTGGATTATGTAAATGATTATCACTACAGTCATTATGTTGTTTAACGTTTGATGCACCATATTATATTTGGACCAACGTGCATACATCGTTCAAATAAATATCATTTAACAGCCGAGATTGGCTTGAAATAAAACCATAACACAAAAGATGTGATTATGAGGCTAATGATCTAAATGATCTAAATGGTCAACCTCTATCGGGATATTTTTTCTATTTTACAGAAAATTAACACAGGTATAATGTATACACATTGTATCGTCCTCAGCCTGCGCTTCATGTTTACCCTGTGCCAATGAATTCTCTTATAGGTCGCCTCGCATATATAAGAGAATGCATTGGCCTAACAATGTTTTACAATTTTAATAATTTGTTCTTATATTCTTTAACAATTTTATAATTTCACCCATACAGAGCCCCAGACAAACATGAGCAGACGACACTCTTCTATATGCTTCTATATATGTGTGGGGCTCCATGCGGGTAATGTATCTTTTTTATTTTATGTCCTAAAAGTTGTAAGAAAGATTTATAAAAAAAAATGATAAAAAATTGTTAGGCCAATGCATTCTCTTATATATGCGAGGCGACCTATGGTCGACTCGCATATATAAGAGAATGCATTGGCACAGGGTAACAAATCGGACTTGGCACCAGGCGTGCCTCCAAAACAAAGTAATTATATGTATATGGCTTGATATTCAGTGATTACATCGTAAAGTAATAACATTTATATGGCTTGATATTCAGTGATTACATGTTAAAGTAATAATATTTATATGGCTTGATATTCAGTGATTACATGTTAAAGTAATAATATTTATATGCCTTGATATTCAGTGATTACATGTTAAAGTAATAATATTTATATGGCTTAATATTCAGTGATTACATGTTAAAGTAATAATATTTATATGGCTTGATATTCAGTGATTACATGTTAAAGTAATAATATTAATATGGCTTGATATTCAGTGATTACATGTTGATAATTACAAGTTACTCCCTATATTCCAGTTATTTGCAATCTAACATTCAGCTTTCGGTACAACGGCACTTATGCAGCCTCTACTCATTCGGGATAGTTTAGTGTATTCCATGTCTGTCATTTGCAGAATGAGGTCCCCAGAGGGTGAATTAAGTGAAGCTATCCCGCATAGCGGGCCAGCATCACCATATTCACCCTCTGGGGACCTCATTCTGCTTAGTTTATACCGTTCCAGTGCACCAAGAAATCATCCACGAACCACCACAAACGCGACAATATAGTGACTTCCGATGTAACAGTTTCTACCCAGTGCGTGGAACAACACATTTGTGTCTTTTACCCACTGATCGTCACTGACGTCAATACATTTGTCGCTTCTTTCAACGAACACAATCGCCGAACGACGATAACGGGATACCGGAAAATGTTTGTTTCTGAAAACCTTCATCAACAATGTAAATTCAGTTAGAATGTCCTATTAATATATGTTCTCAATCGATTTCTGAGCTGAAATCGGACCCTGACTATCCGTATATTTCCTACCACAGACTTCCAACCAACTTTAACCTTTCTGGGATAGGGTTTGTATGTCCTTGAATTGTCCAAGGAATCGATCCGCCTAGCTATGAATTGATTAACGCTGTGTCAACTTGTCCATTGAATTAAAACCGCATATGATAAGACAAGATTAGATAAGATACGTTTAAATGGTCTTTAAGGCACACATTGGTGTAGGACAACCTACATGTATAGATCAAAATAATATATACCAAGGAATATATGGTATATATGTGATATACATGTAACCAGCAGACGCAGCCGACGGTATCACCCGCCGAATTGTGCAGTTGGGGGGGTGCATTCTCAATAATGTTTGCGTTGTCAGTATGGGCTAAACAAGAGGTGGGATTTTGTCAAAAAGACTGGCTTGCGAACTCAGTTTAGGTACTGACATTTGTGGAAATTAGCCATGTGCCTTGCACCAAAAAATAATAAACAAAGTCCAATAACTCTGATGAAAATATCAGACCGGACCTGGTTTGCGAACTCCTTCTAGATACTGGTCCAGTGAACTCATATACCAAATATCTTTGAAATCCGTTGATGTTTGTGGAAATGAGCCCTGTGACGTCATCTATTTTCTATTTGGTAAATTCGATAATAATAACTCCGGTAAAAATATCCGACCGGACCTGGCTTGCGAACTTATTCTAGGTAATGGTCAGGTGAACTCATTGTAACAGAACGATGTGCGCCCCTGCCTTATCACACCCCTGTGTACTATTGTATCAGTTATTATTTCATCTATTATGATGCACGAACAACAGTCATATATACAATATGTCTGACATTTGCCGAATGAGGTCCCCAGAGGATGAATTCAGTGATGCTATCCCACACAATGGCTAACATCACCAAATTTACCCTCTGGAAACCTCATTCTGCTAAAACCTCAACTGCCATGGTTGATCTATAGGATCAGATTGAAGTTCCTCAGTTGAGGTTGGTGATATTCACCCATTAGTCGTACAGCCGTAATTAGCATGACGACGAGATCACGCGATGCTGATTCTAGCTAATTATCAGGAAAGTTCCCAGTCGAACCAGTGCAGAGGTATAAAGGTTATCAGATGTTTTGGTACACTGCACTGGTCATGATATACGAAAGCTATACGAAAGCTACCTTTAGTGACGAGCCGTTGACAAGCAGTTGTCAAACTTGGCCAGCAACATCGTCACATATTTTGTAAATATAAGCACTGATATTTTATCCATCAGTGTTCAGTTGACTGAGTCCTCCTATGAGTACCGCCCTGGGAAAGACTTACTGATCCAGAAGAGCCTGAGAATGCCAGCATCAGCTGACCGATCTTGTAGCGAAGCTATGTTCAGACAATAAACGAATTTACAACAGATCTCTACGGCTCCATGAGTCGTCGTCACCCAAAAAAGTACACAACGTGAAGCACGGACAGAATTTCGCATCCCCAACGTACGGAGTTCTGCCACATCATATAACAAAAATCTTTGAAATCCGTTGACATTTGTTCAAGTTATGACTCTTACAAATTCGGGACGGACAGACGGCTAGACGGACGGACGGACGGAAGGAACCCATTCCTATAACAAGTAACAGATTAACAGCAATTGTAAAGATGTAGAATATCAAATTATTGGATTTAATACTGGCCATAGGTCACCTGCGGAAGGACTTACCACTTCCGCAGTTGACCAATGCCCAGCATGCGTATGGCGTCTATACAGGGTATATGACTGTAAATGAGTTTTCCGGCACTAACAGGTTACCAAACACTATCGGGGATAGCATAGTATTTTACAGTAACATGAAATCACGTTCGGATATTTGTAAATATTTATTGTAATTACCTAAACATCATTGGCAACAGCTGATCAAGATAAGGAAGGCTAACCACATACTACCAATTGAAATGAAAAGGTAGAGGAAAATGAACACAAAAACTGTTCTGCGTGCAATTCCGAAGTGGGGGACGATAGACGGACATAGGTGAACGTTATATTCCGAAATACTATTGGGAGAACCCCACCAGAGGTAAACTACATGGATTATTATCAATAGAGAAATTTCGCGCTTAAAGCAGGTAGCCATTTATCTTAAGATAGCTTTCAAGGATATGACTAAATATAAATAAATAGTACAGTAACTAACTTGCTCATATTAGAGACGCGGAGGGCAGCTGAGATGATTTATACACATGTACTATTTGTGTTTGTTTAGAAAGGTACTTATTTTAAATTATGGCATGTATTGCGTTGTATGTCATTATTACAGCATATCTGTATATGTAAGTTACACATTGTAACATTTAGACCGACCATCCACATTCATTGTAAATATTATGTATATATGTTCTGCATTGTTCTACCTTAAATGGTAACTTACGCAATAAAGCATTCAACAATAAGAAAACAGTCCTAAGACCATTTATGTCCATTATGGTCCCCAATGGATTCAAGCCACGTGAGAGACAGGAACACCCTCATAACTAGGGGGGTGCCCGTCACAAAATGACGGGTATATAAATGTTCTTTGTTATGTGCTAGTGTCCGCGTTCATGAACACATGGAATGGTCATGCTTCTCTTTTTTGTTACTGGATGCGCGTTGGAACACTTTATTTAACTAAAAGCTGTATTTCTACACACCCAGTCCACATATGCGCATGCACATATTGAACGAAACAAAATCAGCATATTATTTAAATTTTACTATACACCAACTGAAACATACTCCATTCAGGAGCCTTTATTCGGCGACGAATTATAGGGAGCTTGCGGCACATTTTGAACGGACCCCTTTTGGAACCTGTATTCAGCATACAGCCTATATAATGACCACACGCCCTGCACTACGCGGCCCATTTGTACGAACACTTTATTTCAATAAAACTGTATTTTCTACCCCCATCCCAATCTCCCCAACCCACGAATATACATGCACATATGGAACGCTACAATCCATATATTTTACTTTATCTATATACTAACTAAAACAGGCTCAATTCGGGAGCCTTTATTTGGCGAGGGAGGGGCCTACGATCCCTTTGTGCGCTTCGCGCACATTATATGATCTTAAACTGCGTGCGCTTCGCGCACATTTTGATCTTTTAAGCATTCTTTTATCAGATTTGCACTCAACCGAAAGATTAAAATAGCATTAATTAGCGTCGGCAGTATTGTTGACACTGTATTATTAGTCCCGGCCCGGGAATGTGGTTTTTTTCTAACTGAGTTCCGGCGAATTTACTGAACGGTAGGCCCTATACCGCTGGCGGGAGGTCAGACTGTGTCCATTCGCCATCTTCCGTGTATACCGGTACTCATTCGATTCCACACTCAATGCACAACTTTCGTATCAAAGACAGCATTCTTTACTTATGTTCAAACCCAACTGGCAAATTAAAATACCATATTAGCACCCATTCCCAACGACGAACCTTGAACGTTCGAGTCTTGACTCTGCACCCCACTACATCCACCTATTCCCAACGACGGTAGAACGTTCGAGACTCTAGAACTCACTACATGTACATGCACTTCCGCGACAAAATCATCATTCGTTACCTAAATTCACACCGAACCTGAACTGACACATTAATTTAGCCCCTATTTCCAACAACGCGTTGGTAGAGCGCATGGAAGTTTCGCCTACAATAGCAAAGCAAGTGTGGGTTTGCGTGCGACGTCTCGTGACGTCATTCGACAAACGTCATAAGAAATAGTGTCTATACTTGAGTGCAAATACTGTATTTGGGGACCATGTTAGATCTCAGGTTTGCTTTGACCAATCGGAGTGAAATTTCGTGAGTCATCTTTTAAGACACAATATAGGCCATGGTTCAAATTTGCTCCACATTGCACACATGGTTGAAAAGTTATAAGCGCGCCAAAAGCGTGACCGAGTTATACACACACAGATACACACACACAGACGACGGGTCTTTCGATGTTATAAGTACATGTAGTCCCAACAATGTAGTAATATTTCAGTCAGGTATCACTGTGCATGTCTAACGGTCTGAATGTTTTCATTGGTTTGATATTTTATTTATTGTCATTCCCGCTTCTAGGACATACACCACTTTCATTTACAAATAATGATGCACAGATGGTTAATGGTATGCGGAATCCACTCCACGAACAGTAGCACGTTAATACGGATTTGTTACTTTTCGTCACCCTTATAATTTTCGAGTTTATAGCGAATTTATAGTTGAAGAACTTTTCAAAACACATAATTATATTCATGAGATTTAATGCTGTTGCCTTGACGGTATCTATCCGTTAGTCGTCTGTGACTATGGCCATGGGATCAGCATATATATGAAAGTCACCAGAACTACACATACACGCACATGCATGATGCATACACTCTATCAACGACTTTCTGGTGTTCAGTTTATCCACCCAGTTTTTGAAATACACCAGAGCACCTTGTGCGCCATAGTAGTGAATATATAATTCAGAATAATTAGAAAGTTATCGTGTGTGTTGGACAGCATACTATGCTCAGCCCCAATTACTCACCGCTCATATCAAGGGATTCAATAAATTCAGTCGTGCCAACAGAAACGTCAACTTCAGCAATAAACTACCACCCAGCCTAGCAACTCCAAACACACGATCATCCATTGGGTGAAGACTGCTATACATGTAGCACACCAACACCACCCTTCCTCGACGGCGTTATATATTGACTGTTCATAAGCGCACATCAGCCGATAGATCCCAGGTTGATCCACCACGCCATGCACATCAGAATAAAGTATTGTAAATGCAGAAATAGTCAGCAAACGCGCACATACATCAACTTGATCTTCATCACCAACATACATCACTCGCTCCACCCACGTTAACATTAAGTCATTTCATAATTCCGTTAAGCAACTCCATCCAAGCTCCATCCATCCCAGTTCCCTCTACAGAAGAACGCAACAGAGGATGCCGCCATAAACATGCAGCTCCGTAATACGCGTTACATCGGCAATTGGATAGCCAAAAGGAAGGGCGAAAACTTACTACACTCACAGGCACTACATAAGCGCCACGCATGCGACAGACAATCGACAGAATGGAACACATGGAACCAGCACCACATCATACCCACGGATGTACACATATATTCAGAAAGGCAAGAATTCACTCTTAACACAACCACAGGACAACACCAATCAGGCATAAAGCGCAACGAATTTAAAGCCCAACTTGAACACATCCGACCAGACACTGGCCAAGGCATGCATATATATATACCGTGACCGTCGACGCCAACAAAGGTTCGTGTACGAAGAGGACGATGGAATATTGCTGGCTCATATAAAGTTACACAATGTCACAATTCGTGTCAGAATAAGATCTAGACGGATATGATGTCTGGATTGGATATCTCGAAACACATCCACCATATGTCCTGGAGACAGCAAGTACATTCGAACGATGCATCCACAAACCAGAAACAGTAGTACATAGCACCTATGTTACAACACTGCAGACAGCTGCACATCTTCGCACATCGATATGTCCCAACAATATCCACTTGCTAAATAGACACACACCACATATGGCTTGTACATTGGTTTTAAAGACTGGTAAACACAGTATACGAAACAAAATGCCGCTGTGAGACTCTGAACCACAGTACAAAGGCCACAACACGATACATCCACGGGACAACATTATTCTACAATATGGGCGCCTCCTATATTCGCTAATACATACAACGTTTATTGGCAAGTAAAATGCTGGTTGCTAAAACGCACCACGGTAGTGAACTTGTGCGGGGAGACTTCAACCAACAACGCAACGGCTGCATACGTCAGCGTTCATTGGTTAATCTCACGAGGTACCAAACATGAAATATGACCATAACACCCAGCATATATGCACATTGAACGGCGCATCAGCCTACCGAAGACACTCGATTCCGCAGATTAGAAACCGAAATATGCGCCATGTATGTACATGTATATGTAACAGCACGGTGGAATGTTGTGGGTTCTGTGTTTGGCATACACTCTTATACCCATTGTGATAATTCAATAGGTTAGCATTTATACGCACGTCACTGATATATAGACCAATGAGTCATACATTTGGCACACGAAACACATGTAACATCCTAGCTCACTTATACGCTACATTGCCGACCGCCCCAAAGACACTTGCAGATAACAGCTATTTAGACCCACAAAAAACAAAGCAAGCGACACATGGACTAATTAATACTGCGGAGCTTTGCAGACGTCGAACACAAGGCATGCATAATAACACAGATGTTTTGTTCCTTTCTGTGACCAGTGTCCATGTTATCCAAGGAGACACATTTCTATGAATAGCTTTCCTTGTGGTATTTGAATTTTGGACTTCATCTAATACCGCAATAAGTTGGAAGATCCCTGTCAGCAGCCCAGACACCAGCAATATACAGCGTCCCGAGTTAGCAAATATTTAACACTGTTACATGATCATATAGGCTATGGTCATCTTGAAATTATATGGCAGTTTCCGATAGGCGTTGCACGTGTATGTTGTATATCAGATGCATGTGAAATGTCCATAGCCCACAATGATCCACATCATCAACCGCCGACATCGCACAGCGATGTCTCCGCGCCAGTATTCAATGCGAGCATGTTTCCAAACGACTGACTCCACCATTTGCTCATAGTCAGGAAACTAATGCACGGATTACAATTTTAACCATGCACCTACTTAACTATAGCAGCAATACCATGAAATCAGTCAATCAAAGCACAACACCACATTGCAGCGATCACATAGCGGCGCTTCATCCAGACACCGTCCAGTCATTAAAATACCATCAACTGTCCATGACATCAATCAGTCTAATCGTGGGTATGTTCGCCGCAATATGAGGACCCCCACGTCCGACACGTCGAATGCGAATCGTGTACGGTCCCCATCGATAGTTCTCTACGAAGTCACGTTCCCATGAACCGGCACGTGAGCACATAACAGCAGCGATGGGAACACCGGAAGGGCGCGGATCGTCACCATGGAGAGGTAAAAACGGTTCACAACATCAATCAACGTGAAACATGTATTTTTCACTACCTTCAATGTGCGTTCAACAGCACATTGCTATTCCTCACAATAAAGTATCAACATTGATGCACAAACAACATACAAAGCCAACCTGATCATCACACTGTTAGGCCAAGCAATCGGAACGAAAATGAACACCGTACTAATATATAATGAACTGTCGAATCAACAAACAATGGCCCTCTCTCAACGAAAACACTGTATGAGAAAAAATTTCAGATAACACCCCAGATTGATCTAGACAAAAAAGTAAATTTGAAGATAGATTCTTACTCCAGCTTAAATAGTAGATGTGGATACCAAGGTGTACATGCATATCCAATGCTGATGCATATGCCAGCTAATAGGCATGAGCGTCTACATTGGCAGCACGTTTGGTGAAACAAAACCAACGCATGTGCTCTTGGAACAATCATAGCTGCCACAAGTTGTCCATGTTCAAATTGCCATTGATCCAAACATGGACGCCCGTAGCACAGTAGATTGAGTGAGTGAACACTTCTGGATCATTTGGCAACCTGTCCTTATTAGCAACGTGCATGAATTGCGCTATGGTAACCACATAGATGTTCACGCTAGTGTTGGAGGTCGTGTGGCTGGAAGTTACTAATATGGTGTTCAATGATGAACACATTGGTGGTATCCAAATATTAGCGTAGCAGCTGAAATGAGTGTGTCAAAAGACCAACTTTAATGAATGGGGTGATAAATTGAGTTCATATTTCACCTGGCACTTATATATATTGCTAATTTCCAATATGCAGGTAGGACAGCTCCGTTCATCTGGTAGATTACAAAACTGTGGTGAGTATACGTGAACTAATTTCCTACCAATGCTGACGCAATACATTATTATGGTCTGAACGACGTGCAAAGTCCATCTCTCGAGTAGCATTGTATTTACAGTGATGTTGGTACTCATTTAAATGCATCAAACTGTAAACCAACATGACCAAAGTAGTGCACTTGGGACAAATGCGGCTTCCAGAAGTGTCGAAAATCAAGGTCTGAATTGTCATTTGCGTGTTCACCAAGAAGTATTTAGTTCTATTTTGCTCCAAGTGCTAAATTTCACACCCTAGGTCTACATTTATCAAAATGTAAGAGATATAACAGTCTTATGCGGATTAGTCTTGATAAAAATTAATACCTAAGACATTAAGGAATCCAACGATGTGAAGTTTTCCACTGTAAACCATACATTTCAGTTGTGACGGCAATTCAAACTTTGAAAATCGATTTACTCAAAATCATAAAAAATGCTCTTAGAACAGATTGGAACTCAGGTCGCGAAATGCTAGAGTGGGTGAATACTGAATGCCAGTTAACAGATGGGTGAATATTGAATGCCATGCAGTTAACAGAGAGGTGAATACTGAATGCAAGTTAACAGAGGGGTGAATACTGAATGCAAGTTAACATAGGGGTGAATACTGAATGCCAGTTAACAGAGGGGTGAATACTGAATGCCAGTTAACAGAGAGATGAATACTGAATGCAAGTTGACAGAGGGGTGAATATTGAATATCACTTTAAAAGAGGGGTGAATACTGAATGTCAGTTAAAGTGATGTTAAACACTACAGAAATTGAGAATAATCTTAATCAAAGTAGATATATTTTACGAATATTATTCCAAATTGACAACACACACCGCCATTTTTATATATTAATTAAATGCAATGACTCTCGATGGCGAAATAACTTGAGTTAGTTTATCGCCGATAGTTACGTCCCGAATCGAGAATTAAATAATTACAATTGAGCGTAGTCCCGACGATGTTTTCTACGGAGTGGCACGGTCAATTTATATGAACATTTCGGCGATGTTAGTAGAATGCTTCATTCCCCAGGCTGGGGTAGCGCCTGCGTACTAACTTATTAATTTCACGCACCCGAACAAGTCCATAATACGTCTTTAATAGAGGGGTAAATACTGAATGACAGTTAACCATTTACCCAACAGAACGAACATGTGCCAATGCATTATCTTATATATGCGAGTCAACCATAGGTCACCTCGCATATATAAGAGAATGCATTGGCTTAACACATTAAAAATTATAAAATTGTTAAAGTCGCCGTCGCGAAGTTCATATTTTACCCATTTCCCCGCTTATTAGACCAACAGAGTCGTTCTGAGAACGAAATTAATCGTCCCAAGATTAGCCGCTATCGATTCGCATTCCAGGAAACCCCCCTGGCATGCGCACAGCAGTAAACGCGAACTGCAGATTGGGTGTAATTTATTTTTGACCCGTGACGTCATTAATCACCTTGCGGCATTCTGTTGACATTGTGTTATCGAAATCGGTTTCTGCGTGGTTTTGTTTTAGTTCACAAACATGTTTCGTTTTCGTTGGAAATCGTGAATTCGGAATGTATTTATGTGTGTAATAAAATATTGAATAATACGACATGAATTATTCGCGTGGCCAAAAAAATCCGGAGTAAATTCGTACATATTTGGACGAAGTTCGTGTGTCACTGTGACTGTCAGAATAGGACCACAGCAGATCATGCCATGAATCTCTACTCCCGTGCCGCTGGAGTAGGTATTCGTGGCATGATCTACATGTAGGTCCACGGGAACTTCGAAATTTATTAACTTTCAACCTATTGTTGATATGAAATGCATGGGATACGTGACCGCTTTCGCAGATTTCTGCTTTCAAGTCCCACAAGAAGAGTACTAATTACGTTTCTGGCTGAACTATCAGAAGGGCTTCTTGGGTGGCTATGCTGTCTACGTATCTGCATGTATCATCTTTGTGAAAATGATTTTAATATGATCAAACAGTGAAATACAGATCTATACAGTATACCATGGCTTCTTCCATTCGTTGAGTTGAAAAAGTAAATACTGGAGTGTTATTACGCTGAATAATATAATATCTATGTTCAGGGTAAACACACCAGCCCCTCCCAAAATGGGCCGCATCCTCTGCATTGTATGGGGTTCAAGTTTTTTTTCCAATTTTCCTCTGACTCATTCTTTTTTATTATAATATACAAAAAGGTGACAACAATAACGACCATAAAAAACGTTTGCTTTAAAAATAGTGAACCAAAATCATTATTTTATCATTTTATGCAGATTAGTTCCATACATCACCTTCTCAGGAGAAGTCTATTTCTTGCCATTTCATGACTATAAAGCAAAATAATCAATAAAACCCCCAAGATGATTTTTTGTCATGTAGGTCCTGGACTTCTTCCCTTCCTAGCCTGGATATCTTACCCCCACCCAAACCCTGACTCAAACAACATTTTCTCGGAAGAAGTTAATTTCTCATTGTTTCGTGACTATATAAAGCAAAATAAGCAATAAAACCATGATTTTTCTCAAGTAGGCGCTGGTGTTGGGGGGGGTGGTGGGGGGGGGGGGGGGGCTACATCATGTTCTGGAATCTTCGTTTCATGACTTTATAAAGCAAAATAAGCAATGAAACCATGAGACAATTTTTTGTCATGTAGGTGCTGGGTTGTGGGTAGCTATCCAGACCTGGACATTTGAAAGAATGAAATTAAATAAAAACAAATTTAAATCTCAAGTCATTTTTCTCGCCATTTCAGGATCAAATAATCAATTGTGTGATTAAAAAAATATGTCGCTTGGAGAAAAAAATATATTTTAATAAAAAAAAAAGGGAATTATAAAAAAAAACATTTTTCTGGCAATTTCAGGATCAAACTATGAAAAGTGGGGGGAAATTTGTCACTTGAAAATAAATTTTTTTTAAATAAAAACAAAGTTAAATATCAAACAATTTGGCCATTCCAGAGTCAAACGTTATCAAATGAATGAAATTATTTTCAGTCATATATGGGAGATGAAGATTAGGGAGATACATTGTAACAAACTATTAAGATTTCATTCATTTATTCATGCATTTCTCCAGCTCGGGCAAACGAAAGCCCCTGTAATTTCCACCATCATTTGGGAAAGCATACTGAAATTACTGATGCCATTCACAACACACGATGGAAGAGGTCTGCAGTTATGCAAACCATGGTAGCCATAGCACCACCGAATAAACTGTCTATGCGATATGCCTGTATTTGTTGTGCAGAGGTCCATTAAACGGATGACTATACTGTTGCTGGTATCCTAACCATGCAACTTCAAGTAGCCATGGGTCCAGGCACACACCCCTGAAGGGGACAGTCTCGGTAATACACTTGAAGTGTCCTTCTTCCTATGAAATCTCTTTTGTCACTTCCTTTAGCTTGGTCTCAACTTTTTCAATCTCATGGCAACATCTGCACTCACAGGTACATTGTAGTCTCCATCACATTAATAGGTGCATGAACACCTGAAATGACAAGGGAAATACATTTATTATGGAACAACTCAGAGTTAACATTCAATTCCTCAATTTTGTTGATGCAAACTTTGACAAACAGTAATGCCCTAAATAATCGACCCCTTAACCACATCAGAATTATAGGTATAGTTTCAGGATTCAGTTTGAAATATGGCTTGTGGAAATTCATCGGAAAGCTCTCATGAAGGCAACAAGTCATATTTCGGACTAAATCCTGAAAAGTTACCCACAGTTCTGCTGTGGTTAAGGGGTTGAATGTTTAGGTCATTGCTGTATGTTCTGATGAATGACAGTGGGCATGCGTCTGTCCGTCCACTTGTTCTCATGGATACATGCATCTTGGATAAGTTCCGCACAAATTTGTTATCAGAAGTTATACCTGCTGAATTGTTTACCAGGTATCTATTTCATTATCCAGTTTTGTTAATATCCTGTTTTAAAGATTCACAGCTTATACTATAGTAGTTTGTTTACCTGGTGTACATGATATCTCCCCCAGTGCATCCCCCCTTTTTACTATTTTCAGTCTGTCAAATGCTCACACCCACCGAGAATTCAACATACGACAAAATATAAATGTACACGTATTAATTTATTGCTTATTTATTTTTATGTTATAGTCATTAAATGGCGATAAATTAACATGTTACAAGTTGTTTGAGTCAGGGTTTGGATGGAGAGGGGGGAATTAGATACCCAGGTCTGAATATCCCCCACACCCAGCATCTACATTTATAAGAGTACTAGTATATGACAAAAATAAACTAATTATTTTATTGCTTATATTGCCCTATAATGCTATATATCCATTAAAATTTTGATTGAGTCAGGATTTGGGTTGGGAGAAATTACACAGGCCTGAATATCCCTCCCCCCCCCCCAAAAAACAGAAACCAGCAGCTGCATATGAGACAAAAATATCTTATTATTTATCACTTACATTTACCGGTATATCGCTTTATATAGTCATGAAATATATATGGCGATAAATTAAAATTAATCGAGAAAAATTTCATTGAGTCAGGGTTTGGGGTGGGAGGGGGGAATACCGAGGCTTGAGTATCTCTCGCCTTTTCATGCGTGTATGAAGCAAAATAAGCAACTTATAAAATAATAAATTCATTTTTGTCATAAGTAGCTGCTCGGTTGGGGAGTGGGGGCGATAATAAACCCGGGTATCTTTCTCCTGCCCCAAATACTGACTCAAACAACTTTTCTTGGAAAGTTAATTTCTTTCCGTTTCATGACTATATATTCAGAAATAGCATACATTGGCATGTATAGACCAAGTTTTCTCAGTCCACAACAGCTTGGGAAATTGGTTGGGTTGATGCTGTTTTGGACCGAGAATCCGAGATGCCTCCTGTTGCTCTTCTATACCAGTACCGTAACAGATTTTCATTCAAAAGACATACTACATGTACATGTATAGAACCCCGACAGTCATGTGAACCCATGAATATAATCATCTCACTTGGACCACAATGAATCTGTCTTCAAAATGATATACAATGTGCCATATACTGTTATAGAAAATATCCACACCAAGATATTATCTCGACTCTCTCGAGATTTCGAGAAAAGAATCTTGAGATATTAACATATTTTCTCGAGATCATACGGCAAGATCTCAAGAAAATATGCAGAGATCTCAAGATAATATCGCGAGATACTAGTAATATGTTCAGAGCTTGAGATGCGCATGTCAGGATCTCAAGATGTGTCGAGATAACAATTAACAATAACATGTTGAATATTCAACTTTCAAGACACTTTTTTTTTCTTGGACAATGTCACAAATCAAGAGTTAGCTAATTTTTGGCAAATTATTATTTTAGCCAGTGCAAACACTGTCTCTGATTGTCATAGTACTGATACTAATAGCTGAATCCAATGTCAATCCGTGAGCAGCCATGGACTGGCAGTGGTCGAGTCCAGAATTTCAATACATCAAAAAATTGACATTTTTAGTAAAAAAAAAAATACTACTGGTATATTTTTAGACTAACATTTCGGCAGACACACAACTTTTCCTTGAATTATATTTCATATTTCGATGTATTGAGTATGCGTAATGATTATTACACATGTCCGCTCGTATAAACGGGGATTTAGCTAGTATTTACATCAATTTTATTTTCACATGTTTTGCCAGTGACCGCGATATTTTTAATAAGAGACGCTCAGTGACTCACCATTTTCGTACGCGATTTTCATCTCTTCGCCATCCAAGGTCTGGATCGTTTGGTGGTCTCACACCATGGTAATTTTGTGGTAATTCCGGCTCGTGCATGTACGCTCCCGTTGTCAAATTTAAAGTGTCTTCTGACGAATCAGACGAGGAACAATCAGATCGCAAAAAATGTTTCTGTCAGTGTCAGCCATTGTGGGAAATACCCAAGGTCCTTACGTACGTCACACGCTTTCTCGCAAATAACTGTTTCCGTCAAAATAGATAATGAGGTGAGGCATCAGGCTATCACCCAGACACACACAGTCGTAAACACTCGTATCTTTCAGACAGCGGGGGATTGTTTTCTTAAATAAGTGTGCACAACTTGATACAAATATGAATAAATGAACATATATTGAGAATTTTCGCGACGTCGACTTTAAAGAATGCAAGACAAAATGGTAAAAAAAGATTTTTTTTAGGCCAATGCATTCTCTTATATATGCGAGGCGACATAAGGTCGACTCGCATATATAAGAGAATGCATTGGCACAGGGCATAACTGTAACCATCACAATGTGGTCAATGAGCCGGTTCCAATGATATCCATATTTGTATGGTTTTATTGAGACAGACCGAAGATAATTTAGGCTGTTGAAGCTTCATTTGGGCGTTTCTGGGCGTTCTGTTGGGTAAAGGGTTAACAGAGGGGCTGAATACTCAATGCTAGTTAACAAAGGGGGTGAATACGAAATACCAGTTAAGAAAATATATGACAAAGGACATATAATTCACTTCAATACCATCTATTTTCAAAACTTATCTCAATGTATATATACTCAATTGGGAAAACTATGTCCCGTGTACAATGCACAAGCAATAGCTTCACATGCTTCATACTATCCGATAAGACCGTCTTCAGATTACAAATTGCATCGAGTGGTGTGAGGATTCTGTTAGCAGATATTTCCACCGGAAATACTACAAAACACAGTAGTTCGGTAATGTTTTATTATAAAATACGAGATAGTTCAATTCTTGTCCATATGTGTCAATACGTGTCGTGTGTACAAATATATGCATGCACACATGATATTCACGTGACAGACAAGGCATCAAAGAAATATGAATTGCAAACCTAAAGAATCAGCGTTCTCGTCATTGTGTTCACTACAAACCCTGCGAGTTAAAGGGACCCGATGCCTTCGTAGTGGGTAAATCTGAAAACAATATTAAAGTTTGGAAAACAAAAATCACCAATGAGAAAAACATTGAGAAATAGATCAACTTTGTTCTTATATTCATAATTGATAGTTCTCCAATACCGAAATTGCGCATTATGCAAACAAAACTGTTACAGTGATTTGTCAACAAACATCGCTAATCGTGTAATAAGTTCCAATATTTAGGTCTAAATATATGATTATCAGAATATTTTTCAATGTTTTGAATCTTTTCCAACATTTACCGTCAAGTTTTTTTATTCAAGGTTTTGATTCAAAGGTATGCAAAATGGAGCGAGCCTGTGATGTCATCTTCCTCGGTGGCGTGACACTGCATTGCAGTTTTACTCACGCCACGTCATTTGCGCATGACAGACACGCCCCTAGCGGATTGAAACTGAAATGAACCGGCCCATGGTTTACTTCAAATACACAAGAAATAATACAAACGATGATGATTTGATGAAATATTTACACTGAAATGAACATGCTTTATGGGGCTGCCACCCACCCCACTCTTGTATGCCGGATTCCAGGTGCTTTGGGGTGTAAGTCGGATTCAGTCCGTGTCGTACGCCGGATTCCAACAGCACAACTGAATCAACAATTCAGTCATATTCAATCACAATCCTGCGCTTTCGAATCGAGTAAATAAATATATATTAAGTAGTATCCTCACTATATAGATCACTGAAATAATGTCATTCGTTCACATACAACATACGCCATGCTACAGTAACCACGGTAACCAGTTTGTGTCTATACTATCTCCGCCACTGTTGGTTAGCGATCTAAATATGGGGAAGAAAAATATCTCTGTTATTGGTTCAAATTAACGGCATACAATGTTGTTTTTCTCCAAAAATAATTAATATATAGACAGTAGTTAATTGTTCTGAGTAAAGTACGGTTTTTCTCCTCGAGTGAGATCCGGAGGATTATTTTTATGAGGCGCTAGCCGATTTAAAATAACCTCGAATCTCATGAGAGGAGAAAAACCGTACGGTACTCAGAACTGTTGACTGTTGAGTTTTTTATATTTTCGGTACTAGTTTGTTACGACCCAGACCCAGACCATAATGAAACACGCGGTTATAATAATGTTCGATTTCTTTACTCTGTGCCAATGCATTCTCTTATATAGGTCGCCTCGCATACATAAGATAATGTTTTATCATTTTTTTTTTTAAATAAATGTTTCTCACAATTTTTAGGACATAAAATAAAAAATATCCATTACCCTGCAGGGAGACCCACACATATATAGAAGCCTATAGAAGAGTGTCGTCTGCTCATGTTTGTCTGTGGCTCTGTATGGGTGAAATTATAAAATTGTTAAAGAATACAAGAAAAAATTATTAAAATTGTAAAACATTGTTAGGCCAATTCATTCTCTTATATATGCGAGGCGACCTATGGTCGACTCGCATATATAAGAGAATGCATTGGCACAGGGTAAAGAAATCTTAAAGCTGCAACATCACCAGCCATTTCTGTTAAAATAACGCGCAAGGATACCGAATGACGCAACAATTTACGTAATGACGCAGTGCTGAGAGTAGGAAAGACATCTTGCGAGTAGGATGACACGTTTGGTCTTCTGTGAGCGGTGATATGATTTATATTTTGAAGTGTAAAAGCTGAAAATATAATATATACCCGTATTCCTTATTGTTATATTCTTAAACCGGATCCTGATTTACATGTCTTTACAACATTCAGAGGTATAAAATATATACCCGTATTCCTTATTGTTTTATTCTTAAACCGGATCCTGAATTACATGTCTTTTAAAGCCAGCTTTTGGATTCAAATGGGGATAGCCTCATTAATAAATGAGATCATGAAATAATGATGTAAAGATGGCCCGGTCCGATTTCACACCATATTTACGTTCTCTATCCAGAAAATAATTAGATCGGCCCTATGAGCTCATTAACCCTTTCATGACGGATGCTGTGCTGGTGCAGCATTACATATCCTATGTCATTTCATTCTCTCATATATGAGTTTCCTATGTAAATATTGGTATGCCAATGCATTCTCTTATATATGCGAGGAGACTCGCATATATAAGAGAATGCATTGGCACCAGGGGGGGGGGGTCGGAAAAACATTTCAGGCCATCTTGGATTTCAAAATTTGCAACAACATACAACACGATAACTGCCTTCAGTCAGTTTACCAGTTAGAATTACATTATTTCTCTCATTCAAAGTGGTTTTGAAGCCCAACTCATTGCCAAAACACTACAAAAACAAGCAGGAATTTTTTTTTTAGTTGCGGAAAAAATTGCTTGTTGGTGTCTTTGACCACCCACCCACCCCGGCATACCTGCCGGAAATTTGTTGTTCACCCCCCCCCCCTGTTGGCACAGAATTTTTGAAACAATTCAGAAAGATCCAGCCATGGAATGATTAATATGAGGTTTTGCTGGCCAGATATCGACTTTCAAAGAAGAAGTTGTATTTTAGAACACGATTTCGACTGTCAGGGAAACATTCAGCACATTTTGATCTTCTTGGTCAGCATAGCACAAATGCTAATGATAGTCTCTTATAAAGAGCAGCCATGCTTTCATTGCACAAAAGCGTACTAAATTATGAGCTTTTCTGACTAATCTTATGGGAGACTTCGTGGATTTACGCGATGCCTGGCATTTATACGAATGACGGTGTTTGCAAGTAAGTTCTTCATTACTTGTGCCTTGTAAGTGGACAATTTGCTTAGGAAAGACTAACTTATTAGGTGTCAAATCGGGACAGAGCATCAGCATATTCAAATATGGACCACACTGCCCAACCGAATCGTGGCACTGTGGTGAACAAGATGCCTCTCGGTGTTCTACATAAGTCATTCAGTGCAATTTTGTTTTTAACGAAACACAACCTCAATATGCCCTTACGTTTTTGCAATATAGGTTGTAGAATTAACGTTGAAATCATTGAAGAGAAATTTATCCGCACCGATAAATCGAAAGTGCATATATACCTGACCATAGTAAAAATAAAACGTTAAAAATATGTGTGGCTTTACGTTCACCGAGCAATAGAGCACATTGGATCAACATTCATTCTTTCATTCTTTCTGTGTTGATGAAGGTGAGTTGGATCTTGGTCCACGGTTCAACACATTCCTTGTTTCTGTATAGGGGGGGGAGTTGAGTTAGTTCTTGGTCCTCGAATCGGCATTCCTTGTTTATGTTATGTAGAACGGTAAGTTAGTTCTTGGTCCTCGAATCAGCATTCCTTGTTTATGTTATGTAGAACGGTAAGTTAGTTCTTGGTCCTCGGATCAACATTTGCTGTTTCTGTTAGGGGGAGGTGACTTAGTTCTTGGTGACCGCGAGATCAACGGCTTCACGTAGTAATGTCATGTACTTGTATGTTAAACTGTCTCCAAACCTGCGGTGAATAACACAAAGCTTCAACTACATTCATAGTACGAACTGTGTATAAGTTATTCAAAACCCATCACTCATATTAATCAGTGAGACCAATTATTAACCAGTGCGCTATACTATAAACCATAGTATAAACTTTCCTTTGTAATTAACAGTTTTGTGATACAAAATGTGTGTTATAGAATTCCTACCAGTGTATGTTATTCATTGTTGATGATAATGTAACATAATTATTATGTTGTCAACTCTTAATTTACAATGTGCAACTATGAGAAATAATTGTTTTGATCTTTTCGGCGAGCCATCTATTTCCTGGGGTTTAACTTGAGTAGAAAACTCTTTACATTTTGTAGAGAATGAAGGGCTTGACTGTTCCATTGATTGGCGTCGATAGTGCTCGATTTGCCAGAAAACTCTTAGGCTGGTGTCTCTGTCTATTACGGGTAAAGTTAGGATTTGGAATTCGCCCGACCAATTTTAACATCAGTTATACACCTTGTTGATTCGTTTCCGGCAAATATGCCACATCATGAATAAAGAGCGTCTGCGTTTTTAGTTGGTTTGTATACGAGCATATGATAAAGGGCGATTAATCCAAGGTAGTCTAGACTGGTATATTCTATGGTTTTGTTACTCTTATCGTGACATTTGTAAACTGCCGCAAGGTAGACTGCTCTGGATACCATTAGTGATATTCCACTACCGGAATCCAAGACAGGGGTGCCTCTACTGTGGAACCGGGATACGAGCATCCCTCTGCTCATATGTTATGTGTATCACAAAACTACTATGTCTATTACAAAGACTTTACAGCAGAGTGATATACATATCATTAGCTTATGTCAGCTTCCGGTGGCCAAGACATGGTACCTCTAGTTGTGGACTATTCTGATACTGGGCATCCCCTTTACCCACATGTTGGGTCACACAAAGACACTTCTACATGAATCTATACTTACTCGTTCTGAAAACCGACAGTGTCTTCATCTTCGCCGAGACTGAGGATATCGTTTAGATTTCTGTTCAGGAAGATATCACCATTCGGTCGATAGAACATCACTTCAACTGGAAATCTGAAATGTTACATAGTATGACGAAGTCAAGACTTCACATTTGTTGCACATATAGTTGTCCCAAACTACAAAGAATACTGCTGGTCGTACATACAGATGGTTCGATGCTCGCCAAGCGTAATTTAGATATTCACGCGGTGCCTACGCGTAGATGTAAGATGGTTGTTGGAACAAATTAGTTCAATACATAATATGATCATACGCTAGCGTAATTAACGAACCAAAGCTAAACCACTCACATGAGGGTATCTGTAGCGTCTAAAACAATTATTATCAAGATCACTTTATAGATTCCCACCAAATAAGATTCACATGCATAAGACTTATATTTCGTGTCGGTAATTATAAATAGTTATATACATGTATGTTGTCGAGAGTGGAACTGGACCCAACCACTATATTACTTGGCGTGTTGGGGAGCTCTCCGCTTGAGATATTCATTACTCAGGCTAGATGGAGAAGCGTGTCCATTTCATAATGTTCATTTCATTCATAACATGCCATCATGTCGACTTCAACGAGAGTCGACAAACAACGGCATCATGTAACTTTCCCCATTGACCGAATTCGAGTGGAACTGTTTGTATCTTCTGCTTTGTTCATAAGTATGTGATTTCATTCTATTCAAGAAAATAGGATATATATGGATTGACAGAAGTATGTATGTACTATACAGATTTGATAATAATTAAATCAATATTAAATATTATGTTATTTCCCTTCGCACAGTATATAGTCTCTACAGCACCATGCAGTATTGATCAACTAACGTGCATTAGTTGGAAAATAAAGCTTTGAGATACACGTATATCGTGTCGTGGCTGTCACGATGAGGCATCTCGCAAAACTGTCCGCCTCTGACGGAGAGCTATACATGTCCGATAATTTGGTCCAATAGAGTGAATAGACCTGTTAGAAATTCATTATAGACTAGCTACTTGCCCTTATAAATAACAAAACACACAAATGATTGTATGCCGTTTATATAAATAGGATAATGTTGCACATCGACTGATTTGTGTTGGCCTCTTGACAGCCGATTACGACATTAATACTTTAACCCCACCGATCTGCTGTGCGAAAATTTAAAACAGTAGTGTCGTATTAGATAATAATTGGTGACGTCACAAAATCAGATATAGTCTATATACGACACAAAGCGTCCGGCTTTGGTTCGTTATCAAGAGTTGAATAATAATTGAATTCAAGTTGTGTCAATATGTGTCTTTGAAACACGCATTCTGTTGGCCGAGAGTTGTTAGCTTTAGTATTCTATTAACCAGCGTCGGCCGCTAATCAGAGAACACATTTTGAATAGAACACGGTGTCATTGACAACGCACCAAAGTACACCACCGTGCTGTCACGGGTAGCTTAATCGAGCCATCCGGAACATTATTTACTACACATGTAGATAAGGTTAAAAGGAATTTGCCCTGACGCTTTGGCGGATTGAATTACAATGGAGATAAGTGTGCTCTGTTTTATTGGATAATCGAGTTTCATTATTTGGATGTCACGTACGAAAAGCTGTAACAATATTGTCTATTCAGCCTTGTCCGTGCTTAAGAATAACCACGTATTGTCATTGTCTTAACATATATCGGGGGTGGCTCGTAGTTAATCACAGTGCATGCGCATTGTCCAGCACAATTTGGATGTGATATAATCTTACCAGAACGCCATTTGACTCGGATGAGATTTAGTTTTAAGGTCCTTGGGCATGATGCTATATTTAGAATTATCGTTGTTTTTGTTTTGCTGTAACCTTGGGTGATTTATGTTTTCTTTTTATTTAAAATACAGTACTTAAGTTGACCTTATTTCCCATTAGCATTCAATGGACACTATGTGTGTTCTATATCAAAGTTATCGGAGTATATGAGAGACATAACTGGACTGGCGCTTTAAGAGGGGATAACTCTATGTGTCCATTAATGTATAAGACTATAAGTGGAATGGGGCTCGTTCACAAACTGTTTTCATGCTCGAATCACCTAATATCCAACAAAACATGGTATGGCAATTTCGATCAGAAATTATAATTTATTCACGAACATATGGATGGCGCAACATTAAAGACCCTGTGTCAATGCATTCTCTTATATATGCGAGTCGACCATAGGTCGCCTCGCATATATACGAGAATGCATTGGCCAATTGTTTATTATTATTTTTTACCTTTTAAATTTTTTTTTATCAATTTTTATAATTTATTCTTACGTTTCTTAACAATTATCAAAAATAATATAAAATTTGTTTGGCCAATGAATTATCTTATATATGCGTGGCGACCTATGGTCGACTCGCATATATAAGAGAATGCATTGGCACAGGGTTTTCGCAAACAAATGAATTATATACCCACACTCTGTATTTTAAAATCCTCTGCTAAATTCAATATTCAATTGTGTATAATAAATTGAACAGATATTTCTAATCTATAATTTCAATCGTTGTTGTTCCTTATCAACAATTCAATTCAATTTGTTTATTCTCTTCACTCAAAAGTACATGGGTATTGAGACAACTCACAAAAGAATCGCATTACTGTGCAATATTATGTTATGTTTTACATCATACTGAGCCAGTGTCTATACACATTCTTATACCTATGTCCGACATGTGTGCTTTGAACTTACGAGTATGTAGATAATGATTTATTGGCGACTGTTTTGATGAATTCGTCTGATGATGTCTGGAAGTCCTTCATGTCCTCCACCAGTGACCATGTACTGACGAAGTGTTTCTGGAGATACTCCATGATGGGCGGCGTAGCGAGTGGGCCATCTCGCAGCGTCCGCCCCGAACCTGGAAATTGTGGATTGAGATATCTTATTGGCACACAAACATAATGTTCCATATAACAATGTTGATCGCGATCAAGACAATGTTGAGAAGACATGATATATCCAGTATAACCGGCATAAGTTGATATTTGGCCAGTTTATCGCGACAACGAGCTCGAAATTCGCGAAAATTAACTAATTACGGACCGTATCTCTGTCCAAACAACGCGATTTTTTCAATTTCGCGCTAATGAGCTCGCTAACATTATATCCTATATAAATACGATTACATCCTGAAAGTTGTCTCATAAAGTTAGACAAATATTTTTTTTATTTTTAGTCACTTAGGGATCACTTGATCGACCGATATATTTCTACTGAATCTCGGCTGATAATCAATATATTTCTACTGAATCTCGGCTTATAATCGATATATTTCTACTCAATCTCGGCTGATAATGGATATATTTCTACTGAATCTCGGCTGATAATGGATATATTTCTACTGAATCTCGGCTGATAATCGATATATTTCCACTGAATCTCGGCTGATAATCGATATATTTCTACTGAATCTCGGCTGATAATCGATATATTTCTACTGAATCTCGGCTGATAATCGATATATTTCTACTGAATCTCGGCTGATAATGGATATATTTCTACTGAATCTCGGCTGATAATGGATATATTTCTACTGAATCTCGGCTGATAATGGATATATTTCTACTCAATCTCGGCTGATAATGGATATATTTCTACTCAATCTCGGCTGATAATCGATATATTTCTACTCAATCTCGGCTGATAATCGATATATTTCTACTGAATCTCGGCTGATAATCGATATATTTCTACTGAATCTCGGCTGATAATCGATATATTTCTACTGAATCTCGGCTGATAATGGATATATTTCTACTGAATCTCGGCTGATAATGGATATATTTCTACTGAATCTCGGCTGATAATGGATATATTTCTACTCAATCTCGGCTGATAATGGATATATTTCTACTCAATCTCGGCTGATAATCGATATATTTCTACTCAATCTCGGCTGATAATCGATATATTTCTACTCAATCTCGGCTGATAATCGATATATTTCTACTGAATCTCGGCTGATAATGGATATATTTCTTCTGAATCTCGGCTGATAATGGGTATATTTTATATTAAATGGATTTCTCCCATCTAGTTATAAAAGTATACATGTATATGTTAATCATCTGGATGGGGTTTGACAAGTACAGAAAGATTCATGTTAACATTATTATCTCCATATTTCCCAAGGAAGATACTCGTCAATGAGTATTTAGTAAAGAAAAGATTAAAGAGTTAGAACAATATCAAAATGCTTCAATATGTAACACAATTTCACGATTTCTAAACAACACAAAATGGATGGAAGTTGGCGTACTATATCTCTGACTGTAAGCAGAACATTCGAATCGAGATTACCTCAGCATGACTGGTCATCTAACGAACCCCAAAGGAGAATGTTGTGAACCAACTTATCCTCAACTCTGGCGCGATCGAAAACGTCGTCAAACGGCAGGTACTCAACCTACAATCATATAAATAAATTGATATACATGTCGTCAAACCGATGCAGGTACTCAACCAAATTCAATGGGTTTTATCAAAATCAGTTTGGAATCAATAATGTTAAGAGTGTACACTGGAAATAAATGAATATCCATGTACTCAACCTACAATAGAAATAAATAGTTACACATGTAGTCAAACCACGACAGGCTGAAATTAGTGGATATACATGTGCTCAACCTACAATGGGGATAAATAATATACATGTAGTCAAACCACGGCAGGCTGTGAAATAAATGGTTATACATGTAGTCAAACCACGACAGGCTGAAATTAGTGGATATACATGTGCTCAACCTACAATGGAGATAATGATACACATATAGTCAAACCACGACAGGCTGTGAAATAAAGGGATATACATGTGCTCAACCTACAATAGAAATAAATGGTATACATGTAGTCAAACCACCGCAGGCTGAAATAAATTTAAACACATGTAGTCAAACCACCGAAGGCTGACATAAATATATATACATGTGGTCAAACCACGACAGGATGCCATAAATGGATATACATGTAGTCAAACCAATGCACACTGTAAAGTCAGA
The DNA here is from genome assembly GCA_032622095.1 of Siphonodentalium dalli. Lineage (NCBI taxonomy): Eukaryota > Metazoa > Mollusca > Scaphopoda > Gadilida > Siphonodentaliidae > Siphonodentalium > Siphonodentalium dalli. Next base: position 258,424,217 of record CP136061.1, on the reverse strand, counting down.
TATAGCTATGGTGGCAGTGTTATTGGTTAACAAAGGTAAGCATGTCCTATATGTCCCAACATATGTGCTAAGAGGTTGTTCTGCTTATAACCGTGAGTGGGTATCCGTACTTACATTGTCCACCAAATATATTAACCCTTTACCCAACAGAACGGCCCTGTGCCAATGCATTCTCTTATATATGCGAGTCGACCTATAAGAGAATGCATTGGCACAGGGCATAACTGTAACTATCTCAATGTGGTCAAGGAGCCGGTTCCAATGATATCCATATATGTATGTATGGTTCTATTGAGACAGACCGAATATATTTTAGGCTGTTGAAGCTTTATTTGGATGGTTTTGGCCGGTTTGTTGGGTAAAGGGTTAAATATACAGTATTGTTAGTGTAAATAAATTATATGCCACGTATTGGTTCTATATCGAAATATTTGTAACACCAGTCATATGTATACAGTGTTTAGATCACTGTGTCATAAGGTCAAACATAGTTGTGAAAAGGTATCCCATCCATGGTAGTTCGCATGGTGTTTCGTGGTATATTTAAAAAGACCAAATATTAAACCCCCAGCTATAAGTAGACATCAGATACCGGTACATAGTTTCAATAAAAAGTACGCAGTGACCTATTGATTCAAAGTTATATGCAACATGAGTACATTGAACCGAGAGGCGGATATAATTCACATACACGTATCGTTTGTTCTATGAGGATCATAAAACAACAAGCTTACGTACATTGTACAATGTCAGACATTCAAGAGAAACATTCAAATGTCAACAAATTTCACCTTTATGCAGGACCCATGGGAAGGTATTAGTTAATCGATAAGTAAATAGCATTTGCCATCGCCACACTAATGTACATCATAACCCGATATGTAATTTTTTTTGCTATTCTAGAAAACATACATATGGGCCAGGAGTTAGATATGTGTTGGTGTCGATGATCTCCAACGAGTTGTATTGGGATATAAGATTTTATGAAACGAGTTGGATAAATTTGATTCACAACGATCCGTAGACGAGTTGTGAATCAAATTTATCAAACGAGTTTCATAAAATCTTATATCCCAACATAACGAGTTGAAGATCTTGTATATCACATGCAAAAAATTAGAGCTTTATGCCTTTCTAACATCTTAAAATATTTAAAAGAAGCTGAAAAATGCATGCAAAATGCATACGTGCACGGCGTTGGCTGAGACACTTAACAACCGATAAGGACAGTATTGCGCGCTATGAATGCCTACGAAAAAAAATATAGTCCCCCAATTTGCCTCTTTGATTGTGTGCCTCTTTTTGTTAGTGCAACGAAGTTGGACAAAAATTTAACTTTAATGAACAAAGCAATCATTGTGAAATGTCTGGTGTTGGTCTGGTTTTACGAAATAGTATCAATCCGAGCGGTAATTTTATCGGCGCGATGCTAAGTATCCAGCGAAGAACGCGCCAATTCATCACTATTGAGATATATGGAAACATGTAATTGCTTTTTAATGATATAATAGGGCTTTCATGTGATATATATTTACATACTGAGTGTGATTATCACTAAATCCAGCGTTCCAATTGGTCGGCGCCCACGTGACTAGTTGCAATTATTTCTCGGTGAACGCGCAAGAGGGTCATAATTGCAACCATAATTACATCGACGCGTCATTGATTGTGGAGAAGAAGAACGCGTAATGTTTTGGGCGCATTTGCACTCGCGCAGGATTGACTTAATAAATCATCAGTTTTCAATATAAAGAGCCTCGTTTTGAAATTGTTCTCAGCTGGTTTCTGCTCGGGTGCTAGGGATATTTTGGGCTGGTTTTGTCACGATACACTTCTCGATTTAAATACATTTACAAAAGTGGCTTTTTCGCTAAATGTATATAAATATAAGGATTAACTGTCATGTGGACTGTTTTTATGGAGATGTAACCGTGAGGTAAGTGGTCATAACTTGTATGTATCACCGAAGGGTTTTATACAAGTTATGACCAATTACCTCACGGTTGCATCTCCATAAAAACAGTCCACATGACATTAAATGAAAAATATTCGATGGCTGATAAAATTTGCACTTACTTTGAAACAAAATGCGGTTATGATTCTCACCTTTTTGAAAGGATATAACGCTTTCTCCAGAGAGGATTCAGCCTCTTTCTTTGAAATTTGCTCCCTCCAGGAAAATGATTCTGGCGTTCGTTCTTCCACACTCTCGATTTCAGTGACGTCCGTAGCAGATGGTCCCTTTGAACTGAGTTCCATTCTAGGCATGTATCCTATATCCACCTGCATGTCATCCATACCGTCATTCGTGCGTGACGTCAGCCACTCCATATCTAAATACAATTACACCCACTTCATTTTCTGTAGTATTCTGACGTTGGTTTCTACAATGCCATTGTATTTAATAAGGGTAATTACGTTAGGGCGGATGTTAACGTTGAGCATCAGTGTTAACGCTGGCCCAGAAATTCCTTTAGCCATTCTTTTAGCCAAATGCCATTTTTTTAGCCACTTTGCATTTGCTTTAGCCACTTATTTTGGAACATATTTGAGATCAATTGAATGTTTATTACATTTTATTTTCAAAATAAAACAATACCAATGTAACGTGGTCACTGAAATCTAGCTTTCTCTTACGATTCATTTTGGAAATGTGACTTGCAATGAAAAGCATCATTTTCTAATCCCCACTCACAAGTTGTTTTTATTACAACACAAAGCGTTTGCCATTGACACGACATGAAATCAACACCAATGCACACCTATTACTAATTGCTCCAAGCACATCGGGGGTCAATACTATGAACAATGTTATACCTGTAAATACAAATTGTATTTATTAATTTGTAATTACAAATTTGTGTTAACTATCACAGTGGATTCATAGTACAGGGAAAATTTAGCCGTATTATTGTAATACCTTAGACTGGGCGAGAGGTGAAACCCCTAAAACGCAGCTGTAAAACTTGGAAAAAACTAACTCACCACTCTGCTCCCATGCACCCGTTATCAGTGTTATCTGAATACCAGTTCAAATTAGACGGACATGTATATAGAGCTAAAATAACTGACAACAATTGATTTGGGGAAGTAACAATGCGTGCTATTATTTTGTGATTAGTGATAACGCCGGTACTATGAAACGATGAGCTAAAAAAATCTCGCAAATTTCACAAAGATCTACTGTTGATTATTGTAGATTGCTTACGGACAAACCTTTGCCTGTGCGTGATTCACAATATATTGAATCACGGCAAGCCAAAGTTACAAAAGAAATAACCAATCATAAGTTGAGAGGTGATCGCTTATCAGAGCTGTCCAATCGGTTCACGGATTGCTAAGTTGATGACCACTTGTCTGTGCAAAATTAACAAATAAACTGTTCGTTTGCAGTGTGTGTATGTAAGTACAAGTCAGTGTAATAACGAGTACTACAACCAATTTGGTATAATTGTTTTTACAAATTTACAACCATTCAGTTTGTGAAAATAAAATATTATTTTGATGGTATAGCATTATATATATTGTGACCAGACTATGATTTCAAACTGATCCGTTACTCTTATCATAACACATCGAGACAGTAACGTGGCTCCATTTTATCGGGGGTGTATCGAAGCAGGGACGTGCTAATGGTCCCGGTTATAGGAGTGGTGGGCACCCCCGGTGGTCCAGTCGGTAGAGTGTTAGGTGCATTACACCGTCACATGCCGTCAAGCGCTGACGAAGCTGACGTGTATCTGGGCAAGTTTGTCAGTTGATTTCCGGGGTCGGTGGTTTCTACACGCAGTGCGACGATTTCTCGGTGAAATCAAGTCTATGCGTGGTCTTTCCTCCACCCGTAAAGTTGACAACGACAACGCCTAGCGGCTAGAACGACGATAAACCCTAATAAACCAAACCAAACAAATAGGAGTGGTGGTCATTTTATAATTTCAAACTGCTCCGATATCTTATAATATATCTAGATAGGGATGTGGCTATATGGGCTCAGTTTGGCGATGGGGTGTCCATCCTATAATTTCCATATGCACCCTTTGAATAAAAAAAATGCCTATAAATGCCACATGGCGATGGAATCGTATGTCAAGAGGAAAGTATTTTAATTTTTCTACGCTGATAACAGAAGTTAGTCAATATGACTAACATATGTTAGTCAAACGTTTTTCCTCAGGATGACTGACTTAGTTCAGCCAACATGACTGAGGCATAACATTAATCAAAATTACTAGGGTGGTGTTAGTCATAACGACTAAGAAATGGGGATTCAAGACGACTAATTAGTCAAAATTGCCAGGATTTAGTCATAACTTTTCTTAGTCAATTTTATGTGCAAATAATTCCAATACTTGACAAAAGTTACTCAAAATCTTTGTGACTAACACTAAGTTAGTCATATTTAGTCAGTATGTCCAACCCAGGGGGTGGACACTTACTGTCACAGCTTGAAAATCAGAAGCCAACCGGGGTAAACAATTACATTTCACAGAAATAGAAGTTTCTAATTGAGGGGTGGGTGATACTTTTGGATATCGACGTTGACGCATCGAAGAGAGCATCTTGCCACGTCACTGCAAGTATCACTCACTATTTGTATCAATCACTAACTTTTGTCGGAGACGTTGTGACTCATACGATTTGGCGACTACTCACCAGACTACTCACCAGTCATCGTGTTCCCAAAACCACTATCGCCATGTCCCTGTTTATGAGATTTCCATTGATAACACATTTTCATGAGGGGGCGCTACACCCCTACGAATCAGATGGTTATATGCTCCGGTTTAAGGATGTGAAAAGCGACAATTTATGTTTGACACCCTATATGGACATTCTAGACAAGTTCCTTAACGTTGTATCTTTCAATAAATTGGGTAATTTCAGTGGTTACAAGGAACAAATACTGCTACCTCACGTCCAAGCTGACACCGCCTAAGGTTTGACATTTTCTAAATATAGGCCATTTCAATCCCAACTTTTGACCAAAGGTGGTAAATATGCAAATGTTGGGCTAAAACAAACACATACCCCCTAATAAATTGTTGGAAAAACTGAATAACAGAACAAGTTCAACCTATTGCTGTTGTAAAATTTCCAATTCATGTTGTTCCAGGTATCACATTTCCAGCTGTTGAACGTGTTGATAAAATGTTTGGGGCGAGAAACATAACCCAACCCCCATGTCGGGACGTCCCTGTGGATTGTACTTGAGATTTCCAGCTGACAAAATATTTTCACGATGGGGTGAATCGACCCCTTGTCCCCACGTCCCTGCGTATCATAGATATATATATTATCCGAGTTAAGGGTGCGAAAACTGAAAAATTATGTTTCATAGTACTCGAACATTCTTTGTGATTGGAGATATTTGTAAATACAAAGAACACGTACTATTTGTGATTTATGTTTGTAATCGTAGGTTCATAGTATTGGCGGAATGATAAATTGTTATTTCTTACAAACAATTGTAGATTCTTACAAAGAAAAATTTCATAGTATTGACCCCCGGTCGTATAACATACACAACGTGCCGACGCTTTTGTTGTGCGGATGGTAGCTGCGCGTGATGTAATTAGACCGAGTACTAAGCTGGCACATAATCGCCCCCATGACTGGACACAATTATAATTTATTGGGAGGAAATTATTTTAGCCATATGTTTCGCCATATGGTAATTTTGTTTCGCCATTTATAATTTATTTTCGCCAATGGCTAAAATGGCTACCGCCAGCAACATTTCCAACACAAAATGCATATTCAAGTCGGTATTTTTCGTCGAGATGAAATTATAAATAATGTAGTTCGCTCAAGTTCAAATTTGGTCACGGTCCGGCGTTTTTGACTGAATGATATGTCTTTGCAACTTAGAAGTAATTTTTGGCTTTCCGAAGGTTTAATTTGGAAAATGCATAACATAATTTATTGATATTTAGTAAATAGAAAACAGAACGCTTGTTGTGGTTTTATATTTAATTTATCCATATTCCGTGACTTGAATAAGTAGTTCACATGTGTGTACATATATTGGGAGTCCGTTACCGGATCGTAATGTTACAGATGAAATAAATCCTTTCTTTATTAAAGCACAATATCTACTATTAAGCTTCAATTTCGATCTTATGAATCAGTTTTCCCAAGTACAATTCAGGCGTGGGTGCTATCGCCTCCAAAATATTAGTTGATTCATGTTTTATGGTGGATGATTTTACATCAGTGCCATTTCATCTGTTCTGAAGGACTTACATACATGTACATGAACATTTAGACATATATTGATTGTATGTGTAGAAATTTTCGCAACTCCAATAATTCTTACCGACGTTAAGCTTCCTCTCGTTGGGCACATGGATGTTGAAGTACTCAACGTGGGCGCCATCCCTCGTTACTATCATCTCTCCGAGAAACTGAGCAGGGCTAAACCAGAACGGAAGAACTGGCTCTTCATTCAGCTGGAACTCAGCGTGAAATCTGGAATGGAATATAGACATAGGCGTGGCTAGAAGATCTCCTTTGCGGTGTCAACCTTGAAATTTCCAACGACACCCCTCCTCTCCTTGAACCGGACATCAATTGCTAAGTCCAAGAAATTCCATTTGAACCCGACCCTTTGTTTGGAATGTTCAAACAGGTGCCCCAATCTTCCCAACACTAACACCCACTATGGTTGTAAATTTCCAACTGATTGCCATATCGGTCCAAACATTTAACCGAAATAATGATACTTTAATAATACAGGTTAAACTATCCAACTATCATAACAAATTCAATCTACTTTTGGTCTGAAATTTCCTACTAGTGATGCGTGTTGGAAAGATATCAGGTGAGACACTACAACACCCCTGTTGTCACGTCCCTGGTGAAATGTGCCTATCGAACACTTCATTTACCATCAACGACATCTTGCTCAATGTTATACGTTTTGTCTAGTCAATTAAGGCACGTGTAACTCTGTTAAAGTATTATAATATACCACATAGCAACTGAGCACACTGGGGTATTTGTATTGATTATTTGAATTACGTGCATATTACTCTTTTATTTTAACCATCGATGTGCCAATGAATTTCTAAAGTAAATATCGTCACGGGGCGAGCTGAAATTTCATACGAATTGTAGAAATGAAAAACTTGAAATGACTTATCGTCGCTTTGGTGTTAGGGTCCGATCCATACGTGGTGTCGGATGAGGATAATCCCATTCTGTTGTAATTGGCTGACCTTCATAGCGTCAAAGAAAAACGTAAAGTAGTGACTCGTTTTAATCTTCAGTCTGAAATATTTGACTTTTTATTTCTGATTTTGTTTCTTGCTATTATTATTATTTTGATTTAGTTTTTTAATCGGAGCAAGTTAATGACCCTACGTTGATAATAGTAATCTTTTATCACCTGATCTTTAACTGGCATTTGTTAATATAGATTGTGTTGCTTGTATATATTTATCGTTTTACCATACTTCATGTTGTATTATAATGTCATGTCAATGGATTTACGCTATATAAAATAAATAGTCTCACATTTTAATGATGATTTTACCTTAAATCTAAACAATTAACAAATTCCGAATTGAAGTATAGAATGAACTTACCTGAACATAATGTGATAATACTTTTCATTCATAGCTCTAGTTGTGGCGAAACCACCATGTGGACCGAATCTTGTGTACACAAAAGGCCTCGGATGGAATGTGGCAAGGAGCCGTGTTAGTACCTCTTCTATTCCATCCGATTCTGGTGGATTGTATCTGTCCGAAGTCAGATGTATTTGTGGTTGGAAATAAACTAGCCATGGTTTTCCCAGTGGCATATGTCGACCCGGTGGTAGAAACTGGCTCAGTTCTGTGATCGATATGTCGACGTGGGTCTTGTTTGGATTCTTCCATCTAAGCAATCCGGTTAGTGTATCTGTGTCTTGCTGGAAAACACAACATCACATCTACATGTATGTTGTCATATTCGTATAGGTTAACAAATACAGGTAAGTGGTGTCTGACAATGTGACACATATATCCGGGTAAGCGAAAATCACAACTAGCCCTGGAATGACAATAACAAGTCAGAATGGCGGACTGGCTGACGGATCATAAGGTCTTTCCGTTTGTAAACTTAGTGTAGTGAACCGATCGGTCATATACTTTCCCCACATGATGAAGGTGGTACATAAATGTATGGATCTCACGGGGAAGAGGAGTATGTTTGCTAAGCGTATTGCAGAACAGGCTAAGTATAATAATGACCAATGTATCGCTGACATATTGCTCACCGTTCTCGTGACATGCATTTTGAGGAAGATGGATCCTGGAGTGGTTTAATGGAATTTTGATAATGGTCTCAGAACGTACCCCACAAAAAATATTTTATGCCAAAAGTAGAATTTGGACATTTCTGGAAATTGATTCCCAATGAGCTTAAAAGATGCCAACATGTTTTGAGAAAACCATCATCAGTTGCAGTTTGCTGACCGTGTGCCATACTAAGATCATGTCACATTACATTTCGGGTCATCTAGCCAAGACGGTTAGTGTATCGGTGTCTTCCTGGAAGATACAAACATCACGTCTACGTGTATGAAGTCACTTTAACTTCGTCCCTGGTCAGATAAATAAATCAGTTCAATTCAGATTATACTATGAATCTAAATGTGTATTATCCACTGCTGCATCTTAACTTTCATCAGTGTAAGCTGACACACTCGAAATTTGAAGTTAGCTTTGAATCTAGTTTCTAAGAAATTTAACGTAGGAGTTTATACCATGAACAATTGTCACTCGTCGCATTGCTCGGCAAATTTGCGGGTGGCACTTAAAGACATATTATGGACTTGTTTTGGTGCGTGAAACTGATAAGTTAGTACTCAGGCGCTATGCCAACCTGGGGAATATAGCATTCCACTAACATCGCCGAAAATGTCAACGAAATCGACCATACCGCTCCATATAAAACAGCGTCTGAACTGCGCTCAGTTGTAAATATTTACATCTCGATTCGGGACGTAACTTAGGCGAAAAACTAACACAAATGATTTCGCCATCGAGAGTCATTGCATTTAATTAAAATATAAGAATGACGATGTTTGTTGTCAATTTGGATTAATATTCATAAAAATAACTACTTTGAGCGAGAGTATTCTCAAGTTCTATGCGATCACCCTACCGGAGTGGTTCATATCACTTTAAAGGCCATGAATTCGGGCCACCTTCCCAGTATATATAACTAATTTTGTACCGATATGTTTTAAATAACACAATTGACTGCACGAACATTTAATTTGTTAAAACAATCTATGCAATAATAATTTGATGTTATGACAATTTTACCAGGTCAGGGTGACACTACGTCCAAATACATACACTCTTAGAACCAGAAGTCCTTCCGAGAACCCAAAAAGGTTCTTCACCTTGTCACAAGGAACACCTTATTTGGTGCTTCGAAGGACCCCATCATAAGGTTCTACTGAAGAACCATATCATAAGGTTCAACAGAAGAACCCCAAGATGGTTCTTAAGGGAACCATAATATGAACATGGTTCTTCAGGGAACCTTTATAAGAACCCCAGATGGTACTTCGGAGGACACAATCATAATGGTCACAAGAGGTTTCTCCAGAAAACCGTTCATATATCAGAACAGGGTTCGTAAGGGATCCATAATCTACCCCAACAGAGAACTTCAGAGAACCTGTAAGATGGAATAGCGTACGATGATAATATAATATGTTTGCGCTCTTGCGTATATCGCGACGTTCAGTGCACGTTGAGGTGTTTTATAATAACTAATAGATTGTCATAACATTGAAGCATTTGGGGAATGATATATACAAGGCAGATTATACCTACACGTTCCATATACAATTTGCTTAATTTTGGTGTGATTCATATTCTTGAATACCCGAAGGTGGTGAATTAGTCTGCACTTTAACATATATTTATGTGTATTTTACGATTATCACAAGAGTGTTCTTCAGAGAACCTATCATATATCAGAACATGGTTCTTAAGGGAACCACAATCTATCCCAACATGGTTCTTTAGAGAACCTTTATAAGAACTCCAGATGGAATAGCGTACGGTGATAATATAGTATGTTTTCTTCTTGCGTATATCGCGACATTCCGTAAACTATAATAGTATGAGTGCACTGCCTGTGGTTTTTACCCTTAGATAGCAAGTTTTGGCTCAATTGGTCGAGCTGTTTTCGAGTTTATAAAGGACACACACACACGAAAGTATCGAATATATAGTAGAATACTATTACTATTATACATTACTATCCCCCAACCCTGCGAACAAAAACATACTCCTCCTTTCTCTCTGGTTGATGTTTTATTCATGTTCATCACTCAATTCGGCTCCATGGTACATATAACAACTGCATTATTGTTTGGTCATGAACCATTCAGCATCCAAAAGAACCATAGTCAAACACCGACGAACCCTATCGATTACAGAGAACCTTTTCTGACACCGAGGAACCTATGGGTTCTTAAGAGAACCCTTGAGTTCTTCAAAGAACCACAAAGAACCCTTATTTCTTAGAGTGTAGTGTATTGCATACCAGATCAACTCATCCATATATCATCTGAAGCGTACGCCAACATGCAGCTGGTCAGTTAGACAAGTATGTGTATATATTTACGTAGCTAGTTTGTGTTACACTAAATCCTGATCGGTAATTGGTCAACTGCCAATTGGGTGATGTGTTTTGTATCCCAATAAAACATACAATAACACAAACCGACGTCACATCGTATTGACCGAGATGACGAAAAGCGTAGATATAATAATTAGATGTATTTATATATACGCGGCCATAGACTAGTGTATTGTACGCTCAACAGTGAATTATAGAAACAAAACGCGTTTAGATAAACATCGATATCAGCTAGAAGGGGATATAGAAGAATATACTTTCACACTAGCGTGCGATCGATTCACTTGCGTGTACCAATGCGCTACCGGACTATTTCAAGCCGTTATGTTTATTTCCAGGCTTCTCGGAATCATAACGTTACAAATGAAATGATCCTCAATTCAAATCCAAAGCATTTCAAATGTATTCGGGTCATTGACAGCGACAGCGATTGAATTTGTTGAAATGTGTTTACAATTTCGAGCCGGTATTTCCTGGTGTACTGTTTCGGTTTAATTTCTCATTCTAAGTTTATGTTGAAGAAGGACAAAGTGAAAGAACCCATTGTGATATTCTAAATTATAATATATTCACTGATATTATTACAGTTATAATTAACATATATTTGATGTTGAAATTCGATATATTTTTGGGGGGGAAATAAAGGGAAGAATATGGGAACTATATTGTTTTATTCTGCGGATGATGAAGTAGCAGTGCGTGAACAGGCAGCGATCAGCTGATTGCTTCAAAAATGATGCATCGATTGAAGACGATTGTGATATCATTTATCGTCGTAAATGGTAAATTTATAATACAAATAATATCTAGTTTTTTTTGAGTGGATACCGAAAAATATGTCATTCGTGACCGAGACAAATAAACATTTGTCTCGCTCACTCATGACATATTTTTCGGTATCCACTCAAGACACTAGATATCCTCTATGTATCGATAATTTGTACATGTAGGTAAAGTATTTGGGCTAACATACAGTGGTGGGCGCGGTATAATATCCAAACTGCAGACATTTCAGAAACAAAAAGTAGCTGAGTTCATCAAAATGAATAAGGAATAAGGTATACCAATATATACGCGCGTGTACACATGTGTATGAGTAAATATATCCACGGATACTTGTCAGTAATATATTATTTGATTATTACAATTAAATATTTATACTTGATATTTATAAATATTATATAACTGATGTATATAACAGAGATTAATTATATGCTTTATATGTATTAATATAATTATGTCATATATATATTATCTCTGCATGTAATGTATTATTATGGCCAGAGTTATTAATATTAAATTGAATAAATTGATATATAAGAAATGAAAGTAGTTTGAGTGTGATTTATTGAGGGGTATGTAGCTGTGACTACGTGGTTTACACATTCTGCCAAATGGCCTCAGCACTATATCTATACTTTAAAAAAAACACTCAAACTACATTAAATTCTTAAGTAACAATTCAGAAATCATTCTAACTGAATAGTCTTTATAATAGTGTTTTTATTAATTCCACATGCAATTGTTCAGGTTTTTCAGTGATGCTCGCATGTTTTATTATATTTCTTTGAAATAATACAAGTTATAATGACTCAAAGACAAACGTAACGCAATCTCGAACTCACGACAGATGATGATATCCCGTATATTCCTCCTTCTTTACCGGTCTGCATTGTCTCAAATAACAGCCTTTCAAAGAATGGTTCTACACGCAGTATCTCTGGATCCGTCGCTGATCCGATGTCGTCTCCAAACTCTTGACTGACGGTTGTTTTGCAACTCTGATGATGAATTGTAACGTCAATTAAACGAGTATACACCTACATGTACGCATATTGTAAGAATAAGACTATAGCAGGGGATTCTACTTGTATGTACCTAGAAGCCGACGCAGTGTCCGGCCCTAATAAAGTATAAAGACCCAAAAGCCTTGGATATACAGTGATATTAATGTTGTGTTCAAATACAACATATACTAAATGTGATTCCAATTTCTTACATTTCATGTAAGGGGAATTTGTTCGGTCTCTTCCGAAAGTTAGAGATTTGAAGATGTGATTGAAAGATTCGAATTGGACGTTCGGGGAGGGGTCTGTACCCAGTATCCGTACCGAGCCATGTTACCAACCGGCTGGTTAAATCACACCGGGTGCATACTCGTGTAATTTAGATCGTTTATTAGCAACCACCAAGGGTGCTTATACCTAAGGCAGGTGAATGACGTCATACATGTATATTATCAACCACCAAGGATGCTTATACCTAAGGCATGTGCATGACGTCATATATTTGTTTCTATATCCATCACTGATTTTTTAGATCGCGGGTATGGAATTTTGGAGAAATTATCACGTGACTTCCGGTTAGCAACAGTGTGGATATTGCAAAAAAAACGCGGAATTGGGAATGAAGCATCGCGATGAAAATGAAAGTAACTAATTCACAACTTACGAAGAATTCACATGTGATTTAGGTCTATTAATTTCAACTAGACCAATTTCTTTGGTCAGCTTATTGAAAACGAAAAATAAAGACGTCATGATACGGTTTGTGACGTCATTTTTGATTTGTGGCCAGAATCCAGACAAGATTGCACAATCCACGACACATCTTGTCAAGTTGGCATGTCATGCATCTCCGTCGTGATCACTGCGTGGTGTTACATAAATTATTCTTAGCGCTGTGTTACTGATAAAAGGCAAATTTGAGGCACAGCATTGTGGATGCTCCACTACGTGTCACGTACGATTCATATTATTGTTTTTGTACATGTCGCACATAGCAAATAACGAAATGTCGCATGCTGAAGCAAAACTGTTACAGTGATTTATCAACAAACACTCTTAATCGGATATTAACCGTTACCGTGATTTATCAACAAAACATTCTTAATCGCGTATTAATTTCAAATGTTTCAGTCCAAATAGAATTACCATGATATTGTTCAATGCTTTGACCTTTTCTAACGTCAAGTTCTGATTAAAGTTATTAGTATTGGACTAATTGGACGTCGATCGATCTGTATTGCCTCAACAACAACGTTAACACAGCATACATGTATGTTACGATATGTGAAATTTCGTTATTGGAGAGTTACATGTACATGTATTACTAATAAAAATTATAACGAAGTCGACAAATCGGTCTATTTTAAAATGTTGATGATACATGTAGTTGTTTTACAGGCTGCTATAAAAGAGTGTTATCTTATTTAAAATAAACCCAACCCGAAGGCCTTGTGTACCTGTAAATTAAATTAAACCGTCATACCTTGGCGAGGTTGCTATATACAGGTGTGGACACTGTCGAAAATGCTTTCCACTCTTTAAAATTGTGAAAACGAAGATATCGTTAAAGCTGTAAAAAAAAATACTGACGAGATACAATACAAGAGTAAAATTGGATAAAGTTATATTAAGACCTTCGCCTCAAAATTCAAATTGAAAAACCATGCACATGGAGGTATCTAATTAATGAAAGCTAAATTGTAATCCGAAGAACTTCGTGGGGGGTGGTGATAATACACATTATCTACACATTATTTACAATGATATGTGTACACTTGTAAATATATTATACATTATGTTCTACCTTATTATGTTATTGTGTTGACAACCCAAATTATTATCAGTGGTATAAAGGCAATTGGGATATTATTATTTAATGAGAATAACATAGAGTAATACCCTGTGCCAATGCATTCTCTTATATATGCGAGTCGACCATAGGTCGCCTCGCATATATTAGAGAATGCTTTGGCCTAACAATATTTATATTATTTTTATAACTGCTAAAAAATGTAAGAAAAAATGAAAACAAAATGAATAAAAAAAACCCTGTAGGGAGCCCCATACAGGTGGCAGCTTATATAGCTGAGTGTCGTCTGCTCACGTCTGTGAGAGGCTCCATAAGGGTAATTAAATAATGCGGACATGCATTCTCAACACCAATTCTTAAATCAAATATCGTAATTATATTATAATTAACATAATATTTGTTAGCAGTTATAAAAATAATATAAAAATTGAATCACACTTGTCCCCCATCCCAATTCCAATTTGTATTGTAATATACTTATTTGCAATAAATATGTTTAAACCATACCTTGGAGAGAACGCGGCTACATACACCGAACTCCTCGCGATCGAGCACGCCATCGCTATTTGAATCGCATTTCTGGAACAAGTCATGCTGGTCTTTCCGCTCAAACCCAAAGAGAAATACCAATACTCCGACGGTCACAGCAATAGTTCCTATAATAACAGGGGCCGTCGTTAGCCAACGTGGTGCACCACGCCACTTCTCGTCTTTACCTTTCTTACTTTTCATTACGCCATGTCGAACTAGCGTCTTACTAATCTTCGACCGCCTTCGGTTCTTGACAGCGTATTCGGGTGTTCTTATCGCGGAACATGTGTTTAACATGGGGTTGTGCAGTATAGTACGTGACTTTTCTAACGTCCTGCAGGGATAAAATCTCATAAGCAGATTATGACTGTTAGAGGCCCATCGCCATGGCAACTCAGAATCGCATCTACATCTGAAGAAAACGAATCTCGAACAATGTAACAATGTCCATCAGAAGGCCACTTTAACAAAAAAATTGACATCATAATTTTTTTTCGTCATATTATATACAGTAGATGAATGGGTAAGACGCGTTATCTCGTCTCACCAGAGTAGTTCATTCAAAATAGAGTTGCGCACCTTGTGTTGGCGAGAAAACTCATATTATTTTTAATATATATTTCTTGAAATGAGAGGAACTTTCGTGCTATTCTCTGTCTTAGGGCTGGTGGCTTCCGTCGTAGGATTCTCCGGGGATCAGCAATCCGAGGCGTCGACTGACGAGTAATTATTATCTTACGCAATATTTATTAATATATTAATATCAGTTAAAGAAACGACACCCCATGTATGTCTACAAGTACGTGCATTATATAAAGTAATTATGTATCACGATTTATGTTCTCACAGCGATACAGCGTTAGTATTTTGTGCATTTGCAGTAGTACGTGTAGTACATGTATATGTAGGTTTCGCGCTGTACTGTGATAATTATTTTTGGTTAATTTTATTTTCGTTGTGCAAGCGACCATTTTTCACTGGCTAGTGTGTCGGAGTTTACAAACAGTTATCATTAATTAGTATTCAATAAGATAACGTTATTGCAATAGCGAACCACTGTATTCATTTCAGTTTCGTAATCTTTTCTAACCAAGATATCAACATGATAAGTATACATCCACATGACGGTTTGCGCTCCAAAATGCACCCAATAACATTCGCTTTTCAAGTTTTGTCCGGTATTGAAATAGGTCGATAAATAACTTAACTACATTTCTACGCGCATGTCACAGAAAGACGCATTGAGGTCATACAAATTACAACTTTAAACACGATGTTTGGATCCTTAATAAGCCCCCCCCCCCCCCCCCATATTCTTGAATTTTCAAGAAATCTCAATTTCAAACTATAAATTTAATTGAAAAAAATCATTATCCCTTATAACCAATGTATGCTATAATACTATAACAACAACTCTTTACCCTCACAATATGAGAAATTTGTTCGAATTATGAAAAATGTTGTTTTAAAATAAATTTCATGTAGGTCAATAGACAGTTCGACGGGAAATATTTTCAAAAAACACACTGCATTATCTAAACTATGAAACCAACTAGGATATGTGGTAAGACTACCATCTGAAATCATTTCCCTCCACAAATAGGGCTCCTTCGTCACTTTTATTTATCTGTTGTCTGCTTTTATCACATTAATGTCCCTCCAAATTAATAATAGACCATGCCTATGTACATCTATTTTAACTGACTGGGAGAATCCATTTAATATAGAAATGGTTAATCATATAACTCTATGTTGTCTTAATTGCATACTTGGCTCTTTCAGTCACAGATGCTGTATCCTAGATAAGCCGACACCGAATGTACACGTAAGTGTCATCGTATCGCAACATACTGCAGTTGC
Organism: Siphonodentalium dalli; assembly: GCA_032622095.1. Taxonomy (NCBI): domain Eukaryota; kingdom Metazoa; phylum Mollusca; class Scaphopoda; order Gadilida; family Siphonodentaliidae; genus Siphonodentalium; species Siphonodentalium dalli. The sequence goes on along the minus strand of CP136061.1, from coordinate 258,407,582 downwards.
CAAGGAGGTGGTAGTCGGGTATGTTAAATGTGGCACATTCGGAAGAGACACCTGTCCAACATATGACCTCCAATACAGGTAATAATATAGGGGGTTAATATTTATAAAGCACCAAATTACAGTTGGCCATTTCGCATTACATACTGCATTTCATAAATGTATTTAACTTAATATGTTCAACTACATCCCGAATCGAGAAATAAATTGTGGACTCGGGGTGTGCAGCCAAGACTGTGTTTATGCCCATTCCAGACACAGTGCCTTATTCCAAATAGTGTTGTACACCAGTATTATATCACAATCTATATACTGCCAAATCTTTATGAACATGTAGCAGTTTGTCAATAAAACATCAATTTATTTATCTATCATATGAAATGATAATTTGTTCGCGCTCACTGAAGCAAACATATTTGAAGCAATGAATACTCATGTCGAGTCCATGCCTCCATAAATATGATATATATATATATATATTCTGTATATGCCGGGTTACATCATTCACACTATCCGGAACACTGGTGTAACTCGATTCGCGAGTTGTACTTCGAAGAACTCGGGTAGTTGTATTTAAACAGATGATGCCCATGTAGTTTTATGTACAGTTGAAATTTATATGACATCGCAACATTGCATGAACGTGTGGTTGTATATCAATTTAGTCTACCAATACTGTTTCATAGATAACCAAGAAGTGGTAAGTGGGTGTCTGACCAGGTAACACATCGTGTAGGGATAGCGAAAATCAAACTTAGCATCCCGGGACGACTGTAAAAAGTCAAAATGAAATGCTGGCTGACAACCCGAAGGCTTTTTGATATGTCAAATTAGGATAAGCTGAAAGAAAATTTCCTGAAACCAATTAGTCATACATGTATAACATTTTATCACTAAGTGAAGTTGGTACCAAATGTATGGACGGCAAGAGAAAAAAGACGGAATCTGCAAAGCATATGACAATATGGGGTAAATAATAGAACACTGACCCAATTTCGTGTACAGATACCTGATTCCTCGTTCACTTGTCATAAATTTAGGATGGAGAGCAGTGGCCAGGAGCGGTTTTACAAAATTTGGAAATAATTTCGAACGTATGCACCAAAATATCTCAATTAATAAAACCAAAAAGTTAAAAGTTGATTTTCATATGACATCACACCATTGCGTGAACGTGTGGTTGTATATCATATTAGTCTGACTATACTGGCATATATATACTCAATTAGCCATAGATGTGTATAATGGATCATTCATATTAAAAAAAAAATATGGCCTGATTATTTCAAAACGTGATTGAATTTTTGCTTATTCGTAATATGTAACAAAATATGTGAGTCTTTAGCAACGCGTCTTACCACATCGTTACATAGCTTTGTCGAAAGCGTCATTAATGTTTGCTTAACATGCATGTAGTGACAACAGGTTCTCATTTTTGAAGGGATGTGGTCACATATCGTATTGATTGGAAAGACGTCCCTAACCCGGGTGCTGTGTGTCCACCCGAAGATATGCATTGTTGTGCTGGATACCTGGAGATAAAAGGGAAATGTGTTTGTGAGTATATTAGTCATGAAGAAGTTGCAGTATTAACCCTTTTATGATTGGAGTTGCACTGCTGCAGTATTAAAGATCATATGCCAGTCACGCATATGTAAGAGAAAGCGATGGCTTACACGGTCAAGGTAAATAGTGTCTGGCCAATCTGTTTCCCCTGTTTCTATCGTATCAGAAAAATAAATAAAAAATTAATTAAATAAAAATATATAGTGTTACCACTGTCCCAGTTTGTTTCGTGATGTTTCTACTGAATCAACTGGAAATAAAATTGCTCCCGAGTCTTAATATTGTTCGGGAATGGTTTGTTTCCTCTGTTTCATCTGTTTCCATCGTATCAGAGAAAAAAAACAAAAACATAAATAAAATAAAAATATATAGTGTTACCATTGCCCCAGTTTGTTTCGTGGTGTTGTCACAAAAAATGTCAGGAAGTTCCAGTCATGGACGGGTTAACTAGCTCCCTGGACATAATACATAGGATTTAGTACAAAGCCACATATACGTGCCTCCATATTCAACTTCCACAAACTGTGGATCACTCAAACACCACGCTACTTATTACAACACAACGCTACAGGTTTAAACACAACGCTACAGGTTTAAACACAACGCTACGGTTTAAACACCACGCTACATGTTTAAACACCACGCTACATGTTTAATTAAACACCACGCTACATGTTTAAACACAAACGCTACAAGTTTAAACACCACGCTACATGTTTCAAATCTACGCTACATGTTTTAACAGCACGCTACAGGTTTTAACAGCATGCTATATGTTTAAACACCAAGCTACAAGTTTAAACACCACGCTACAGGTTTAAACACCAATACTCATTAGCGTATAGAAAATGTAGTTTATATTATTTCATTTTGATTCAATCCACTGCTGGTTCCCAGGTTATCATATGTTGGTACTATCTTCCAAAGATGGCTTCCAATAAGGCCACCGTGTCTTAACTGTTTATGCTTATTCCCCGTACCATTAGGGATGAATTTATGCGTCGTACTCAGTTAAAGTAGTTACACGGTCGACACGTTGAACAATGTTACTGACATGAATATATGACAGTATCCTTGATATATATGTTGGAACATGTTGTGCTAATAACACGCAGGCACACGTGTCAATCACAATAGTATACCACCATACCCACTTACATATATATTATAGCGATATATCAATAAGGCCGCTATAGTGGCAATATTATGTGAGAGCTGTTCGTACTATTTGTTCTTTTGACTAATGCCTCGCGTAGGACATGCTGACCATTTCGTTCATTATTTTTCAGCCTTTGATGGCCTGTCGATTGGACGATAACTAGAGATCCCACACAATTTGACGAATAAAATGCTTCATATCAGCTGACACGATGTGTTGTCTCTAAAATGCCGTAGGACGTCGATAATTTCAGACTGAATGTAATGAATCTTTAAAAACTTTATCACGGTGGGGAATCAAGTGGTTTCGAGTTGATGAGTATCAGATATTCGAAATGGCCGAGGTGATCGCAAACGCGACCAGAAACGATAAAAAGTTATATATTACATAGTGTTTTGGCAGCTACGACCATATGCTATATTATTTCTCAAATAAGCTGATACCTTATTTGTGTCCAAACTCACAGTTGTTTGCTCTAACATTCTGACCAAAGTTGTCAGTCGAAGGATTCTCCTAGATGTATGGACTGCTGTATATTCCACAAACCTCCGACTGGCAACTTTTGTCAGAATGTTATAGAAAACTACTGAGTATTTCCGAGCAAATAAGGTATCAACTTGTTTTTAAAATGAAAAGGTATATGCTCGTAACAGTCAAAATGTTATGTTTTGTGTCAGATCCTCATATATTATGTTTCTGTGCCTTTGCACTCGCTTCTGCCATTTTGAATGCGTGGTACTCACCGACCTTAAAACCACGTGATTTCCCCACCGTGATTATCAAACATACATGAAAGTGTTACTATCACATCAGCACATTATGTCATCAACCGTAGAGTCAATTTCAGTCAAAACACACGTTCTATATCGGCATTATTGGGTTACACCTTTCCGATACTGTGCCCTTAATATTGGCTGAAGGGGCCACTCTCACACAAACATGCTGAATGGTACACAGGGTTTGTGATCGGCTCTAACACAGTTACTATAACTGTCTTTCTGAAAGTTTCGCGCACATCAGCAGTTTGTTTTCAGTTCATTTTAATGTTCATCGGAACGTAAACAGTTATTCTATAACATAAATCATGCATATACAAATACTAAACGTCATTTAGAACGAGATTTCAAAACCTGTGTACCGTTCAGCACTTTTTTTGGTGAGAGTGACCTCTTCAGCCTTACCATGCCCATTATTGAGTTGTATATTGCGCAATGGTGGGCTAGGTGGGCGTATACGGTAGACAGTTAAGTATATATAGATGGTAAAATGACCGTCACATTTATTATAGTATATTTATATCTAATAATGCGAGGCGGTGTCCAACCTGATGAACGATGTGAAACAACCCTGTTCTAATATTATGAAGTTCGGGAACCATGAATTATATCTCTCTCTCGCTCTCACTCTCTCATTCTCGCTCTCTCTCTATCTCCCCCTCTCTCTCTCTCTCTCTCTGTCGCTCTCATTCTCGACCTCTCTCCCTCTCTCGTCTCTCTCTCTATCGCTCGCCCACTATCCCTTTCGCTCTCTCTCTCTCGCTATCGCTCTATTTCTCCCCCGTCTCCCCTCTCTCTCTCTCTCTCTCTCCCTCTCTCTCTTTCTCTTTCCCTCACTATCTCACTCGCTATATCCTCATCTCTCCCACTCTATGCCTCTCGCTATATCTTCACCTCACTACCTCACACTATATATCCACCTCTATCCCTCTCTTCCTATCGCCCCATCACTCTCATCATCTCTCCCTCTAACATAAATCATGGCATATACAAATACTAAACGTCATTTAGAACGAGATTTCAAAACCTGTGTACCGTTCAGCACTTTTTTTGGTGAGAGTGACCTCTTCAGCCTTACCATGCCCATTATTGAGTTGTATATTGCGCAATGGTGGGCTAGGTGGGCGTATACGGTAGACAGTTAAGTATATATAGATGGTAAAATGACCGTCAAATTTATTATAGTATATTTATATATAATAATGCGAGGCGGGTGTCCAACCTGATGAACGATGTGAAACAACCCTGTTCTAATATTATGAAGTTCGGGAACCATGAATTATCTCTCTCTCTCTCTCTCGCTCTCTATCTCATTCTCGCTCTCTCTCTCTCTCTCTCTCTCTCTCCCTCTCCCTCTCTCGTCTCTCTATATCGCTCTCCCACTATCCCTTTCGCTCTCTCTCTCTCGCTATCGCTCTATTTCTCCCCCGTCTCCCCTCTCTCTCTCTCTCTCTCTCTCTCTCTCTCTTCCTCTCTCTCTCTCTTTCTCTTTCCCTCACTATCTCGCTCTCTGGGCATATATATCACACTCGCTATATCCTCATCTCCCCCGCTCTATGCCTATCGCTATATCTTCCCCTCTCTACCTCACACTATATCTCCACCTCTATCCCTCTCTCCCTATCGCTACATCACTCTCATCATCTCTCCCTCTAACATAAATCATGGCAGATACAAATACTAAACGTCATTTAGAACGAGATTTCAAAACATGTGTACCTTTCAGCACTTTTTTTGGTGAGAGTGACCTCTTCAGCCTTAACATGCCCATTATTGAGTTGTATATTGGGCAATGGTGGGCTAGGTGGGCGTATACGGTAGACAGTTAAGTATATATAGATGGTAAAATGACCGTCACATTTATTATAGTATATTTATATCTAATAATGCGAGGCGGGTCTGGTGATGTCCAACCTGATGAACGATGTGCAACAAACCTGTTCTAATATTATGAAGTTCAGGAACCATGAATTATCTCTCTCTCTCTCTCTCTCGCTCTCTCTCTCATTCTCGCTCTCTCTCCTCTCTCTCTCCCTTTCTCTCTCTCTCACTGTCGCTCTCATTATCTCCCTCTCTCCCTCTCTCGTCTCTCTCTCCCTCTCACTCTATCGCTCTCCCACTATCCCTTTCGCTCTCTCTCTCGCTATCGCTCTATTTCTCCCCGTATCCCCCTCTCTCTCTCTCTCTCTTTCTCTTTCCCTCACTATCTCGCTCTCTTTGCATATATATCTCACTCGCTATATCCTCATCTCTCCCGCTCTATGCCTCTCGCTATATCTTCCCCTCTCTACCTCACACTATATCCCCACCTCTATCCCTCTCTCCCTATCGCTCCATCACTCCCATCCTCTCTCCCTCTAACTCCCCCCATGTGCATGTACTACTAAAATGGGAGCGGTGAATATAGGCCTTTTTAAGATAAAACTCCCTGAACAGAAAACATTTATTATAATCAGTCAGAAACATATCAATGATAGAAATCAAATTGGAGGCTACTGCCAGTGGGAATCCATGTACCCTGGTTTGGCTTGCCATTGATGACTTATGATCCTACCATTATAATTACACTCGTTATGTGTTAACATATCGGAATATGGTAAACATTATTTGGTGGAATGAACCAGGCTGATATAATTCTGTTTCATTTCATCGCAATTATTTAAAAATACTTGGTATAAGTTGACCCTGAAGCAATATTTGTTCAATGTACATAGGGCTGGTCAGAAAACTTGTTTCGATCCTGTGTCTTCAAATTGTTTCAAGACCCCCCCCCCCAGTTTTTCAATATCAATAAAAGGTATCAGTGATGTCATTTATTGCCCCGAGGTGACAATAACCCGCTATAACCTGTCTGATGAGATTATAGATTATAGATTATAGATTATAACCTGTCTGAGGAGACACTGTCTCTTGTTGAACCCACAATATACATTACAATTTACACATATTATTATAAACATGCACAGACGTGTGGGCACAGAGGATAGGAGCATAACTCATCTGGCATTCAAATGCTAATACATGTATTATATTACGATATTGGTTTTAAATTGCTGTTTAGAACATGTGGCTGCTGGTGTTGCTGTTGATGTGGCTATGGTCTTGCGTTTGGGGAGCAAGATACAAATTTGATATGAGAATTATAAAAAACGGTATGTCGAGGAATTAAATGAATGTACCGTCTTGAAGATGTGCGTATTTAATGTTTCACTGTCGTGCGGAATACCAAACAGGTCACATTAAGTTCGTCCATCCGTGCCCACATAAGATCTCTGGAATCTTCGTACAAAGGACACCTGAAGAAACATTGTGTGTGACTCGGACTCCACACTACCTCTCATTTAACCCTTTACCCAACAGAACGGCCCTGTGCCAATGCATGCTCTTATATATGCGAGTCGACCATATGTCGCCTCGCATATATAAGAGAATGCATTGGCTTAACACATTAAAAATTATAAAATTGATTGCAAGAAAAAATGGTAAAAAGTGTTAAAAACAGATTTGTTTTAGGCCAATGCATTCTCTTATATATGCGAGGCGACCTATGGTCGACTCGCATATATAAGAGAATGCATTGGCACATGGCATAACTGTAACTATCACAATGTGGTCAAGGAGCCGGTTCCAATGATATCCATATTTGTATGGTTCTATTGAGACAGACCGAAGATATTTTAGGCTGTTGAAGCTTTATTTGGCCGGTTTTGGCCGGTTTGTTGGGTAAAGGGTTAAGGACAGGTGTATTTTATTCACTGTATCGGGACACCAGTCTGCAGTTACTAGGTCTATTTGAGTAAAGACGATAACATGCCACTTTAAAGAAAAATAAGTTTGCTACATATGGCATTCCTTATCTACCGTGTCATACCGTGCACGTTCGTGACGACTACATTCCGGTTAAACAGATAGCGCAGATATACCTACTCACACATACAGAATAGTCGTTACTGTCACCATGAACGGACTCTATCTGTTGCTCATCGGCCTTCCAGCAATATTTGCTGTGTCCATAACTCAGCAGGAGTTGGACTTCATTGCTAACCTCGACATCGACCTCGTTCCGAAGAACATCAGAGATGAAGTGCGGGCTGCAACAAGGAGCAGCAGTGGGTAAGTTTGGCTGATGGGGTCATTGTCACAAGGCTCCGGTCACATTCGTAGCCAGCTTTTTAAATTGATCACAAATGTAACCAGATTTTCGCCGACGATCGGCTCGCCACTGCTGGGTTATAATATTTCATTATCGGCTCACCACTGCTGGGTTATAATATTTCATTATCGGCTCACCACTGCTGGGTTATACGATTTCATTATCGGCTCGCCAATGCTGGGTTATAAGATTTCATTATCGGCTCACCACTGCTGGGTTATAAGATTTCATTATCGGCTCGCCACTGCTGGGTTATAAGATTTTTTATTCCATGCTTTATATGGCGCGAAATATGACGTCATCACGTTCGTAACTAAAATATCGACGTCATGCTCCAAAACTGACTTCTTTTATCAACTTAAATTGGAATATAATTCGAGCATTCTAACGACATTGATCGGAAACCTCAGGTTATTATAGATGAACTAATATCAAATTAAAATTTATGTTGTTTTTCATTCATCAACTCAGAAAAATGAGACTAACCTAATCACCCCATGCATCCGGACATGCTCGTAGCGGAAGATATGCTCGTAGCGGAATAAGCACATTGCCCGCGATTTGCTCACCGTTCACGGTTTTCGTAAGTTATTTCATAAAAACACGGTTTATTTTACCTTGATTTTTTTTAACGTTATCAGCGGTAATCGGTCTACAGAAATGAGCGGTTGTGGTTTCCGCAATTTGCATATTACTGTTCGATAATCGGGTTTTATACGAAAATTATGACCTGAAATACTTACTCGATATAAGTTTTATCAAATATTAATGAATCCTTGCTTTGACAAATTATATAACATACAGTCTCTCTAAGTATGATATCTTAGCTTCAAAATTAACTGGACATGTTTGCGATGTCAATCATATTAGTGCCCGAAAAATTAGTTTCCATGGAGGCACTCACTCGATTTTGGGGTATGTCTATTGCAAACGTGAAACTTGCTATGATGTGCTCGTAGCATCGAGTGATATGCTCGTAGCATTATATAAAATATGTGATTATGCGACAGAATCACACTTTTGTCAACTAAAAAGAGCGTCTAGATAGTGCTAGCATATACATATATCACATGAATGACATGGTATATTGTATCGCGTTCTGAATGACATACATGTGCCAAACGTTGTATAAAAAGGTAATTAGATAGTCGACAGAGGGAAAATTAAAAGTACAACTACATATGGATTGGTGAAAAAAATTAACATAGTACCAACATGTATGGAAAATCGTTTGATAAAAAGTGGGACCTACAATGCCACTCAACATCAGTCAGAGGAATCCAAGTACAAGTGCATTGTACAAGATTGCAACAAAGCGTTCCAGCAATATCAACATTATTCGGACCACATTAACACGCATTCCGGAAGCCGACCATACACCTGCAATGCCTTCAAAAAAGACTTCGATCGCTATATAGCAGAAATTCGCACAAGAAGTCATGTGAGGATAAAGTGAGATATTTGTGTGAATTTTGCGGTTCGTCCTTTGCAAGAAACACACTGAGATTAGAGCACATAGCTGTGAAGCATGAGAAAAAACGTCACCTTTGCGAGTGTGGTGCAACCTTTGGTTACAAGTCGGGATGGGCTCGCCACAGAAAAACAACCGGACATTAAGCAACATTAAACAAACGTTGATGGTCATTAGCTTTATATATGAATGTATATTGGTCAAGTGACACAGATGCCACATTTATATAATATATCATATGAATGGCAGGCTATTTTGTACCACGTAAATAAATTAACCACTTCACGCCGTTTACATCATTTAACGTGGCTAGTGTCCGCCACGGGAAACGCTACATTATATAAACATTCACATTGTAAATTTCAATCATTGCATCAGTATATTTTACAGTTTAATTTCTAAAATCATTATATCCGGAAGGGTGCATGCATGTGCTTTTGGCTATAATTAATATTTGTATAAAACAAATGTTATCAATATGGGAATGGCTATAATATTAATTTAGACGAAATATGTACATATATCACATACATGTACGTGTTAATTGAGACGGCCCCTGTGTTTCTTGACCTCGATTATCATATATTGTGTATTTTTTATACCTTTATTGTTTATTTTAAAAAGCAAAATGCCTCATATTTTAGTTATCAAATACGTTAATCTCAGATAAGAGCCTTTTTAATATATATATTATATATTTTTAAAAGGAGGTTGCCTCATAATTTAGTTATCAAATACGTTTATTAATTTAAATTTAGACAGAGTCTTTATATACATTCATTAATTTATATATTTTAAAGGCAAATATCTCATATATATTATGTTTCTCTGGTGAAAAGTAGTTTTCCGTTCTTTTAGACAAGGTGGCCACTAATCGTATTAATATATATAATGCACAATAGTAGTTTATAGTTTTATTGAAATAATTCGCCTGCAGTAATTGAAAACGTTTGTTATGAACATCGCACAAGAGGGTGTAAAGTTATCAATCATCCTTTAGAAAATCCTTCCAAAAACGTTCGTCTACAGATTTCTCAGATTAAACATTTAAACGATTAGTGGCCTCTGTGATTTTAATAGTATTTCACATGTATGTTATATGTTCAAATAAATAAAATATGTAATTGCAAAAAGTGTATTAATGATACCGATCCACAGCTGTTAATCAAATGTTCAAAAGTATTTTCACGCGATTATTACCAGATATTATAGACCACTCAGCCACCGAGTCAGTCGTTTTTCATTACCGATCATGCACGTCAGCATATTCGAAACAGACGCGTGTGGAACATCACTAATTTTGCATCTTTTCAATAAACTTTGTTGTCAAATCCCAATATTATATTACTAATTTGCGATTTACACAATAATATAGTGTCCATACATGAAGACGAGCATGCATGTCATTTTGAATGCCACTACTTATTTGTCATGCATTTAACCAAATGACTCTTTCGAATCGGGCTTGATTACTACTATCCACATGATTAGCGTTGCGTTTTAGCTTTAAAAAAGGTCTAGTGGTAGAAATTATCCTAAAAGCAAATCTGCTACGGGCACATCATTATCAAATCGTTGATGCTATAGACATGTCATACCATTGCTATATACATACCATATGTTCTTGCTTGACCTGCATATATGGTTATATTTTACTATCGAAAATGTAGATACATGACTGGAAATGTTGTCTATTATATTAAGGGAATATCCGCGGAAATAGCAATGTATGCAAAGACTAGATTGTCTAAATATTTATGTAAGAAATACAAATTTTGCCACAATTTTTGGCCTAACTTCCCGGTAAAATAGGATTAAACTGCGTCCATGTTTAAAGAAGTTTGGTGTACAGTTGGGTATATTATAGCCACAAATAATACCACCACCGTCAACCACTGGTATGTGTTGGTTTCGGTGCAACATGTGTCTAACCGTGAACGGTGTGCAAATCGCGGGCAATGTGCTTATTCCGCTACGAGCATGTCTTCCGCTACCAGCATGTCCGGATGCATGGGGTGCTAATGTTGTTCATTGCGGCTCGCATGAATATGAAAAGCTGGCTACAAATGTGATCGCCGTAGAAAAGGTGGCTACATTTGTGATCGATTTAAAAAGCTGGCTACGAATGTGACCGGAGCCTTGTGACAATGACCCCATCAGCGTAAGTTTGTGCAGCAAGTCAGTCAAACTTGATGCCAGAATTTTCACGTTCACTAGTTGTATCTCTTATATGAGGGTACGTTCATACTCTGGTAGATATAGAAATCTGTAAAATACAACACTCCTGTGAATTTATAATCTGGCTACGCCCCTAGAGATCACATTCGACCGGTTGAAAATTTGTATGATGTTCTGGCTGAGAATTTTATGACATTGAATCAATAATGCAGGTAATAAATATATATATTTTTAACGTATGTTCACAATAATGTATTTCACAGTACATGTACGTTAAGGTCCCAGATCGAGATTGATTGTTTTGGGTGACTTTGTTGAGCCGATTTAGATTTGCATCGCATAGAATTGTGGAATTTTATCAGGTAATCAATCCACTGTTTATAGCGAAATTGACTCACATTAGTCACAAAAGTCATGCAAGCTCGAGCTGGGACCACCGCTTCAACTGGGACCACCCCCACAGCTGGGACCACCCATACGTCTGGGACCACCCCTACAGCTGGGGCCACCCACACAGCTGGGACAACCCATACAGCTGGGACCACCCACACAGCTGGGACCACCCATACAGCTGGGGCCACCCACACAACTGGGACCACCCCTACAGCTGGGGCCACCCCTACATCTGGGGCCACCCACACAGCTGGGACCACCCGTACAGCTGGGACCACCCCTACAGCTGGGACCACCCCTACAGCTGGGACCACCCATACGTCTGGGACCACCCCTACAGCTGGGGCCACCCACACAGTTGGGACCACCCATACAGCTGGGGCCACCCATACAGCTGGGACCACCCCTACAGCTGGGGCCACCACACAGCTGGGACCACCCATACAGCTGGGACCACCCCTACAGCTGGGGCCACCCACACAGCTGGAGCCACTCCTACATGTGGGACCACCCCTCAGTTGGGACCACCCATATAGCTGGAGCCACTCCTACATCTGGGACCACCCCTACAGCTGGGACCACCCATACATCTGGGACTACCCATACTGCTGGGACCACCCATACAGTTGGGACCACCCATATAGCTGGAGCCACTCCTACATCTGGGACCACCCCTACAGCTGGGACCACCCATACAGCTGGGACCACCCCTACAGCTGGGTCCACCCATACAGCTGGAGCCACTCCTACATCTGGGACCACCCCTACAGCTGGGATCACCCCTACAGCTGGGACCATCCCTGTAGATTATTAAGGCGCAAATATTAACAAATAAATATATTCCCTGCGGTGTGTGTTCATGTTATAAAGTTCCCCGACATACCAGGTCAAAGCATCAAAACGTTCCCATGATTTGAACGGATGGAATGTGATCTCTACTGGCTTGGCCATGGTGGAGATTCATGACATGATCTAACAGTAAACAATCATAATGTGAGCGACAAACTATGTTTAAAATACACATATACCACCTATACCATGTCATGCATCTCTACTCTGGCTTATGCCCGCAGATGTCATATTCCAACAGCGCAAATCCTGAGAACTTTTTTGCTGTTGTGACAGGGATGTGTATAACATTAAAAAACAGTGCAGGTAATATATTTCTTGGTAGTTTTCCTGTTCTTTGATCATATATTTCATTGTAGTGTAAAGGTCCAATCTCGAAATTGCACGATTTAAGTGACTTTTCTTTGCGTCGCTTACAATTATATAAATTCTCCCTGGTAATTCATTCAATGTGTATTGCGATATTGGTGCCCAAAAGGCACACATAACCATGCATTCCCAAGATGGGACCACCCCTTAATGTGAATTAGATTATTGAGGAACAAGTAATAAAAAATAAATATAATCCCTGCCTCGTTTGTTCAATGTTATAAAGTCCCCTGTCACAACGGGTCAAAACACCAAACAGTTCCCAGGTTTTGTACTGGTGGAACATGATCTATACGGGTGGAATATGATTTATACGGGTGGAATATGATATATACGGGTGGAATATGATTTCTATATATGGGCGTAAGCCGGAGTAGAGATTCATGACATGATCTAACATATACCTAACTCATTACTACATAATGTAATTCCAAAATGAATTCTTCAAGGTATTTGCCCGTAATTAGCCTCCACATATATGCAAGAATCAATAAACTCGTGACATTTCATCGCCACAATAATAATGCATAGAGCATCCACAACGAGTGCCCAGTCAAAAGCGGAATTTACAGAAAAACGAGTCCAGTTAATTAGGTAAAGGCTCGGTCCAGACCTAATTTACTGGACGAATTTTATACATTCCGCTATAACCTGGGGATGAGTTGTAGATTCTATTTATTACGTGATCCAAAACCTCTATAAAACATATTTAAATCAACAAATGGGACGTGAAACTAATAACGGCTTCTATATATAATGCATGCGATGGCCTTTCACGTAACTATGCGTTGCTTGCCCAAGTAAATAAATACACCCAGATAAATAAAGACTCTGACATATTCAGTGGATCTCCTCCTAGTAAGTTTTGTATATACTAGGAGGAGATCCACTGAATACCTTTAGATAATACCAATACTATTACATAACAGGTGGCTGACATTCCAGGATAATCAACAAACGAAACTATTCAATCAAAGAGGACTAATATATATTGACATTATACTAGCAATCACATATTTTTATCTAGAAATTGGTGTTGTATCAACGACCTCCCAGTGAATACCAAACAAGTGAGCAGGGTTGGCGTCGAACACGTCAAGGTCACACAAGAGGTCAAGGTCGGATACACGAAATGCGGCGCCCTCGGACTTAACCGATGTCCATTATACGACATCAGATACAAGTGAGTAACCTGTAGTCTCCATTATACCACATCAGATACAAGTGAGTATTAAGTAGCCTCTAAACTCCCTGACAAAGAAAAAACACAGTCCGCACTATCGTCATTGGACTTCCCGTTAAGGCGTACTTAATTTTTGAACCCCCAGATCACATTATATATACATCATATTCCATATGACATACCATTTGGAAGAGTAACCAAACATATATATATTCTACCGGAATACGGAACAGCTGTGGCCTAGGGGTGTCCACTAAATGGTAGCGGGGTAATGTCGCAAGAGCTATACTCGTCCTTGACCTCGATAAATGGTATACTTGTAGGGCGCGCATCTATAATCTCAAATCGACTCCATTCCACCCGCATGTGCAATTTGACTTATATATCAAGATGTTCCACCCACTTTGGTGTTCTAGAATCTACCCGAAAAAGACCCGTTAATTAGTTGAATATAACGTGACTGCAAAATTAATTCTGAGGTGAAGGTCGAGTATAGCTCTTGCGACATTACCCCTCTACCCCACTAAATGACATAGATTCTCAGAATCACACCAAGACTTCCCCGTTATTTATACCAGAATGCATCATAATTCACAGTATGAGATAGAGTTATTCCTCTACCATTGAGAATAGAAGACTGGCAGTACTGACCAGATCGAAATAAACTGGCAGTACGGACCAGATCGAAATAAACTGGCAGTACGGACCAGATCGAAATTGAACACATGACAAAAACATCATGTTACCAGTTTATTCGACTGGATCCGTTGGTAATACAATGTTTTGGAGCTTCCTCTTTCAAATGGTATATAACATGGAATATGTTTTATATAATGTGATGCAGGTAATCAGGAATTGCTTGTGGTATACTTACGAGAATGATTTGTCAAGTAAAATATCGCGGCTTCAATGTATTCTGAGCCGCATAAAATTGAACGTGATGTATATTTTTCAATACATGTTTTTGAAGAGAGAGAAAAGACACCAAAGTGAGTTTGCAGAATGCTTAAATTCAGAAGTAGAACTTCCCTTCTTTCTAAATCTGCAATGACACGCTTTGATAATCCTTCTTGTTTTTAAAACAATTGATTCGAAGTAAGTTATCCTAGCATTCCATATAAGATAATGCACTGGCAAATTGTCTCTACTTGTGCACCAGCGCGGCTCCCCGTCATGAAGGGGATAAGCAACAATTCTGCATCGTTGAGGATTTTACCATCTCACCGATCGGTTATTCCGTTTTTCCAGGGATCAAATCAGTTACCATGTTGAGTGGTACGATGTACCTGACCAGGCCACGTGCGCTCAGGATCAGCTTAAATGCTGTGCTGGATTCGCCATGTTCGCCGGACAGGACTGTGCTCGTGAGTAATATTATATGAATCACGGGGACCATGTAGAACAAACTTATAACAACACATATAGAGGATCTCTTTGTTTTTGTTTTTTTTTATTGATTAAGAAGAATAACAACAAAGAAAGAGACAAAAAACATTCACTCATTCATGCTCTCAGTCCAAGACATGGAAGATTTTTGCTCTTCCGTGCCCTGGCCTACTTTCTTACATGTGACATGCAATTGGACAATATTTAAAGCCACACAATGAATAAGGACAATTTTAACAATCATCGTTCAACTTAAAAGCAAGACCAATAACCGATACTAGGTACTACCTTGATATATTTTGCCTGAAATGGACTTTCTTTAGCAACAACAATGGTGATAAAAAACTATAGATAATTTTGTTGTCTTCAGAATAATTTTAAATGTCCCTTATTAACCGGCTAAAGTGGTCGATGGTGTGTAATATATAAGGTTTGCAGATTCAATGTTCCAAACACTATGTGCAGCTTTAATTGATTTAAGTTCTGAATTTAACATAAACAGTATAATTAGTAAATTTAACCATATTGATACCGTATTGTAAATATTGCATGGTTCGACAGCAAACGGGGAAAATACACAACGCTCGCTTGAATTGCGTTTGGGACTGTGAAGAAAAAATAGAGGATCTCCAACGGATCCTATAAATTCAGGTCAAAGCGTCATTCGAAAGAGTTTCGATAGCTCTTTCGGGGATGAGAAACCGATTTGCCGGCAAAAGACGCCTTCCGGGTTTTTTTCGAATCCGAAAATCACGAAAATCGGGGAATTCTGTTTTTAGGATCCTAAAATCCGATCCGCCGGTTAAAAAAAAAAAAAAAGTTTGTTTAAAACGCGTTTCGAGACCTCACGATGTCATTCCTGCAAAAATTATTAGGACCCGAAATGGGGAAAAAATAGAGAACTCAAAAATTGCGGGTTCAAAATTATTCCCCAATCCCCGGAGCGAGCGACGCTGATCCGGCCTGATCCGGGCTTTTTCGAGCGGGATTTCTTGGATCGGTCGATTACATAAGGTGGACGGTGGCCACATGAACGCCCACTAATAATTTGGTGTCGCAATGTCCAAAGAATTCGCAGTGACAGCGTTTTACGTAAAATCGCGATCGGTTTTGCTGAATCCTGGCTCGCATATATGGTAGCCAGGTTAGAAATGATTGAACTGTAGTGCCCTCTGTGCGCCCTTAATGGGACAAATCCCCAATTAAAATTATCAATAATTGCTAAAGCAAGGCTGCACAATACAATAGCGTCCATTTAACTTAATAATTGTCCACAATAGAGGGCACACCAATCGATTCCCCATTGAAACAAAACCCGACTAATTCCCCAATATCGCGTATAAGGTTGACTCCTATATATGGTAGCTACCTAGGGTTTAGTTTTGGTGGGGAATTGAAATAATAACTCAGATATTAGCGCTAATCGTGAGGTTAGTTGGCCATATCGCATCTGTGAACATATGTGCGGAAGTATCGGTGACATTTGTGATCGCCCGTGTGACTGTAGATGGGTTCTATAAATATTGGATGCATTTTTGTCACATTGGGGATTTTCTCGAATTTAGTATTCGTGGGAAATCGGAATAACACGTCCTTTTTGAACGGGTTTTCTCGGATCGGTGATTTGACGACGAGGGTGGGTGGCCGCCTCAAATACCCATAGATACATCCCACCATCAAAGAAATGGGGGGGGGGTCCCACCCAATTGATTACTCTATATCATAATAAAAGCGATGATATCCGGTCTAATCCGGGTTCTTCCGAACGAGATTTCTTGGATCGGTCGATTACATAAGGTGGACGGTGGCCATATAAACGTCCAGTCATAATTTGGTGTCGCAATGTCCAAAGAATTCGCAGTGACAGCGTTTTACGAAAATCGCGATCGGTTTTGCTGAATCCTGGCTCCCATATATGGTAGCCATGTTAGAAATGATTGAACTGTAGTGCCCTCTGTGCGCCCTTAATGGGACAACACCCCAATTAAAATTATCAATAATTGCAAAAGCAAGGCGGCACAATACAATAGTGTCCATTTAACTTAATAATTGTCCACAATAGAGGGCACACCAATCGATTCCCCATTGAAACGAAACCCGACAAATTCCCCAATATCGCAAAAGATTGACTCGTATATATGGTAGCTACCTAGGGTTTAGTTTTGGTGGGGAATTGAAATAATAACTCAGATATTAGCGCTAATCGTGAGGTTATTTGGCCATATCGCATCTGTGAACATATGTGCGGAAGTATCGGTGACATTTGTGATCGCCCGTGTGACTGTAGATGGGTTCTATAAATATGGGATGCATTTTTGTCACATTAGGGATTTTCTCGAATTTAGTATTCGTGGGAAATCGGAATAACACGTCCTTTTTGAACGGGTTTTCTCGGATCGGTGATTTGACGACGAGGGTGGGTGGCCGCCTCAAATACCCATAGATACAACCCACCCCCAACGAAATGGGGGGGGGGGGTCTCACCCAATTGATTACTCTCTATATCATAATAAAAGCGATGATATCCCGCCTAATCCGGGTTCTTTCGAAAGAGATTTCTTGGATCGGTCGACTACATAAGGTGGACGGTGGCCATATAAACGTCCACTCATAATTTGGTGTCGCAATGTCCAAAGAATTCGCAGTGACAGCGTTTTACGTAAAATCGCGATCGGTTTTGCTGAATCCTGGCTCGCATATATGGTTGCCAGGTTAGAAATGATTGAACTGTAGTGCCCTCTGTGCGCCCATAATGGGACAAAACCCCAATTAAAATTATCAATAATTGCAAAAGCAAGGCGGCACAATACAATAGTGTCGATTTAACTTAATAATTGTCCCCAATAGAGGGCACACCAATCGATTCCCCATTGAAACGAAACCCGACAAATTCCCCAATATCGCAAAAGATTGACTCGTATATATGGTAGCTACCTAGGGTTTAGTTTTGGTGGGGAATTGAAATAATAACTCAGATATTAGCGCTAATCGTGAGGTTATTTGGCCATATCGCATCTGTGAACATATGTGCGGAAGTATCGGTGACATTTGTGATCGCCCGTGTGATTGTAGATGGGTTCTATAAATACGGGATGCATTTTTGTCACATTGGGGATTTTCTCGAATTTAGTATTCGTGGGAAATTGGAATAGCACGTCCTTTTTGAAAGGGTTTTCTCGGATCGGTGATTTGACGACGAGGGTGGGTGGCCGCCTCAAATACCCATAGATACATCCCACCCTCAAAGAAATGGGGGGGTCCCACCCAATTGATTACTCTCAATATCATAATAAAAGCGATGATATCCAGCCTAATCCGGGTTCTTTCGAACGAGATTTCCTGGATCGGTCGACTACCTAAGGTGGACGGTGGCCATATAAACGTCCACTCATAATTTGGTGTCGCAATGTCCAAATAATTCGCAGTGACAGCGTTTTACGAAAAATCGCGATCGGTTTTGCTGAATCCTGGCTCGCATATATGGTAGCCAGGTTAGAAATGTTTGAACTGTAGTGCCCTCCGTGCGCCCTTAATGGGACAAAACCCCAATTAAAATTATCAATAATTGCAAAAGCAAGGCGGCACAATACAATAGTGTCCATTTAACTTAATAATTGTCCACAATAGAGGGCACACCAATCGATTCCCCATTGAAACGAAACCCGACAAATTCCCCAATATCGCAAAAGATTGACTCGTATATATGGTAGCTACCTAGGGTTTAGTTTTGGTGGGGAATTGAAATAATAACTCATATATTAGCGCTAATCGTGAGGTTATTTGGCCATATCGCATCTGTGAACATATGTCCGGAAGTATCGGTGACATTTGTGATCGCCCGTGTGACTGTAGATGGGTTCTATAAATATGGGATGCATTTTTGTCACATTGGGGATTTTCTCGAATTTAGTATTCGTAGGAAATCGGAATAACACGTCCTTTTTGAACGGGTTTTCTCGGATCGGTGATTTGACGACGAGGGTGGGTGGCCGCCTCAAATACCCATAGATACATCCCACCCTCAAAGAAATGGGGGGGGGGTCCCACCCAATTGATTACTCTCTATATCATAATAAAAGCGATGATATCCGGCCTAATCCGGGTTCTTCCGAACGAGATTTCTTGGATCGGTCGATTACATAAGGTGGACGGTGGCCATATAAACGTCCACTCATAATTTGGTGTCGCAATGTCCAAAGAATTCGCAGTGACAGCGTGTTACGAAAATCGCGATCGGTTTTGCTGAATCCTGGCTCGCATATATGGTAGCCAGGTTAGAAATGATTGAACTGTAGTGCCCTCTGTGCGCCCTTAATGGGACAAAACCCCAATTAAAATTATCAATAATTGCAAAAGCAAGGCGGCACAATACAATAGTGTCCAATTAACTTAATAATTGTCCACAATAGAGGGCACACCAATCGATTCCCCATTGAAACGAAACCCGACAAATTCCCCAATATCGCAAAAGATTGACTCGTATATATGGTAGCTACCTAGGGTTTAGTTTTGGTGGGGAATTGAAATAATAACTCAGATATTAGCGCTAATCGTGAGGTTATTTGGCCATATCGCATCTGTGAACATATGTGCGGAAGTATCGGTGACATTTGTGATCGCCCGTGTGACTGTAGATGGGTTCTATAAATATGGGATGCATTTTTGTCACATTGGGGATTTTCTCGAATTTAGTATTCGTGGGAAATCGGAATAACACGTCCTTTTTGAACGGGTTTTCTCGGATCGGTGATTTGACGACGAGGGTGGGTGGCCGCCTCAAATACCCATAGATACATCCCACCCTCAAAGAAATGGGGGGGGTTCCACCTAATTGATTACTCTCTATATCATAATAAAAGCGATGATATCCGGCCTAATCCGGGTTCTTTCGAACGAGATTTCTTGGATCGGTCAACTACTTAAAGTGGACGGTGGCCATATAAACGTCCGCTCATAATTTGGTGTCGCAATGTCCAAAGAATTCGCAGTGACAGCGTTTTACGTAAAATCGCGATCGGTTTTGCTGAATCCTGGCTCGCATATATGGTAGCCAGGTTAGAAATGATTGAACTGTAGTGCCCTCTGTGCGCCCTTAATGGGACAAAACCCCAATTAAAATTATCAATAATTGCAAAAGCAAGGCGGCACAATACAATAGTGTTCATTTAACTTAATAATTGTCCACAATAGAGGGCACACCAATCGATTCCCCATTGAAACGAAACCCGACAAATTCCCCAATATCGCAAAAGATTGACTCGTATATATGGTAGCTACCTAGGGTTTAGTTTTGGTGGGGAATTGAAATAATAACTCAGATATTAGCGCTAATCGTGAGGTTATTTGGCCATATCGCATCTGTGAACATATGTGCGGAAGTATCAGTGACATTTGTGATCGCCCGTGTGATTGTAGATGGGTTCTATAAATATGGGATGCATTTTTGTCACATTGGGGATTTTCTCGAATTTAGTATTCGTGGGAAATCGGAATAACACGTCCTTTTTGAACGGGTTTTCTCGGATCGGTGATTTGACGACGAGGGTGGGTGGCCGCCTCAAATACCCATAGATACATCCCACCCTCAAAGAAATGGGGGGGGGGTCCCACCCAATTGATTACTCTCTATATCATAATAAAAGCGACGATATCCGGACTAATCCGGATTCTTCCGAACGAGATTTCTTGGATCGGTCGATTACATAAGGTGGACGGTGGCCATATAAACGTCCACTCATAATTTGGTGTCGCAATGTCCAAAGAATTCGCAGTGACAGCGTTTTACGTAAAATCGCGACTGGTTTTGCTGAATCCTGGTTCGCATATATGGTAGCCAGGTTAGAAATGATTGAACTGTAGTGCCCTCTGTGCGCACTTAATGGAACAAAACCCCAATTAAAATTATCAATAATTGCAAAAGCAAGGCGGCAGAATACAATAGTGTCCATTTAACTTAATAATTGTCCACAATGGAGGGCACACCAATCGATTCCCCATTGAAACGAAACCCGACAAATTCCCCAATATCGCAAAAGATTGACTCGTATATATGGTAGCTACCTAGGGTTTAGTTCTGGTGGGGAATTGAAATAATAACTCAGATATTAGCGCTAATCGTGAGGTTATTTGGCCATATCGCATCTGTGAACATATGTGCGGAAGTATCGGTGACACTTGTGATCGCCCGTGTGACTGTAGATGGGTTCTATAAATATGGGATGCATTTTTGTCACATTGGGGATTTTCTCGAATTTAGTATTCGTGGGAAATCGGAATAACGTCCTTTTTGAACGGGTTTTCTCGGATCGGTGATTTGACGACGAGGGTGGGTGGCCGCCTCAAATACCCATAGATACAACCCACCCTCAAAGAAATGGGGGGGGGGGGGTCCCACCCAATTGATTACTCTCTATATCATAATAAAAGCGATGATATCCGGCCTAATCCGGGTTCTTCCGAACGAGATTTCTTGGATCGGTCGATTACATAAGGTGGACGGTGGCCATATAAACGTCCACTCATAATTTGGTGACGCAATGTCCAAAGAATTCGCAGTGACAGCGTTTTACGAAAATCGCGATCGGTTTTGCTTAATCCTGGCTCGCATATATGGTAGCCAGGTTAGAAATGATTGAAATGTAGTGCCCTCTGTGCGCCCTTAATGGGACAAAACCCCAATTAAAATTATCAATAATTGCAAAAGCAAGGCGGCACAATACAATAGTGTCCATTTAACTTAATAATTGACCACAATAGAGGGCACACCAATCGATTCCCCATTGAAACGAAACCCGACAAATTCCCCAATATCGCAAAAGATTGACTCGTATATATGGTAGCTACCTAGGGTTTAGTTTTGGTGGGGAATTGAAATAATAACTCAGATATTAGCGCTAATCGTGAGGTTATTTGGCCATATCGCATCTGTCAACATATGTGCGGAAGTATCGGTGACATTTGTGATCGCCCGTGTGACTGTAGATGGGTTCCATAAATATGGGATGCATTTTTGTCACATTGGGGATTTTCTCGAATTTAGTATTCGTGGGAAATCGGAATAACACGTCCTTTTTGAACGGGTTTTCTCGGATCGGTGATTTGACGACGAGGGTGGGTGGCCGCCTCAAATACCCATAGATAGATCCCACCCTCAAAGAAATTGGGGGGGGGGTCCCACCCAATTGATTACTCTCTATATCATAATAAAAGCGATGATATCCGGCCTAATCCGGATTCTTCCGAACGAGATTTCTTGGATCGGTCGACTATATAAGGTGGACGGTGGACATATAAACGTCCACTCATAATTTGGTGTCGTTATGTCCAAAGAATTCGCAGTGACAGCGTTTTACGTAAATCGCGATCGGTTTTGCTGAATCCTGGCTCGCATATATGGTAGCCAGGTTAGAAATGATTGAACTGTAGTGCCCTCTGTGCGCCATTAATGGGACAAAACTCCAATTAAAATTATCAATAATTGCAAAAGCAAGGCGGCACAATACAATAGTGTCCATTTAACTTAATAATTGACCACAATGGAGGGCACACCAATCGATTCCCCATTGAAACTAAACCCGACAAATTCCCCAATATCGCAAAAGATTGACTCGTATATATGGTAGCTACCTAGGGTTTAGTTTTGGTGGGGAATTGAAATAATAACTCAGATATTAGCGCTAATCGTGAGGTTATTTGGCCATATCGCATCTGTGAACATATGTGCGGAAGTATCGGTGACATTTGTGATCGCCCGTGTGACTGTAGATGGGTTCCATAAATATGGGATGCATTTTTGTCACATTGGGGATTTTCTCGAATTTAGTATTCGTGGGAAATCGGAATAACACGTCCTTTTTGAACGGGTTTTCTCGGATCGGTGATTTGACGACGAGGGTGGGTGGCCGCCTCAAATACCCATAGATATATCCCACCCTCAAAGAAATTGGGGGGGGGGGGTTCCACCCAATTGATTACTCTCTATATCATAATAAAAGCGATGATATCCGGCCTAATCCGGATTCTTCCGAACGAGATTTCTTGGATCGGTCGACTATATAAGGTGGACGGTGGCCATATAAACGTCCACTCATAATTTGGTGTCGCTATGTCCAAAGAATTCGCAGTGACAGCGTTTTACGTAAATCGCGATCGGTTTTGCTGAATCCTGGCTCGCATATGTGGTAGCCAGGTTAGAAATTATTGAACTGTAGTGCCCTCTGTGCGCCCTTAATGGGACAAAACCCCAATTAAAATTATCAATAATTGCAAAAGCAAGGCGGCACAATACAATAGTGTCCATTTAACTTAATAATTGTCCACAATGGAGGGCACACCAATCGATTCCCCATTGAAACTAAACCCGACAAATTCCCCAATATCGCAAAAGATTGACTCGTATATATGGTAGCTACCTAGGATTTAGTTTTGGTGGGGAATTGAAATAATAACTCAGATATTAGCGCTAATCGTGAGGTTATTTGGCCATATCGCATCTGTGAACATATGTGCGGAAGTATCGGTGACATTTGTGATCGCCCGTGTGACTGTAGATGGGTTCCATAAATATGGGATGCATTTTTGTCACATTGGGGATTTTCTCGAATTTAGTATTCGTGGGAAATCGGAATAACACGTCCTTTTTGAACGGGTTTTCTCGGATCGGTGATTTGACGACGAGGGTGGGTGGCCGCCTCAAATACCCATAGATATATCCCACCCTCAAAGAAATTGGGGGGGGGGTTCCACCCAATTGATTACTCTCTATATCATAATAAAAGCGATGATATCCGGCCTAATCCAGATTCTTCCGAACGAGATTTCTTGGATCGGTCGACTATATAAGGTGGACGGTGGCCATATAAACGTCCACTCATAATTTGGTGTCGCTATGTCCAAAGAATTCGCAGTGACAGCGTTTTACGTAAATCGCGATCGGTTTTGCTGAATCCTGGCTCGCATATATGGTAGCCAGGTTAGAAATGATTGAACTGTAGTGCCCTCTGTGCGCCCTTAATGGGACAAAACCCCAATTAAAATTATCAATAATTGCAAAAGCAAGGCGGCACAATACAATAGTGTCCATTTAACTTAATAATTGTCCACAATGGAGGGCACACCAATCGATTCCCCATTGAAACTAAACCCGACAAATTCCCCAATATCGCAAAAGATTGACTCGTATATATGGTAGCTACCTAGGATTTAGTTTTGGTGGGGAATTGAAATAATAACTCAGATATTAGCGCTAATCGTGAGGTTATTTGGCCATATCGCATCTGTGAACGCTGTGTGACTGTAGATGGGTTCTAAAAATATGGGATGCATTTTTGTCACATTGGGGATTTTCTCGAATTTAGTATTCGTGGGAAATAGGAATAACACTTCCTTTTTGAACGGGTTTTCTCGGATCGGTGATTTGACGACGAGGGTGGGTGGCCGCCTCAAATACCCATAGATACAACCCACCCTCAAAGAAATGGGGGGGGGGTCCCACCCAATTGATTACTCTCTATATCAAAATAAAAGCGATGATATCCGGCCTAATCCGGGTTCTTCCGAACGAGATTTCTTGGATCGGTCGATTTCATAAGGTGGACGGTGGCCATATAAACGTCCACTCATAATTTCGTGACGCAATGTCCAAAGAATTCGCAGTGACAGCGTTTTACGAAAATCGCGATCGGTTTTGCTGAATCCTGGCTCGCATATATGGTAGCCAGGTTAGAAATGATTGAACTGTAGTGCCCCCTGTGCGCCCTAAATGGGACAAAACCCCAATTAAAATTTTCAATAACTGCAAAAGCAAGGCGGCACAATACAATAGTGTCCATTTAACTTAATAATTGTCCACAATAGAGCACAGGTCCCCAGAACAAAATTTGACCCCACCCCCTATGATACTTAATCCTATAGAAAGGTATCCAACTTGGCCCGGCCTAATTTTTTTATTAGTTTTACAATGTCCACAATCAGGTTAAAATACACCAAAATAATTTTTGTAACATAAATGCCTCATATATAGTTAGAAAGATATGTTATTACTCTTCAATTTGATGCATCCCCTGTAAAAATTGGTTAAGAAAAACTCTGGTTATGAGCACAGGTCTGACGCAAACCGACTGTAAAATTTCACTCGTTCGACATGATGTCCGCTAAACTCGGTAAAAAAGTGCGATTTTTACACCGACTTGGGCTTCAAAAACACAATAGACGGTTAGTAGAATATATATATTATACATCATTAGCAGCGGAATTGTTTACTGACCCACCCAAACCAATCGCGCTACATCAAGGCATCGTATCTCTCGTATTTATTGAAAAATTCAGTTTCATAAACCCGGAAGGAAAGTTAATTTTTCCAAAGACAGCCATTGGTGTTCCGGCGCATATGTGTACTCTCTATAGTTCATACCCAACATAATATATAACGAAGAAGTCGTGTATACTACTGTATATACGCTCTAAATATTTATGGAGTTATATTTCTGTCCATATGTATGTTTTCAAATCGGCATTCGTGTTAATTCAGTCTTTGTGTATTTATTTAACTATATATTGTGTTGGGTATGAACTATAGAGAGTACACATATGCGCCCGAACACCAATGGCCGTCTTTGGAAAAATTAACTTTCCTTCCGGGTTTATGAAACTGAATTTTTCAATAAATACGAGAGATACGATGCCTTGATGTAGCGCGATTTGTTTGGGTGGGTCAGTAAACAATTCCGCTGCTATTGATGTATAATATATATATTCTACTAACCGTCTATTGTGTTTTTGAAGCCCAAGTCGGTGTAAAAATCGCACTTTTTTACCGAGTTTAGCGGACATCATGTCGAACGAGTGAAATTTTACAGTCGGTTTGCGTCAGACCTGTGCTCATAACCAGAGTTTTTCTAAACCAATTTTTACAGGGGATGCATCAAATTGAAGAGTAATAACATATCTTTCTAACTATATATGAGGCATTTATGTTACAAAAATTATTTTGGTGTATTTTAACCTGATTGTGGACATTGTAAAACTAATAAAAAAATAAGGCCGGGCCAAGTTGGATACCTTTCTATAGGATTAAGTATCATAGGGGGTGGGGTCAAATTTTGTTCTGGGGACCTGTGCAATAGAGGGCACACCAATCGATTCCCCATTGAAACGAAACCCGACAAATTCCCCAATATCGCAAAAGATTGACTCGTATATATGGTAGCTACCTAGGGTTTAGTTTTGGTGGGAAATTGAAATAATAACTCAAGATATTAGCGCTAATCGTGAGGTTATTTGGCCATATCGCATCTGTGAACGCCGTGTGACTGTAGATGGGTTCTATAAATATGGGATGCATTTTTATCACATTGGGGATTTTCTCGAATTTAGTATTCGTGGGAAATAGGAATAACACTTCCTTTTTGAACGGGTTTTCTCGGATCGGTGATTTGACGACGAGGGATGGGTGGCCGCCTCAAATACCCATAGATACAACCCACCCTCAAAGAAATGGGGGGGGGGGTCCCACCCAATTGATTACTCTCTATATCATAATAAAAGCGATGATATCCGGCCTAATCCGGGTTCTTCCGAACGAGATTTCTTGGATCGGTCGATTTCATAAGGTGGACGGTGGCCATATAAACGTCCACTCATAATTTCGTGACGCAATGTCCAAATAATTCGCAGTGACAGCGTTTTACGAAAATCGCGATCGGTTTTGCTGAATCCTGGCTCGCATATATGGTAGCCAGGTTAGAAATGATTGAACTGTAGTGCCCTCTGTGCGCCCTACATGGGACAAAACCCCAATTAAAATTTTCAATAATTGCAAAAGCAAGGCGGCACAATACAATAGTGTCCATTTAACTTAATAATTGTCCACAATAGAGGGCACACCAATCGATTCCCCATTGAAACGAAACCCGACAAATTCCCCAATATCGCAAAAGATTGACTCGTATATATGGTAGCTACCTAGGGTTTAGTTTTGGTGGGAAATTGAAATAATAACTCAAGATATTAGCGCTAATCGTGAGGTTATTTGGCCATATCGCATCTGTGAACGCCGTGTGACTGTAGATGGGTTCTATAAATATGGGATGCATTTTTATCACATTGGGGATTTTCTCGAATTTAGTATTCGTGGGAAATAGGAATAACACTTCCTTTTTGAACGGGTTTTCTCGGATCGGTGATTTGACGACGAGGGTGGGTGGCCGCCTCAAATACCCATAGATACAACCCACCCTCAAAGAAATGGGGGGGGGGGGGTCCCACCCAATTGATTACTCTCTATATCATAATAAAAGCGATGATATCCGGCCTAATCCGGGTTCTTCCGAACGAGATTTCTTGGATCGGTCGATTTCATAAGGTGGACGGTGGCCATATAAACGTCCACTCATAATTTGGTGTCGCAATGTCCAAAGAATTCGCAGTGACAGCGTTTTACGTAAATCGCGATCGGTTTTGCTGAATCCTGCATGGCTCGCATATATGGTAGCCAGGTTAGAAATGATTGAACTGTAGTGCCCTCTGTGCGCCCTTAATGGGACAAAACCCCAATTAAAATTATCAATAATTGCAAAAGCAAGGCGGCACAATACAATAGTGTCCATTTAACTTAATAATTGTCCACAATGGAGGGCACACCAATCGATTCCCCATTGAAACTAAACCCGATAAATTCCCCAAATATCGCAAAAGATTGACTCGTATATATGGTAGCTACCTAGGATTTAGTTTTGGTGGGAAATTGAAATAA
Organism: Siphonodentalium dalli; assembly: GCA_032622095.1. Taxonomy (NCBI): domain Eukaryota; kingdom Metazoa; phylum Mollusca; class Scaphopoda; order Gadilida; family Siphonodentaliidae; genus Siphonodentalium; species Siphonodentalium dalli. The sequence goes on along the minus strand of CP136061.1, from coordinate 258,379,351 downwards.
TAACTCAGATATTAGCGCTAATCGTGAGGTTATTTGGCCATATCGCATCTGTGAACGCCGTGTGACTGTAGATGGGTTCTATAAATATGGGATGCATTTTTGTCACATTGGGGATTTTCTCGAATTTAGTATTCGTGGGAAATCGGAATAACACGTCCTTTTTGAACGGGTTTTCTCGGATCGGTGATTTGACGACGAGGGTGGGTGGCCGCCTCAAATACCCATAGATACATCCCACCCTCAAAGAAATGGGGGGGGGGGGGGGGTCCCACCCAATTGATTACTCTCTATATCATAATAAAAGCGATGATATCCGGCCTAATCCGGGTTCTTCCGAACGAGATTTCTTGGATCGGTCGATTACATAAGGTGGACGGTGGCCATATAAACGTTCACTCATAATTTGGTGACGCAATGTCCAAAGAATTCGCAGTGACAGCGTTTTACGAAAATCGCGATCGGTTTTGCTGAATCCTGGCTCGCATATATGGTAGCCAGGTTAGAAATGATTGAACTGTAGTGCCCTCTGTGCGCCCTTAATGGGACAAAACCCCAATTAAAATTATCAAAAATTGCAAAAGCAAGGCGGCACAATACAATATTGTCCATTTAACTTAATAATTGTCCACAATAGAGGGCACACCAATCGATTCCCCATTGAAACGAAACCCGACAAATTCCCCAATATCGCAAAAGATTGACTCGTATATATGGTAGCTACCTAGGGTTTAGTTTTGGTGGGGAATTGAAATAATAACTCAGATATTAGCGCTAATCGTGAGGTTATTTGGCCATATCGCATCTGTGAACATATGTGCGGAAGTATCGGTGACATTTGTGATCGCCCGTGTGACTGTAGATGGGTTCTATAAATATGGGATGCATTTTGGTCACATTGGGGATTTTCTCGAATTTAGTATTCGTGGGAAATCGGAATAACACGTCCTTTTTGAACGGGTTTTCTCGGATCGGTGATTTGACGACGAGGGTGGGTGGCCGCCTCAAATACCCATAGATACAACCCACCCTCAAAGAAATGGGGGGGTCCCACCCAATTGATTACTCTCTATATCATAATAAAAGCGATGATATCCGGCCTAATCCGGGTTCTTCCGAACGAGATTTCTTGGATCGGTCGATTACATAAGGTGGACGGTGGCCATATAAACGTCCACTCATAATTTGGTGACGCAATGTCCAAAGAATTCGCAGTGACAGCGTTTTACGAAAATCGCGATCGGTTTTGCTTAATCCTGGCTCGCATATATGGTAGCCAGGTTAGAAATGATTGAAATGTAGTGCCCTCTGTGCGCCCTTAATGGGACAAAACCCCAATTAAAATTATCAATAATTGCAAAAGCAAGGCGGCACAATACAATAGTGTCCATTTAACTTAATAATTGACCACAATAGAGGGCACACCAATCGATTCCCCATTGAAACGAAACCCGACAAATTCCCCAATATCGCAAAAGATTGACTCGTATATATGGTAGCTACCTAGGGTTTAGTTTTGGTGGGGAATTGAAATAATAACTCAGATATTAGCGCTAATCGTGAGGTTATTTGGCCATATCGCATCTGTCAACATATGTGCGGAAGTATCGGTGACATTTGTGATCGCCCGTGTGACTGTAGATGGGTTCCATAAATATGGGATGCATTTTTGTCTTATTGGGGATTTTCTCGAATTTAGTATTCGTGGGAAATCGGAATAACACGTCCTTTTTGAACGGGTTTTCTCGGATCGGTGATTTGACGACGAGGGTGGGTGGCCGCCTCAAATACCCATAGATACATCCCACCCTCAAAGAAATTGGGGGGGGGGTCCCACCCAATTGATTACTCTCTATATCATAATAAAAGCGATGATATCCGGCCTAATCCGGATTCTTCCGAACGAGATTTCTTGGATCGGTCGATTACATAAGGTGGACGGTGGCCATATAAACGTCCACTCATAATTTGGTGACGCAATGTCCAAAGAATTCGCAGTGACAGCGTTTTACGAAAATCGCGATCGGTTTTGCTTAATCCTGGCTCGCATATATGGTAGCCAGGTTAGAAATGATTGAAATGTAGTGCCCTCTGTGCGCCCTTAATGGGACAAAACCCCAATTAAAATTATCAATAATTGCAAAAGCAAGGCGGCACAATACAATAGTGTCCATTTAACTTAATAATTGTCCACAATGGAGGGCACACCAATCGATTCCCCATTGAAACGAAACCCGACAAATTCCCCAATATCGCAAAAGATTGACTCGTATATATGGTAGCTACCTAGGGTTTAGTTTTGGTGGGGAATTGAAATAATAACTCAGATATTAGCGCTAATCGTGAGGTTATTTGGCCATATCGCATCTGTCAACATATGTGCGGAAGTATCGGTGACATTTGTGATCGCCCGTGTGACTGTAGATGGGTTCCATAAATATGGGATGCATTTTTGTCACATTGGGGATTTTCTCGAATTTAGTATTCGTGGGAAATCGGAATAACACGTCCTTTTTGAACGGGTTTTCTCGGATCGGTGATTTGACGACGAGGGTGGGTGGCCGCCTCAAATACCCATAGATACATCCCACCCTCAAAGAAATTGGGGGGGGGGGTCCCACCCAATTGATTACTCTCTATATCATAATAAAAGCGATGATATCCGGCCTAATCCGGATTCTTCCGAACGAGATTTCTTGGATCGGTCGACTATATAAGGTGGACGGCTCGCATATATGGTAGCTACCTAGGGTTTAGTTTTGGTGGGGAATTGAAATAATAACTCAGATATTAGCGCTAATCGTGAGGTTATTTGGCCATATCGCATCTGTCAACATATGTGCGGAAGTATCGGTGACATTTGTGATCGCCCGTGTGACTGTAGATGGGTTCCATAAATATGGGATGCATTTTTGTCACATTGGGGATTTTCTCGAATTTAGTATTCGTGGGAAATCGGAATAACACGTCCTTTTTGAACGGGTTGAAATGGATCGGTGATTTGACGACGAGGGTGGGTGGCCGCCTCAAATACCCATAGATACATCCCACCCTCAAAGAAATTGGGGGGGGGGGGGTCCCACCCAATTGATTACTCTCTATATCATAATAAAAGCGATGATATCCGGCCTAATCCGGATTCTTCCGAACGAGATTTCTTGGATCGGTCGACTATATAAGGTGGACGGTGGACATATAAACGTCCACTCATAATTTGGTGTCGTTATGTCCAAAGAATTCGCAGTGACAGCGTTTTACGTAAATCGCGATCGGTTTTGCTGAATCCTGGCTCGCATATATGGTAGCCAGGTTAGAAATGATTGAACTGTAGTGCCCTCTGTGGGCCCTTAATGGGACAAAACTCCAATTAAAATTATCAATAATTGCAAAAGCAAGGCGGCACAATACAATAGTGTCCATTTAACTTAATAATTGACCACAATGGAGGGCACACCAATCGATTCCCCATTGAAACTAAACCCGACAACTTCCCCAATATCGCAAAAGATTGACTCGTATATATGGTAGCTACCTAGGGTTTAGTTTTGGTGGGGAATTGAAATAATAACTCAGATATTAGCGCTAATCGAGAGGTTATTTGGCCATATCGCATCTGTGAACATATGTGCGGAAGTATCGGTGACATTTGTGATCGCCCGTGTGACTGTAGATGGGTTCTATAAATATGGGATGCATTTTTGTCACATTGGGGATTTTCTCGAATTTAGTATTCGTGGGAAATCGGAATAACACGTCCTTTTTGAACGGATTTTCTCGGATCGGTGATTTGACGACGAGGGTGGGTGGCCGCCTCAAATACCCATAGATATATCCCACCATCAAAGAAATTGGGGGGGGGGGGGTTCCACCCAATTGATTACTCTCTATATCATAATAAAAGCGATGATATCCGGCCTAATCCGGATTCTTCCGAACGAGATTTCTTGGATCGGTCGACTATATAAGGTGGACGGTGGCCATATAAACGTCCACTCATAATTTGGTGTCGCTATGTCCAAAGAATTCGCAGTGACAGCGTTTTACGTAAATCGCGATCGGTTTTGCTGAATCCTGGCTCGCATATATGGTAGCCGGGTTATAAATGATTGAACTGTAGTGCCCTCTGTGCGCCCTTAATGGGACAAAACCCCAATTAAAATTATCAATAATTGCAAAAGCAAGGCGGCACAATACAATAGTGTCCATTTAACTTAATAATTGTCCACAATGGAGGGCACACCAATCGATTCCCCATTGAAACTAAACCCGACAAATTCCCCAATATCGCAAAAGATTGACTCGTATATATGGTAGCTACCTAGGATTTAGTTTTGGTGGGGAATTGAAATAATAACTCAGATATTAGCGCTAATCGTGAGGTTATTTGGCCATATCGCATCTGTGAACGCCGTGTGACTGTAGATGGGTTCTATAAATATGGGATGCATTTTTGTCACATTGGGGATTTTCTCGAATTTAGTATTCGTGGGAAATAGGAATAACACTTCCTTTTTGAACTGGTTTTCTCGGATCGGTGATTTGACGACGAGGGTGGGTGGCCGCCTCAAATACCCATAGATACAACCCACCCTCAAAGAAATGGGGGGGGGGGGTCCCACCCAATTGATTACTCTCTATATCATAATAAAAGCGATGATATCCGGCCTAATCCGGGTTCTTCCGAACGAGATTTCTTGGATCGGTCGATTTCATAAGGTGGACGGTGGCCATATAAACGTCCTCTCATAATTTCGTGACGCAATGTCCAAATAATTCGCAGTGACAGCGTTTTACGAAAATCGCGATCGGTTTTGCTGAATCCTGGCTCGCATATATGGTAGCCAGGTTAGAAATGATTGAACTGTAGTGCCCTCTGTGCGCCCTAAATGGGACAAAACCCCAATTAAAATTTTCAATAATTGCAAAAGCAAGGCGGCACAATACAATAGTGTCCATTTAACTTAATAATTGTCCACAATAGAGGGCACACCAATCGATTCCCCATTGAAACGAAACCCGACAAATTCCCCAATATCGCAAAAGATTGACTCGTATATATGGTAGCTACCTAGGGTTTAGTTTTGGTGGGAAATTGAAATAATAACTCAGATATTAGCGCTAATCGTGAGGTTATTTGGCCATATCGCATCTGTGAACATATGTGCGGAAGTATCGGTGACATTTGTGATCGCCCGTGTGACTGTAGATGGGTTCTATAAATATGGGATGCATTTTTGTCACATTGGGGATTTTCTCGAATTTAGTATTCGTGGGAAATCGGAATAACACGTCCTTTTTGAACGGGTTTTCTCGGATCGGTGATTTGACGACGAGGGTGGGTGGCCGCCTCAAATACCCATAGATATATCCCACCATCAAAGAAATTGGGGGGGGGGGGGGGGGTTCCACCCAATTGATTACTCTCTATATCATAATAAAAGCGATGATATCCGGCCTAATCCGGATTCTTCCGAACGAGATTTCTTGGATCGGTCGACTATATAAGGTGGACGGTGGCCATATAAACGTCCACTCATAATTTGGTGTCGCTATGTCCAAAGAATTCGCAGTGACAGCGTTTTACGTAAATCGCGATCGGTTTTGCTGAATCCTGGCTCGCATATATGGTAGCCGGGTTAGAAATGATTGAACTGTAGTGCCCTCTGTGCGCCCTTAATGGGACAAAACCCCAATTAAAATTATCAATAATTGCAAAAGCAAGGCGGCACAATACAATAGTGTCCATTTAACTTAATAATTGTCCACAATGGAGGGCACACCAATCGATTCCCCATTGAAACTAAACCCGACAAATTCCCCAATATCGCAAAAGATTGACTCGTATATATGGTAGCTACCTAGGATTTAGTTTTGGTGGGGAATTGAAATAATAACTCAGATATTAGCGCTAATCGTGAGGTTATTTGGCCATATCGCATCTGTGAACGCCGTGTGACTGTAGATGGGTTCTATAAATATGGGATGCATTTTTGTCACATTGGGGATTTTCTCGAATTTAGTATTCGTGGGAAATAGGAATAACACTTCCTTTTTGAACTGGTTTTCTCGGATCGGTGATTTGACGACGAGGGTGGGTGGCCGCCTCAAATACCCATAGATACAACCCACCCTCAAAGAAATGGGGGGGGGGGTCCCACCCAATTGATTACTCTCTATATCATAATAAAAGCGATGATATCCGGCCTAATCCGGGTTCTTCCGAACGAGATTTCTTGGATCGGTCGATTTCATAAGGTGGACGGTGGCCATATAAACGTCCTCTCATAATTTCGTGACGCAATGTCCAAATAATTCGCAGTGACAGCGTTTTACGAAAATCGCGATCGGTTTTGCTGAATCCTGGCTCGCATATATGGTAGCCAGGTTAGAAATGATTGAACTGTAGTGCCCTCTGTGCGCCCTAAATGGGACAAAACCCCAATTAAAATTTTCAATAATTGCAAAAGCAAGGCGGCACAATACAATAGTGTCCATTTAACTTAATAATTGTCCACAATAGAGGGCACACCAATCGATTCCCCATTGAAACGAAACCCGACAAATTCCCCAATATCGCAAAAGATTGACTCGTATATATGGTAGCTACCTAGGGTTTAGTTTTGGTGGGAAATTGAAATAATAACTCAAGATATTAGCGCTAATCGTGAGGTTATTTGGCCATATCGCATCTGTGAACGCCGTGTGACTGTAGATGGGTTCTATAAATATGGGATGCATTTTTGTCACATTGGGAATTTTCTCGAATTTAGTATTCGTGGGAAATAGGAATAACACTTCCTTTTTGAACGGGTTTTCTCGGATCGGTGATTTGACGACGAGGGTGGGTGGCCGCCTCAAATACCCATAGATACAACCCACCCTCAAAGAAATGGGGGGGGGGGGGGGTCCCACCCAATTGATTACTCTCTATATCATAATAAAAGCGATGATATCCGGCCTAATCCGGGTTCTTCCGAACGAGATTTCTTGGATCGGTCGATTTCATAAGGTGGACGGTGGCCATATAAACGTCCACTCATAATTTCGTGACGCAATGTCCAAATAATTCGCAGTGACAGCGTTTTACGAAAATCGCGATCGGTTTTGCTGAATCCTGGCTCGCATATATGGTAGCCAGGTTAGAAATGATTGAACTGTAGTGCCCTCTGTGTGCCCTAAATGGGACAAAACCCCAATTAAAATTTTCAATAATTGCAAAAGCAAGGCGGCACAATACAATAGTGTCCATTTAACTTAATAATTGTCCACAATAGAGGGCACACCAATCGATTCCCCATTGAAACGAAACCCGACAAATTCCCCAATATCGCAAAAGATTGACTCGTATATATGGTAGCTACCTAGGGTTTAGTTTTGGTGGGAAATTGAAATAATAACTCAGATATTAGCGCTAATCGTGAGGTTATTTGGCCATATCGCATCTGTGAACATATGTGCGGAAGTATCGGTGACATTTGTGATCGCCCGTGTGACTGTAGATGGGTTCTATAAATATGGGATGCATTTTTGTCACATTGGGGATTTTCTCGAATTTAGTATTCGTGGGAAATCGGAATAACACGTCCTTTTTGAACGGGTTTTCTCGGATCGGTGATTTGACGACGAGGGTGGGTGGCCGCCTCAAATACCCATAGATACAACCAACCCTCAAAGAAATGGGGGGGGGGGGGCGGTCCCACCCAATTGATTACTCTCTATATCATAATAAAAGCGATGATATCCGGCCTAATCCGGGTTCTTCCGAACGAGATTTCTTGGATCGGTCGATTACATAAGGTGGACAGTGGCCATACAAACGTCCACTCATAATTTGGTGTCGCAATGTCCAAAGAATTCGCAGTGACAGCGTTTTACGAAAATCGCGATCGGTTTTGCTGAATCCTGGCTCGCATATATGGTAGCCAGGTTAGAAATGATTGATCTGTAGTGCCCTCTGTGCGCCCTTAGTGGGACAAAACCCCAATTAAAATTATCAATAATTGCAAAAGCAAGGCGGCACAATACAATAGTGTCCATTTAACTTAATAATTGTCCACAATAGAGGGCACACCAATCGATTCCCCATTGAAACGAAACCCGACAAATTCCACAATATCGCAAAAAGATTGACTCGTATATATGGTAGCTACCTAGAGTTTAGTTTTGGTGGGGAATTGAAATAATAACTCAGATATTAGCGCTAATCGTGAGGTTATTTGGCCATATCGCATCTGTGAACATATATGCGGAAGTATCGGTGATATTTGTGATCGCCCGTGTGACTGTAGATGGGTTCTATAAATATGGGATGCATTTTTGTCACATTGGGGATTTTCTCGAATTTAGTATTCGTGAGAAATCGGAATAACACGCCCTTTTTGGACGGGTTTTCTCGGATCGGTGATTTGACGACGAGGGTGGGTGGCCGCCTCAAATACCCATAGATACATCCCACCCTCAAAGAAATTGGGGGGGGGGGGGGGGGTCCTCACCCAATTGATTACTCTCTATATCATAAAAAAGCGATGATATCCGGCCTAATCCGGGTTCTTCCGAACGAGATTTCTTGGATCGGTCGACTACATAAGGTGGACGGTGGCCATATAAACGTCCACTCATAATTTGGTGTCGCAATGTCCAAAGAATTCGCAGTGACAGCGTTTTACGTAAATCGCGATCGGTTTTGCTGAATCCTGCATGGCTCGCATATATGGTAGCCAGGTTAGAAATGATTGAACTGTAGTGCCCTCTGTGCGCCCTTAATGGGACAAAACCCCAATTAAAATTATCAATAATTGCAAAAGCAAGGCGGCACAATACAATAGTGTCCATTTAACTTAATAATTGTCCACAATGGAGGGCACACCAATCGATTCCCCATTGAAACTAAACCCGACAAATTCCCCAATATCGCAAAAGATTGACTCGTATATATGGTAGCTACCTAGGGTTTAGTTTTGGTGGGAAATTGAAATAATAACTCAGATATTAGCGCTAATCGTGAGGTTATTTGGCCATATCGCATCTGTGAACGCCGTGTGACTGTAGATGGGTTCTATAAATATGGGATGCATTTTTGTCACATTGGGGATTTTCTCGAATTTAGTATTCGTGGGAAATCGGAATAACACGTCCTTTTTGAACGGGTTTTCTCGGATCGGTGATTTGACGACGAGGGTGGGTGGCCGCCTCAAATACCCATAGATACATCCCACCCTCAAAGAAATGGGGGGGGGGGTCCCACCTAATTGAATACTCTCTATATCATAATAAAATCGATGATATCCGGCCTAATCCGGGTTCTTCCGAACGATATTTCTTGGATCGGTCGACTACATAAGGTGGACGGTGGCCATATAAACGTCCCCTTATAATTTGGTGTCGCAATGTCCAAAGAATTCGCAGTGACAGCGTTTTACGTAAAATCGCGATCGGTTTTGCTGAATCCTGGCTCGCATACATGTATATGGTAGCCAGGTTAGAAATGATTGAACTGTAGTGCCCTCTGTGCGCCCTTAATAGGACAAAACCCCAATTAAAATTATCAATAATTGCAAAAGCAAGGCGGCACAATACAATAGTGTCCATTTAACTTAATAATTGTCCCCAATAGAGGGCACACCAATCGATTCCCCATTGAAACGAAACCCGACAAATTCCCCAATATCGCAAAAGATTGACTCGTATATATGGTAGCTACCTATAGGGTTTAGTTTTGGTGGGGAATTGAAATAATAACTCAGATATTAGCGCTAATCGTGAGGTTATTTGGTCATATCGCATCTGTGAACATATGTGCGGAAGTATCGGTGACATTTGTGATCGCCCGTGTGACTGTAGATGGGTTCTATAAATATGGGATGCATTTTTGTCACATTGGGGATTTTCTCGAATTTAGTATTCGTGGGAAATCGGAATAACGCGTCCTTTTTGAACGGGTTTTCTCGGATCGGTGATTTGACGACGAGTGTGGGTGGCCTCCTCAAATACCCATAGATACATCCCACCCTCAAAAAATGGGGGGGGGGGTCCCACCCAATTGATTACTCTCTATATCATAATAAAAGCGATGATATCCGGCCTAATCCGGGTTCTTCCGAACGAGATTTCTTGGATCGTTCGATTACATATGGTGACCGGTGGCCATATGAACGTCCACTCATAAAATGGTGTCGCAATGTCCAAAGAATTCGCAGGGACGGCGTTTTACGTCGTAAAATCGGGATCGGATTTGCTGAATCCTAGCTCGCATATATTTGGTAGCCAGATTAGAAGTGAATGAACCGCAGTTCTCTCTGTGTGCCCATAATGGGACAAAACCCCACTCAAAATGATCAATAACTGCCAAAGCAAGGCTGAAAAACAAAATAGCGTCCATTTAACTTAATAATTGTCCACAATAGAGGGCACACCAATCGATTCCCCATTGAAACGAAACCCGAGAAATTCCCAATATCGCGTCAGGTTGACTCCTATATATGGTAGCTACCTAGGATTTAGTTTTGGTGGGGAATTGAAATAATAACTCACATATTAGCGCTAATCGCGAGGAAGTATCGGTGACATTTGTGATCGCCCCGTGTGACTATAGATGGGTTCTATAAATATCGTCCATACCCCCGCAGGTGGTACTCCCGGTGTGATGGATGGGGATCGGGGTATTTCTTGGGTGTATTTGGGGCGGGACACCCACCGATGCCGTCAAATCGGTCGAAATCCTTCCCGTTCTCGAATATTGTCCATACTCCATTTTTACCCCCCTCGGGGTGGTACCATCGGGGATGATGGTTGGGGGTAGGTGTATTTCTAGGGTGTATTTGAGACTGGCCACCCACCCATGCCGTCAAATCGGTTGACGTCCTTAACTTTTTCTAAAATGGTCCATACACCATTTTCATCTCCTCGGGGTGGTACCGCCGGGGGTAATGGGTGGGGATCGGGGTGTTTCTATGGTCTATTTTGGGCGGATCACCCACACATGCCGTCAAATTGGTTGAAATCCTTACCGTTCTCAAAAATGGTCCATACCCCATATTTACCCCCTTGGGTGGTAGCCTACCTCCCACTGGTGATGATGGGGGTTGGGTGTGTGTAGGGTGTGTTTGTGGCACGCCACCCACTCATACCGCCAAATCGGTCGAAATACGTAACGTTCTCGAAAATGGTCCATACCACATGCTCACAACCTTGGGGTGTACCCCCGTGGTGAATGATGGGGTCTGGGTGTTTATAGGGTGTATTTGGGGCGGGTCACCGACCCATGCTGTCAAATCCGTCGAAATCTTTTCCCTGGGGCGGGTACCACCGGGGTGATTGGTGTGGTCGGGGGTGTCCTATGTGTATTTGTGGATGGTCACCGACCCATGCCGTCAAATCGGTCGAAATCCTTACCGTTTTCTAAAATGTTTCATACCCCATTTTCACCCCCTCGGGCTGGTACCTCCGGGCTGATTGGTGGGGTCGACGTGTTTCTATGGTGTATTTGGGGTGGGCCACCCACCCATGCCATCAAATCGGTTGAAGTCCTTACCTTTCTCGAAAATGGTCCATACCCCATTTTCATCTCGGGGTGGCCACCGACCCATGCCGTCAAATCGGTCGAAATCCTTACAATTCTCGAAAATGGTCCATACCCCATCTTTACCCCCTCGGGCTGGTACCTCCGGTGGTGATTGGTGGTGTCGGGGTGTTTCGAGGGTGTGGTTTTGGCGGGTCACCCTCCCATCTAGTCAAATCGGTCGAAATCCTTTCCTTTTCGAAAATGCTCGATACCTCATTTTCTCCCCCTTGCGTGGTACCCCCAGCTGACAGGTTGGTGTGGTTTTTCTGTGTGTATTTGATGCGGGCCACCCACCCAGAATGTCGTCAAATCGGTCGAAATACTTACCGTTCTCGAAAATGGTCCACACCCAATGTTCACCCCCTTGGATTGTTACCCCCCCCCCGGTGATGGTGGAGTTTGGGTGTTTCTAGGTTGTATTTTGGGCGGGCCACCCACCCATGACGTCAAATCGGTCGAAATCCTTACAGTTATCGAAAATGATCCATACCCCATTTTCACCCCTCGGGTGGTACTCCCCGGTTGTGGAGTGTTTCTATTGTGTATTGGGGTGTGTCAACCGCCCATAACATCAAATCGGTTGAAATCCTTACCGTTCTCGAATATTGTCCATACTTCACTTTTACCCCCTCGGGGTGGTACACCAGGGGATGATGGTTGGGGTAGGTGTGTTTCTAGTTTGTATTTGTGGCTGGCCACCCACCCACGCCGTCAAATCAGTTGAAATCCTTACCGTTTTCGAAAATGGTCCATACCCCATGTTCACCCCTCGGGTGGTACCCACAGTGGTGATGGGTGTGCGATCGTGTGTTTCTATTGTGTATTTGGGTAAGCCATCCACCCGTGCCGTCAAATCGGTTGAAGTCCTTACCTTTCTCGAAAATGGTCCATACCCCATTTCATCTCCTCGGTGTGGTACCGCCGGGGTGATGGGTGGGGATCGGGGTGTTTCCATGGTCTATTTTGGGCGGGTCACCCACACATGCCGTCAAACTGGTTGAAATCTTTACCGTTCTCGAAAATGGTCCATACCCCATTTTACCCCCCTCGGGTGGGGGTCGGGACGTTTGTAGGGCGCGTTTTGGCGGGCAACCCATTCATACAGTCAAATCGGTCGAAATCCTTACAATTCTCGAAAATGGTCCATACCCCATGTTCACCTCCTCGGGTGGTACCCCCGTGGGGATGGATGGGGGTATGGGTGTTTCTATGGTGTATTTGGAGCGGCCACCCACCCATGCCGTCAAATCGGTCGAAACCCTTACCGTTCTCTAAAATGGTCCATACCCCATTTTCACACCTCGGGGTGGTACCTCCGGGTGATTGAAGGGATCGGAGTGTTTCTAGGGTGGTGTTTTGGCGGGCCACTCTGCCATGTAATCAAATCGGCCGAAATTCTTACCTTCTCGAAACTGGTCGATACATGTACCTCATTTTCACCCCCTTGGGAGGTACCCCCAGCTGACAGGTGGTGGGGTTTTTCGGTCGAAATCGTACCGTTCTCGAAAATGGTCCATACCGAATGTTTACCACTCGGAGTGTTAACCCCCCCCCCCCCCCGGGTGATGGGTGGGGTTCGGGTGTTTATATGGTTTATTTGGGGCGGGTCACCCATCCATGCCGTCAAATCGGTCGATGTCCTTACCGTTCTCGAAAATGGTCCGTTCCCATTTTCACCCCTCGGGTTGTACCCCCGGGAGTGATGTTGAGGGGCGAGGGGTGTTCATATTGTGTATTTGGGTGTGCCCATAACATCAAATCGGTCGAAATCCTTACCGTTTGCGAAAATGGTCCATACCCCATTTCCACCTTCTCGGTTGGTACCCCCGAGGTGATGGGTGTGGGATCGGGGTGTTTCTATGGAGTATTTGGTGTGGACCACCCATACCGTGAAATTGGTTGAAATCCTTACCATTCTCTAAAATGGTCCATACCCCATTTGCATCCCCTCGGTGGTAACCCCGGGCGGATGGTGGGGATCGGGCAATTTCCAGGGTGTATTTGGGGTGGGCCACCCACTCATTCCGTTAAATTGGTCGAAATCCTTACCGTTCTCGAATATTTTCCATACCCCATTTCACCCCCTCGGGTGGTACCCCCCCCCCCCCCACCGAGGATGATGGTTGTGGGTAAGTGTGTTTCTAGGGTGTATTTGTGGCTGGCCACCCACCCATGCCGTCAAATCGGTTGTAATCCTCACCGTTCTCGAAAATAGTCCTTACCCCATTTTCACCCCCTCGTTGTGGTACCCCCGGTGTGATGGGTGGGGATCGGTGTGTTTACAAATGGCATTTTACAATCAAATTATAACATAATAATATAGCATGTAAAGCATATAAAAATAGCCGAAATCAGAACTTATCAAGCAGCTGAGTATAACTCATTCACTATTATCCTAGATGTGGAAATGTTCGGACCAATTGTCATAACATGATTACTGTAAACATTACAATTCTGTGATTTGAATCGCAAATACTGTTCAAATCTATGAAAATATATTCTTTTTGTTACAACAATGAGAACTGAATAGTTAGGTCTTGGCTTTTTCCAGTTAGTATTGGGAATGGACACTGCATCACACCCCGCCAATCGCGCAACCATTGCAGGTCACGTCCCTGCTACAGCGTACCGGTTGGCTATTAACTATAGACCACAATTTCCGAAACATCCCTCCGTTTTCGTAAGATGTTATTCAAGGGGGTGAAAATGAGGTACATGTATCGACCAGTTTCGAGAAGGTAAGAATTTCGGCCGATTTGATTACATGGCAGAGTGGCCCGCCAAAACACCATCCTAGAAACACTCCGATCCCTTCAAATCAGTTGAAATCCTTACCGTTTTCGAAAATGGTCCATACCCCATGTTCACCCCTCGGGTGGTACCCACAGTGGTGATGGGTGTGCGATCGTGTGTTTCTATTGTGTATTTGGGTAAGCCATCCACCCGTGCCGTCAAATCGGTTGAAGTCCTTACCTTTCTCGAAAATGGTCCATACCCCATTTCATCTCCTCGGTGTGGTACCGCCGGGGTGATGGGTGGGGATCGGGGTGTTTCCATGGTCTATTTTGGGCGGGTCACCCACACATGCCGTCAAACTGGTTGAAATCTTTACCGTTCTCGAAAATGGTCCATACCCCATTTTACCCCCCTCGGGTGGGGGTCGGGACGTTTGTAGGGCGCGTTTTGGCGGGCAACCCATTCATACAGTCAAATCGGTCGAAATCCTTACAATTCTCGAAAATGGTCCATACCCCATGTTCACCCCCTCGGGTGGTACCCCCGTGGAAATGGATGGGGGTATGGGTGTTTCTATGGTGTATTTGGAGCGGCCACCCACCCATGCCGTCAAATCGGTCGAAACCCTTACCGTTCTCTAAAATGGTCCATACCCCATTTTCACACCTCGGGGTGGTACCTCCGGGTGATTGAAGGGATCGGAGTGTTTCTAGGGTGGTGTTTTGGCGGGCCACTCTGCCATGTAATCAAATCGGCCGAAATTCTTACCTTCTCGAAACTGGTCGATACATGTACCTCATTTTCACCCCCTTGGGAGGTACCCCCAGCTGACAGGTGGTGGGGTTTTTCGGTCGAAATCGTACCGTTCTCGAAAATGGTCCATACCGAATGTTTACCACTCGGAGTGTTAACCCCCCCCCCCCCCCGGGTGATGGGTGGGGTTCGGGTGTTTATATGGTTTATTTGGGGCGGGTCACCCACCCATGCCGTCAAATCGGTCGATGTCCTTACCGTTCTCGAAAATGGTCCGTTCCCATTTTCACCCCTCGGGTTGTACCCCCGGGAGTGATGTTGAGGGGCGAGGGGTGTTCATATTGTGTATTTGGGTGTGCCCATAACATCAAATCGGTCGAAATCCTTACCGTTTGCGAAAATGGTCCATACCCCATTTCCACCTTCTCGGTTGGTACCCCCGAGGTGATGGGTGTGGGATCGGGGTGTTTCTATGGAGTATTTGGTGTGGACCACCCATACCGTGAAATTGGTTGAAATCCTTACCATTCTCTAAAATGGTCCATACCCCATTTGCATCCCCTCGGTGGTAACCCCGGGCGGATGGTGGGGATCGGGCAATTTCCAGGGTGTATTTGGGGTGGGCCACCCACTCATTCCGTTAAATTGGTCGAAATCCTTACCGTTCTCGAATATTTTCCATACCCCATTTCACCCCCTCGGGTGGTACCCCCCCCCCCCCCCCCCCCCCACCGAGGATGATGGTTGTGGGTAAGTGTGTTTCTAGGGTGTATTTGTGGCTGGCCACCCACCCATGCCGTCAAATCGGTTGTAATCCTCACCGTTCTCGAAAATAGTCCTTACCCCATTTTCACCCCCTCGTTGTGGTACCCCCGGTGTGATGGGTGGGGATCGGTGTGTTTACAAATGGCATTTTACAATCAAATTATAACATAATAATATAGCATGTAAAGCATATAAAAATAGCCGAAATCAGAACTTATCAAGCAGCTGAGTATAACTCATTCACTATTATCCTAGATGTGGAAATGTTCGGACCAATTGTCATAACATGATTACTGTAAACATTACAATTCTGTGATTTGAATCGCAAATACTGTTCAAATCTATGAAAATATATTCTTTTTGTTACAACAATGAGAACTGAATAGTTAGGTCTTGGCTTTTTCCAGTTAGTATTGGGAATGGACACTGCATCACACCCCGCCAATCGCGCAACCATTGCAGGTCACGTCCCTGCTACAGCGTACCGGTTGGCTATTAACTATAGACCACAATTTCCGAAACACCCCTCCGTTTTCGTAAGATGTTATTCATTTAAATTTATTTATAATAACATACACGAACCAGATCCCATCTATATTTCCGACAAAAGGAGGACCATAACTTATGTCTTAATTTTAGGATTTTTCTTAAGAACCTCACGTTAGACTAAAGTTAAGACCAAAATTAAGACTATATTAAGTAAGACACTGTTCGTGAAACGCACTTATGACTGAAGTTTGAACTTAAGACCATCTTACGTCCCAACTATGTCAGTTGCTTTTATGAAACTGGGCCTAGCCATAATCAAGTATGACAAGGAGTATGATTGATGGGCAGTCTCCAATAATAATTATTGGGCTATTACAGTCTATTACCTGGTTAGTTTGATATCGACTGCGATATGAGCCCGAGGTAACGACCGTAACGTCGTATCGGTGTGAAGTATGGCACTGACGAGCAATAGCATGCACTGTCAGAAATTGCAACGCATTCCAGATCATATATTATATACCCATGATTGCAATTATGGAATATAACATATTTTGGTTTCAGGAATGACCAACTCATAATTCCGTTAAAACAACTAATCCTTCAAATTATGACAACTATATAAGGCTTATCACTGAAGGTTTCTCATGCATATCACCATAATTCCCAACCACATCTTTTACCGGACTCAGCCTCCGGGTCGCAGTTCGACTTCTTTTCCTCTCAAAAAATTCAGGTTTCTATAAATAAAACGACCATTTCCCACTGTATACCAAGAAATGCGGCACAGTATACGCGGAGCGCGAAATAAGGTTCTTGTGAGTATTCCTAGGTCCGATATATTTTGGTCGATAACATACTGACCAAGTAGTACAATAATATTAACAATATGTCACTATTAGCGAGTCAAAATCATATAATAATAGTTCGAATGTGACATTCCGGTATTTTTTCGGATTAGACTGGCAAGGTAGGGTCATCTTTTGTTTGTACATGATTGATATTTATATATTATGACAACGAATGGAATAACAGTAGGATGATGTAATAAAATTATACATTTTATGGTATTTTATTTTATTCGGATATCAATATTTTGTATATACACCAAATAAACTATATAACAAGTGTGTGAGATGTGTGTATGTGTGTGTGTGTGTGAGAGAGGGGGTGTGGGTGTGTTTACCTGGGTTGGGAGGACATACACATGTTTGCACACCAACGTTGTGAGTACAATTTGGTTTATGAGGACATTCCAATGTCCTCACAATGATGTCCTCGCAATGGTATCAAAACTACATTCTGATTGTGTATTTCAATTTTAGGAACGGTCCCCATAACTCGGTTTGTATTCTGAACCCACACACACATACACAAAAACATTCCATTGGCGAATCGCGGGTCGCTTCGCACAAACAAACTATATTACACGAGTGTATAGCCAATGAAAACGCTCGACTCTTCGGAGTACTAACATGTTTAACCAATCAAAGCGGTCCTTCCGGTGACGATTTGTGAGTCGTCCAATCAAAGGTATGTTGTTTCCGCTTCATTTCTAGTGCATTTAGCAGCCATTTAAAAAAAAAAATCAGAAGTATTTTCTATCAAAGTAAGTATAGTTAGTATAATTATTTAAAGAAATAAAGTTAAATATATATATTCTCTCTAATCTAAATGAGTTTATCTAACCGATCATGTACTACTATTAGGGGCGAGCAGGGTATAAGTTTCGGGAAAACGGGATTGACCATATGATTTTCATTTTTCGTGATTTGGAAATGTCTGTCGCAGCACGGTGTACAGCACATGTGATTGAACTTAAAGCACCAGAGAATACTTTTCAAACATTTATTAATTTAGTCAGCGAAGAGTGACTACAGAATCAAACAAACAAACATTGTCTGACTAAATTTGAGATTTTTTTTTAATTTAATTTTTAATATTATGCGAATCTGGATTGGTTTTTAAATTTTAGTAAATTTTACAAAAAATCATTATACTATTGGTTTTTACAAAAAATAATTTGCGAGGGACTACCATCACTACGGGCGCGTTTGTCACTCAATTTTGGTCCCCGTTCTCCGTGACCAGTTTATTACTATTTTCACCTACAGCGCGAATTTTGTCATTCTCGGTTTTGCGATTGTCGGTGAAAGACGCCGAGATTTTAAACAAAAAACAGATCGCTGATTATTGACATACACGTACATGTAACTTGTAAGCTAATCCAAATGTGCCCAAATTAGGTAATCGTCGAGTAAATATACGTCCAGGGGCTGTCCGGAATCCGGGAATGACGCAACTAGAGTCTAGACTAGAGTGATTGTTCTATTTTTAAATTTTTGTCTGTCTTGACCTCATCTGCTCATGTAATTGTGTCATGATTGTGCTTGTCAGTAATGTCACCCAACCCAGATATTTGTGGGAAAGTATGTAAGATATTTCCAGTGTATTCTTTTCAGCAAACAGATTCAAGTTCATACGGTATTGTATGATATCTGTTTCCAAATTCCATTGTCCAGGCCTGGTGTTTATATCAAATTCAGGGTGGCAGAAAATCGCTCCCTATGTGCCACCGCAGACGCTACGATTAAAATCGTAAGTGGGGAAAATCGTAGGTGGAGATATCGTAGCTTGCCCGCAGACGCTACGGTGCTGCGATCTTTGCAGCTACGATTTGCGTGGTATTTACAACATGACCAGTGCGACAGTGGTCATGTGACAGCTACGATCGCGCGCGTTGCCAAAGTCACGCCACGATTTTCCTGGTAAAATCAAACAGTGCTTGATTGGTACGATTTTGCTACGATATTGTCATGGGCATGAGCAATTGAGCATTGGATGCTTCCTCCTGCGATTTTCCCCACTTACGATTTTAAATTTTAATCTCAGCGTGTGCGGTGGCACTTATACTGATAGTTACTAATACTTATGAGGGCAAATCGCTCTCCTGAATATGTTGTGATTTTTGTATGTAATTCATTCCATTTTACATGAAAAGATAAATCACAATACTAGTACGGTACATGCAGTGGAGTATAAAATCAATCCACTTTTTTCAGAACAATTAATAAATTAGTTCAATGCAGTGCAGAAGATCTTGGAAAGACACATGGCGATCTTGTCAACCAGAGCACGCAGCACTTATGTCATAACCTATCGCTATAAAATATATCGGGACACTGATTTACAAAAGTCGGAACTCATTGGTGTTTACAAATCAAAGCCTCGATGCTGCTCTGAACTCTATTCGAATACATGTGGTAACCGAAAGATGTCAACACGACTTCAAAGACTCGATGTCGCTGTAGAATTTAACACCGCGCATGCAGTTTTGTTACTAGGGGTGTAACGATACATCGATGTATCGATGCGACAGCAATACAGCACTGATGATATGGTCATCGATACGGGCGTTCAAATGATACGTACGTATCTCGATACACAAATTGCATATTGTTATTACCAATTCAGGTATTAAGTAAGCAGCGGTCGCCACGAACGAGAACGACCAATGTTGAATCAGTATCTAACAAAAAATTAAGGTAATCCCCCACAATATGTAATAAAAATGATAAGCATTCAGTGTATCCCGCCGACCACCCAATAATAGAACTTAATGACCATGTCCCTATCGAAGGCAAGTGATTCAAAAGCGATGTCATTCGACCTTGACCGAATTTGGCCATCAACTTCATGAACATCGACGTATGTCGGTTATCTTCAAAGAACATTAAAGGCTTCTATGTTTTTGATGTTCATCGCTGATCGCCAACAGAATAAAGCCATGATTTCGTTGATTTATCGGTCACGAATTATGGTTCGTCTCTCATTCCCACCGTGAATCTGAACAAACTACTTAAATCGGTCCATACCCCTTCAAACATTAAACACAAATGTCATGCAAACAGTCCAATCTCTGGGGATATTTTGATGAAAGTCCTCATAGACGTCTCATCTTGGATCAAAATAAGTTTTGAAAAATGAATTGCGAATGATGCATTTTAGTGTTTGAACGGGAACGGACTGTAATGTTGACCACATAACATCGCTAAATGTTATTGAATTAGTGTAATCTTATCGTAATACTGCCTTTATCGCAAATTGCGATTCGTTACCGGTTATTTCGATCCCTACGTCTCATTCATTCTACAGACATCCGATGTACACACAATGTCCTCATAAATAAAATTGTCCTCGCAATGTTGTTGTGCAAGCACATACATGTGTGTGTCCTCCCAACGCAACGAAAACAAACACAAACACATATGTGGCATTTTGCCCGGCCTTTTAATGTTGATGCATGCTCAGTATAATCCGCTCACAGTCTAGATATATTAGCACTTCCTCTGTTGTCACACTCAACTTTTGCTTTATCTACCAGTTGATAATAATCCCTGTTAAGTATGAGAGAGTTAGTTATCTTCTTGTCAATAAATCTTGTCTTCTGGATTCGATAGACCAGGCCTTAATATTCCCCACAACTCACAGCGTTTACCGATGTCCCCAAATTATAGAAATGTCCCCAAATTAGAAGGCACATTTGACAAAATGTCACCACAAAATCACCCTTTTTATGACCTGTTTGTGTGTGTATATTGCTTGATTTGGCCACAACAAATCAACATTCTAAATTTGTTCAGGTTCACATATACATGTAGTTAGATAAATTAAATTTTAATTGGAAATACCCATGATCAGTGTGTTGGTGGACTGCTTGGTGAACTTTCAAGCACCATATATCTATAAAATGGCTTTGTTGATGTCAAATGATCCAATATTCCCAAGTGGTCAATAAATGTCAGATTGTGACCTACAAAACTTGAAAATATAAGGGTAACGTAACTTGCTGAATGCTGATATAAGCACAAGTTGCCAGGAAATGATATGGAGGCCATTGGTTCATTTCTTTCATATTCTTCAGAACCAACCAGACAGCCCCCATTTTAGGCTTTATATACTTTTAAAAACAATTCTCCCCAGCAGAAACCCCTGTATGCCCGGACCCCCAATAATCACGAGGGGGGTACCCCCCCCCCTCCCCCTCACAAACCCACCCTTTCGGTCCCTCAAAATGACCCCAAATTAGCCTAATCTAAGGGTCTATTCTCATTGCACACGCGCGTGCGATTAATCGCAGCGTTTTTTAAGGTCGAGCGGCTCTATATGTGTGTTCGATTGCATTTCTTCCTCCCACTGCTAAGAGTGCCCCCAATAGGGGTGGGGTCTGACAAACACATTCATACACAGGGCTAGGGTAGGTTTGAGGATGATAAAGTACTTTTGGTTGGGGTGACCACATATATATATGCTGACACATTAACTTTAATGTTCCTCAGTTAGATTTACTCAGGTATAAGTTGAGTATAACGAGCCATGCCATCACAATGACATAAGTTTTGAGGACACAATTTATATCTAGCTAATTATAATTAGAAATAGAGGGTTCAATTCCATGTAGTTGGGCATAAATATGCATATTTTATTCCTGCTTGAAACGTATATAACACTATATAGTACGATCACAACCCAGATTACAGGAGTTTTGTGTATATAATTGTTATTATCACTCAAGATTATCAA
The DNA here is from genome assembly GCA_032622095.1 of Siphonodentalium dalli. Lineage (NCBI taxonomy): Eukaryota > Metazoa > Mollusca > Scaphopoda > Gadilida > Siphonodentaliidae > Siphonodentalium > Siphonodentalium dalli. The sequence continues at coordinate 258,357,468 of CP136061.1, read as the reverse complement.
AAGTATACTCAAGTGGTTAAATTAGATTTTTCAAAATTTTACTTTATAGTTAGCTAGGTCTGACAAAAATCGTCTTTCTGAATAAAGCTCATTTAAAACAGTTGTACTCAAACATATGATATCCAGTAAAAATTATGGGGAAAGAGGGGATGAGACCCCAATTTGTTGGAGGAAAAACAAATATATTTGCATGTAGGGAGGATGATAGACCCATGGTTGGGAGGGATTTTTATGTTCAACCCTGTGTATGAACGTTTCTTTTTTCAGACCCCCTCCCCCATCATCGAGTGCTCATTTGTATAGCCGCTGGCAACAGTAACAACGCGGTACTATAATTTACGAACCACCATTCAAATAGAATAAGTGATGGGACTCAGAATTCGACCTTAAGAGTCACACACCCATCATTTAAGGTCTCATGATGTTCGCATGAGCGATTGATTTCAATTTGATCGTCATCGGCGGCTTATCATTAGTGATCGCACATGCTGAACGGCACATTACTATCAATCTATAATTCACAATCTTGGGTACAGTTTTGCCACCATTCAAATAGAATAAGTGATGGGACTCAGAATTCGACCTTAAGAGTCACACACGCATCATTTAAGGTCTCATTCTGTCGCCAGGATGCTGTTCGCATGAGCGATTGATTTCAATTTGATCGTCATCGGCGGCTTATCATTAGTGATCGCACATGCTGAACGGCACATTACTATCAATATATAATTCACAATCTTGGGTACAGTTTTGCGCGAGACTGACAGGTTATATAATTCGATTGAATTCTACAAAAATCACCACTGATGCTAGCTATACGTTGGAAACTTCTTTCCAAGCCATTTCCTTTGATCTCCTTTCCGTACTTCATTTATTATTTTATCGCCCATCAGTTATGAGAATGACTGTACCCGGATAGTATATGTGACCGAGTGAACCATGCCATTCTCTGTAACGGCTATCTCGATGACGAGGTTGATTGCTTAAGATGATTGGTCACGAATAGGACGTGGTTGTTTGAGGAAGGTAATTGATCACGAATCGCTCTGCATTATGTTAACACGCACCTTAAAAAACGCTGCGATTAATCGCACGCGCGTGTGTAATGAGAATAGACCTTAAAGGCCTGGATAGTCGACGTCTCATCTTGGATCAAAATGTTTTGAAAAATGAATCGCGAATTGCTATATACTTTCATATGAACATGAGTGTTGGACGATATTAGATTGAATAATTTTCCTATTAAGTTGGTTAATAAAAATATCACTGGATGTATTCACAAGTGTTTGTCACAAATTGTGTGACGAGTGTGAGGATTTCTCAAGTTTACACTCTCCTCTGGTAAATAATTCCTCCAATGCAGTTTTGAAATAAAGAAGATAGGTTCCATAGAATGGGAGAGTCCTAATGCATGTTAGTGTTTGAACGGGAACGGACGGGGATGTTGACCACATAACATCGCCAAATGTGGTAGAATGAATGTAATCTTATGATTGTTATCGTATAGTGCCTTTATTTATCGCAAATTGCGATTCGTTACCGATTATTTCGATACCTACGTCTCATTCATTCTACAGACATCCCATGAACACACAATGTCATCATAACTAAAAAATTGTCCTCGCAATGTTGGTGTGCAAGAACATATGCATCCTCCCAACGCAACGAAAATGAACACAATCACATATGTGCCATTTTGCCCGGCTTCTTAATGTTGATGCATGTACAGTATAAACCACTCACAGTCTAGCTAATTTAGCACTTAATTTAGCACTTAATCACTCAACTTTTACTTTATATACCAGTTGATAATAGACCCTGTTACATGTACAGAGGCGGACTGGGCCAAAAAATCGTCCTGGGAAATGAATATAATACTGGCCCATCTGCAAAAGGCAGGTGCCGAGTGGAGGAGGGTCTCTGTTCGGGGGGTGTCCACCTTGGAATTCCAACTGCACCCCCCCCCTCTTGAATCAAAATCAGACCAAATATATGTTTTTGCATAATTCCATTGCACCCCCCCCCCCCCTTGCACCTCAGTGCTCTGGCCTAATATCCTATAAATTCATCAACCATGGTTCTATATATTCCCGGTATGAGACCATTCAGTTATTTTTACCTGAAAAATTGTATAAATTCTTACATCTAGCGGTCTAACCTCAGACAAATGCACACGGCTACAGACAAGAGACCAGGACACACCGGGCTGTCCATGGTTGTTTGGCCCGGGGTGAGAAAATTTTGAAAACTACACAAGAAAATCGCTAATCCTAGTTACTAGTAGCATCTAGACTGGCCTCAATTTTTGGGGGATTTACAGCTGGGAGTTACCGTTAATATCTCGAGATTAACGGGGTCTTTACGTGGTGTTATATGATGCTGACAAGTTCATTTAATGACAAAATTATGATTAGCCAGTTAGGCTGGTTAAACAACACATGTGGCGGCCCACATCAGTTTCATTTGCGGCCCAACTACATATACCCCCCCCCCCAAACTGTAAAAAAAACCTCAGATTCTCTCTTGATAGAAAATCACGTGGAATCAGAATTTTCCGGCCTCCGGCCCATCGGGAATTTACCTGGTCTCCCAATCGGCCAATCCACCTCTGTACATGTAGGTATCAGAGAGTTACTAGTAGTTATCTTGTCTTCTGGATTTGATAGACATTATTTTATTTAGCTACCGGTACTATATGTCCCTCAGTGAACATACTTTTGAGTTATCTGAAATTCTGTACCATTCTTCATCAAATCTGCGGTCCGCTTAGGTACAACATAGATCATGGGCATTTTAATCAATAATCTATATAGAGTCCAATTTAGATTATGTTTCCGGTAGCCGTCATGTCCGAGCAATACTAATATTGTTTTGTTGCTTCAGAAGTTTTGATTAAGTGTAAACATTAAATATAACTTTCAAATCATTAATTTATTTATTCATTTATTTTTCAGGCTGTGTTAGATGTTATATGTGGCAAGTGTATCACAGATCATGAATTTGAAGAACAATGAGTTGGATGTAGCTAACTTTATGGGACATGATATACGCACTCACAGAGAATATTACAGACTGCCGGAAAAGACCCTACAACTATGTAAATACAGTAAACTGCTTCGAGTGGTAGCGAAGGGGATTGTGCACAAGTATCAGGGCAAATCTTTGGATGAAATAGAAATGGATGCTGATTCAGATGTTGGTAAGTAACTTTAGTTGTAACTTGTTATACATACACATTATCAATAAGTATAGTGATATGGTCTGCCATATCACGTCGAGTTGAAGTCAGATCTGTATCAAACGAGCTGTTTTTGGCAGTGAGGTTGAACTTGATACAGCAATCTGATCTCAATGAGACGCGATACTGCGATACTTATCACTGCCCTGTATAGATAAAGCGTTTATTATATGACTACTGGCGTTCTGAGTTGCCAAAAGTTCAATGAAAAATGAGACTTTTCTCCCAACTTACTGGTAGGTGTAGGTCGATTGATATTCTGAGAATTTGACGATCAGCAAATAATAATTCCTCAAAGGTAATAGCTTGCGGATTGCTATAACAAAAGAATATTCATGATATGGTTCAATTAATTACTAAATGAACATCTTTTAGTTTAGATCGTAACATATTTAAGCCTAGAAAATAATGAATCGATTTCTCGCTTCATTGATGATTCAGTATATGATGTTTACAAAATGACGATATCGATGACATGCTGAGTAGCATAAGAAATCGGAGAAAAAAACACTCTTGTTTTCTAATAGAAAAACTAGAACGCGTTTAAGCAAGATACGGGGAGAGAAAACTATAGTCATATAATAAATAACTTCAGTTGTTATACAGTTACTTGAAAGATATTGGTTTAAATTGTTACTGGATTATTTCTAGATTTTTAAGACCTTAACTAAAACAGCAAACTAATTTAATTCTATTAGTTTCTGACATATGCCCCTTTAAGTTTATAACTTGGGTCAGAATAAGGGTATAATTTGGGAATGCTGTCAAGATAATTTGCCCTTCCGATGTTCCTGTGACCTTGTGTATGACCAAGTGACTTTTAACTGTCTCAGGAACTACATTGCCCATAGAGATTAAGTTTGGTATATAGAGGTATTTTGGGGTGGGCAGTAACCTCATCATGTCTGTCTGCCCATCCTTCCATACAGGTACCCACAAATTACCTTTAACTTTATCTTGGAATCGATAATATATTTGGATAGACTTCACTTTTTGTATGCACTGTACAGAGTCATACTGCCCCTATCATATGACCTTGATGACATGAAATCTACCGCGGAGTCAGCGGGCACATAGCTAGTATACTTATATTATGAAGAAGTGTTTGTTCTTTGTCTGTCATGCTTTGATGGTATCACCCCCCCCCCCCCACCTTCGGTACGCGGGATTCAGGGTGTTTTGAAGCCGTACGCGGGATTCATACCCCCGAATTAACTGGTATTCAGGTTCAAGCAAAACATATTGGACGTAGGTTTTGATGGCGCAAAATAATATTTTTGTGCTAGTTATCTGTATGAATGAGTGGGTAGAATAGCTTCTTGTGCATATTCGACCACTATGCCATCATAAAGTATCGTTAATCGTATCATAACGCCCATAATGTGACACTGGCGTCAATTTGTATGTCATTTATCACATATTATTTCTTAACATGTATTCAGGATTCACCCCCCCCCCAAATTAACTGGTATTCAGGATTCAGGGGGAGGGGGGTGATACCCTCTTATATCACCTCTGTTATTAAATTAATCCAATATTGGACTACATGCTGGTACACGATCTCAAAACATTGGCATCAATTTCCTCACTAGCAGATGGGCATAGCTAAGCTTTTGCATTGGCTGTTTCATAGCTCAGTGCATATGTGTTAAGTAAGTAAAGTGATCAATCAACGCACATTTCTCTATTAGAGGGCATTCAGGGTGCGCAGTTGTCATCAGAATGACAAAATGTAAAATTACCTCTTTGATAAATTGACAGAATTTGGTGATGCAGAACAATCAGAAGATATACAAGACATACATGTGCAATCACAAGAAATACAGACGTCTTCTACAAAACAAAGAACTAATGACGTCACACATGCCGCTTCTTCAGAACAACCAAAATAAAGACGGAGAAAATCAACCATCCGGAACAAATGGACTGATGAACAAAAGGCTGCTATCCATATTTAAAGCATATAGGAAAGTATTTCACTTGTAATAGCCTACCAGGGAAATTTAAATGTCTGGAGCCTATGAGGAAGGCTCCTGTCCTTAGTGCTTGACCCTGGGACCAGATTAAGTTTTTCATAAAAAACAATAAGTAAATTGTATGTCCACAGCGAGGAAACTTAACCCTTTCAACCACAGGTCCCCGGAACAAAAATTGACCCCACCCCCAATAATACTTCATTCTATAGAGTGGGGTCAATTTTTGTTCTGGGGACCTGTGCTTTCAACATTTAAGATGAGTATACTGGTCAGAACCTTAGGCTTAAAAAATAACCTTTTTATGTTTAAACATAGTGTCGTCTGGATTGACCACTCGTCGTTCGTCCGTCCGTCTGTCCATCCATAGACACTTTACGCATAATGTGATAACTGAAACATTTCCAATCTTATCGCAACCAATTTTGGTATGTGAGTTTCCCAGCCTCAAATACAGATCAATTTCGTATATGGGTTTGATCCGACTAGTTTTCACTGAGTTGTGGCCCTTTTTCAAAAAAAATATTCACTCTTAAAAAAAATAAAAAATATTTAGATTGATTTTCTTGCTCAATTTAACTACCAAAAACAAAAAAATTAATAAATAGAAAATATATAATAAAATATTTATTTTTTTAAAATAATTAACCACACCAAATTTGTTTAAATCGGTCCAAAATCTTGTGTTATGTACTGGTAAATTTGTTTGGAGCGACATTAAATCCAATTCACCAATTCCATCCCATACCTTTGGACTACTTAGCTAGTGATAAGGCTATGTTATTTTGTGATGTCTCTTATGCCAATTGATGTGCAAATAATCTGATAAAGAAAGCTATGGTATCTAATTTAAAATAAAGATTCAACAATAAACATCACATGATATTAACAGTAGACTTGGATATCTGTGCTGTAGAGTGATATCTTCAGATGTCTGAGGTCATTATAATTGTTATTGGTTTAATAGAGAGGTCAGTGTTCAACATAAACAATTCCTGTGATTTGTTGACGGCTCTGCTATATAATTGATATTAATGGGTCAGCAGTGAGGTGGCTAACCTGTATACTATATTGTTGGTATAATTTGATACAGTATTATTGTAAACTTAAATTGGACTCTCTTAACCCGAAGATTCCATGTCCAGGTCACCTTTCACATCTAACCCGAGGTTGTGGTGGTTTAGCTGTACCAATGTATTCTCTTATTAAAATGCGAGTGACCCATAAATTCCAATAATTTGTGTTATGTACATTCTCTATAATAGTACATAACAGTATTCTCTATAATTCAACACCAAAACTCTGATCATAGTAATTTATTATCGCCAAGGGATGGGTTAACATCTGCCGATCGTGATCGGCCTCTCATTGTTTCCTATTACCCTACCTACCTGGAAAAATTTGCGCTACCTCGAGAAATATTTAAATATATAGAAAAGTTAACTTATGCGACTGTCATTTGTATTGACTGTTCCAACATATATTTACATGTACCATAGAACACAACAGTTATGTTGCATTCTTCGATTTGTATGGTAGAAGTCTACATTTTAAATCTGGTCAATGTTCTCTGATAAACATCGCCTCACAGGACATATTATTTTGAGGGAATTTCAATGATGCAATCATAATGGTAGCATTTTATTTCACCCATGGTAATTGCAGTCAATATTACCCGTAATTTTAGCGTGAAATTGAAAATAATGTTTTTTTTTAAATGCAAAATAAAAAAATTGACATACCTACCTGTACCTACCTGGAATTTTTTGGCCACATAACAGGAAACAAATGATTTTTTTGCCTTTGCTATATCCCGTAAGACTGGTATACCGGTCCGGTGGTAGTGTGTAGTTTTCTCCGTCTCCCTGCATATGTCGCCTATATTACTTGTCGTACCTTTTTGGAAAGGAAATAGCATGGGCTATATGCTAGGATAACTCCGATCTTGTGCCAAGGCAGGGCTGTGTTACAGTGTAAATACGTGCATTTACGTCATTTTAAGTGAAATTCGAGACTAATGAAGCTTGGAATTTATTTGTGTGTTCTCCAATAAGTTGAACGAAATGATGGTCGAAATCAATGTCGCATTGCTCATAAACGTTCATCCACGAGTGTCTCCAATGGTAGGTTTGCCCATAAAAGCATCTGTTTGAGAGGGGGTCCTCGTAATGGCGTATGCGCAGTCATAATTTTGTAGGATTTCTGTTCAATGCTTGTTTGTGTGAAAAACTTCATATAGCTTTTTTCCATGGGACATAAACTCTATTTGTAGTTCCACAAAGTATCACGCTACGGTAAAAAAAATTGAATACATGTGCTAATAGTCTACAAGCCGTATTTCTAATTGGATCATTACCAAATTTCATATGCATGTTCAGATCAATGTCTAGACGAGAAAATCCTATTTTGGTTCCTGTCGGCCACACAAAATGACCGCCATCATGGATTCCTTTTTCACAGTCTACAGAATTTATACATCAATTTTCTTTAAACTTTGAGTGACTCATTATGACCCCAGGATGAGAATGTCCCATTTTGGTTCCGGTTGGCCACCCCAAGATGGCCGCCATGGGGGCCATCTTGATTTTTTCTGCACTGTTGACAGGCTGCATTTATACATGAGTTTTCTCGAAACTTTTCATATTGACTCATCATGACCCCAAGATGCGAACAATCTATTTGGTTCCTATTGGCTGCCATGGTGACCATCTTGGATTTCTTCCGCACAGTCTACATGCTGCATTTATGCTTATTATGGCTCTTAGATCCCAGTCAATTATCCTTAATGACCAACAAATTTGAATGTTTACTGAATTTTAGTCATTTTCAACTAGAATACAGCAGGTTCTTATTGGTGTTCGGAGCACATGCACATGTGTACACACCAGCGTTGTGAGGACAATTTGGTTTATGAGGACATTTCTCCTTAATGAAGTCGTTGAAATGGTTTAAAAGTTTCTAGTCAATAATAGTCTCTTTCGGGAAGGTGTTCATTGAATATTGATGATTAGTCATTTAAGGACCTAAATTAGATTATGCTGAATACATACGACAGTTTAAAGGATCAATTGAATTGAAATAATCGGTGTGTATATCAATTTCTGATAACATGTGGTTTCAACGTGGTCCTGTCCTGACCTGTTGTTTCTGACGTCAGTGCCGGACTTCCTTATTTGGTAAACCTTGAATTGTCGCACATGCAGCTAAGTATTTTCACTGCCCATTCTATATTGATAAAACATGGGGAATTGCAGGAAAGTTGATTTTGACTAAAAGAGCAGGTTACCTCTATAGAGTGAAAGAAATAATTCATATCTATCAATCAGAAAGGTTCTATCAGAACTTATTTAAGTGGCAAGCATTATGGTAGTGGTCATGTCATTGCCTGTCATGATTGCTACATTGTCATTGACACTTACTTTTAGTTAAAAGAAATCTTTCACCTAGATTTTACAACTAGGTCAGGTGCTTAAGTGCTAAATGAGCAGGGATTAAAATACAAACTACTTCTCAAATGGAAATACACAATCAATCAGAATGTGGTTTTAAGACCTTCGTGAAATAAAAAAAATTGTCCTCACAATGTTGGTGTGCAAATATGTGCATGTCCTCCCAATTCCATGCATACAAATGCAGATTTGAAATATTCTGAACTTGTCTGATAATTGTTAACACAAAGATGACACAAATAAACTAAATCCATGCCAATCATGAGTACACCCACAAGACGCTCTGTGTCGCTGACACATCTTCAAAGAATACCTCATTTGTCAAAAATTGTCTGGTGGCTGGGTGTCGTCGAATCAACCCGCACATATTCACTTGTCTTGGATGAGGGGCGGTGGGAATTATATTCCACGAAGCGAATATATTTCGAGATGAATTATCAGTTTGAAAGAAACAATGACAATTGGAAACAGAAAAGGAAAGATTAAATTCCCATACATGTATGTAATAATGAATGCAATTTGCTAGCTTATTGTCCACTGCAGACCCTTCCAGACCGGATCTTGCTAAACTAACATTTGGAAAACTAAATTTTGTCATCTTCCTCTAACTGAGTCTCAATCTTAGTAGAGTGATTTTTAATTTTGAGTCAGATGTTGCTGTTTTGATTTGTGCAATGCTTCAGCGAGGTGGGATGGCCTGAGAATCGATATTTTAATTTTGTGTAGCATTGGCCTGAATTGATGTATTCTCATATGTCCAGATATGACCTTAGCTGTTGAAAGTGACATTTGACACTAATTGAACCTGCTTACAGTTAGGTGCCGGTGGGGCCTGATTTGACAATTTTATGAAGAAGCGAGAATGTTAAATAATGATAAGAGCACACAGGCCGGTTATATATCAAAACGCTCTGCATCCCACATAGATTCCATTTACCTAGGTCAGAACATCCATGCTGATTCACAGTCCCCAGGAATAGTTCCTGAAAGTCTGCTGGTGGGGTTGTTCCGCACGTACATGTACATGAGAACAAGAAAACTGGCACTGTGTCGGTGAATATTTTTGATACAATATGTGCCTCAGACATGCAGGTAGAATATGCTGTGTGAGACATTTCAGACATCTAACTAGTTGATGAAATAAACTTGTTTTCATCTCAAGGTCAAATCATCGACATGTTTCAAATCAGTATATTTTTTTCACATGGTCATACTGTATCTGCATGTCTGGGACGCATTTTGAACCAAAAATATTCACTGATACAGTGCCAGTTAGGTTGTTCTCATGTACGTGCCATGATCCCACTAACAGACTTACAGGAGGTATTCTTCTGAATATTTAGCTCACATGGGTTACGTAGCGATTCTCCGAAGACCCATAACTCCGAAGGACCGATTCTCCGAAGGTCCGATTCTTCGACGCCCCGATTCTCCGAAAGCCCACAACTCCGAAGTCCCGATTCTCCGAAATCCCATAACTCCGAAGACCCATAACTCCGAAAACCCATAACTCCGAAGGCCTATAACTCCGAACGCCCATAACTCCGAAGGTCTATAACTCTGAAGGGCTGATTCTCCGAAGGTCCGATTCTCCGAAGATCATGTTTTATCGCTTATTAAATAGTGTACAGTCCAGTGACGGAGTCAATGGGGCCCTAGGGAAGACCGCCCCCCAAAAAACGTGTCAAATGTCATGTAAACGTCCGGAAATCCCTCGCATATGGTTATATTTTGTATGGAACATGTACATGTAGATAATATATCCCCCCCCTGGAATCAGGAATCCAGCTTCAAATTTACCATGGAATCCGGCCTCCAGCTTCAAATTGACACTGGAATCCGGCGTCCAGTTTCAAATTAACCCTGGAATCCGGCGTCCAGCTTCAAATTGACGTCTGGAATCCGGCGTCCGGTCCAAAATGGGTGGAATCCGCGTACGAAAAGGGGGGAAGGGGCCCTCATATATTGGAAACGTTAACTATGTATTATAATAAGGTGATATCTACACCACCAGTAGTGTGCGACAAGCCTTAATTTTCCACAGAATGCTTAAATTTATGTAAGAAATACAATTATTTTGCCACAATGTACGTCTTAATACAATTAATATGATTAAACTGCGCACATCCGACTGCATTGGGGTGATTTGATGCAATCAATGTCATTTTATATATGAAAAAAGGACAAGTTCTTCCCCGTTCACCCCTGTACATTTTACTCTGGCATCTCATGGGCCAACGTAACGTTATAGTATCTGGTGTATCATCAGTGGCGGGCCAGAATTCCCATTTAGGTGGGGGCAGTAGGACAAGTTTGAATATGTTGATGCCCCATGAATGATTTCCGGGCGTTTACATGACATTGGACATGTTTTTGGTAGGGGCCCATATTGTCTGAAATAGCAATTAGAGATTTAATGGGGGCAGTAGGAATTTTGGGACCCCTTGGCTTCGCCACTGGACTGTACACTATTTAGTAAACGATAATACCCCGATAAAACAAAATCTTCGGAGAATCGGACCGTCGGAGAATCGTCCTTCGGATTTATAGGTCTTCGGAGAATCGGCCCTTCGGAGTTATAGGTCTTCGGAGTTATAGGTCTTCGGAGAATCGGCCCTTCGGAGTTATGGGCTTTCGGAGAATCGGATCTTCGGAGTTATTGGCCGTCGGGGAATCGGGTCTTCGGAGTTGTGGGCCGTCGGGGTTGTGGGCCTTCGTAGTAATAGGTCTTTGGAGAATCGGTCTGACACCCTCACATGTCTGTCGTAGCCACAACCATTGGGAGCTATATGAAATGCAGTTCATGTTGATAGTTAACTTTACTATGTAGTATGTACTTCACTTGCTGACAATTATTCTGACTGGGATAAAAATTACAAAAACTGTAAGATTCACAAGACCTCACCTGACCTTGACCTTAAATATATGTACATGTATACAAAGCTCCAAAGAGATGACAATTATTATCTTCTACACCAAATTTTGGCCTGATGTCATAGTATGCTGGGTGTCTGTATTATATCATATAAATTATGTCAATTCTACTTTAATAGTGATCATATAATTTATATGATCACTATTAAAGTAGAATTGACATAATTTGTATGAATTACTAGTGGTTCAGATTTATTTGTCGTTTTGTTTAATATTATTTTTGTTTTGATGTACAATGTATGTATAATTTACATTAGCCCTTTTAATTGATGTGGGCATTACACTTTTCAATTGAGATGGCAAGACAAATTCTAGCTACCATTTCACCATCAGTGAGTTTGGAAATTGAATATATATTTGCTATCTTCTATATTTATGTGCTGTGAAAATGCATACTTTGTTCAAATCAGAATGATAAATTAGTTACAATGCAGTAAAGTTTTATCACATGTCAGAACAAAATTGAGTTGTTTTAAAAGTTAGTGGAAAACTGACACCTAGCTGTAGATTGGCTTTATGGTTTCAATATGTCTAAATAATGTCTTCTGAGTATAAGAAGCATGTTTTTGTCACTTTTGCTATTTGTTTCATATTGTAATGACTGTTCATTTGATTTTACTCTGTTTTCTGTGAATAAAATTATGTTGAATCAATTTTCGTCATTCAATCTAACTCTATGAGATGGGCTTATTGGCACCTTAAATGTGGTCAACTTGACAGAGTTCCAGGTGTCATCAAATTGTGAATATCGGGCTGACTATTGATAATTTTTCGATAACATAAATTTGTCACAAATATGAAAATATGACATGACATTTTTAGTAAAATTATATGGTGCTATATATTTAATGGCTATAATGTACATGTGGGACCTCAAGCTGATGTTTATGACCACTGTTAGAGTTGGAAACTGCTACCATTTGGCTCAGCACTGCAATTTTGGACATTTCAGTGCCCCTTGTGTGTACTACAGTACATATATTGAAAATGTTCCATCTGATAATATGTTACACAACATGATTTCACTTGTTGTTGTAACTGTTGTGTTCAATGTGTTGTCCAAACAATTTCAGTCATGTTTCACAATCCTGGGTCACTTTTGGAGAAAACTCCTTAATTCATTTGTAGTAATCAATATAAACCATTGCATGTTGTAAATTTTTTACTGACTATTTGTAGATATCCTCAAAAATTGGTTATCTATGTTGATAGGTGTTTTATTTATTTTTTCCCACCTTATTGAAACTGTTACGTTGGCCATCTTAAGTTGGAAGGGACACTTTTAACTCAACCTATTGTTACAAAATATTGTGATATATCACTGGGGATGAAATTACTCATATTCTGGTAGACCTCAATTGCTTCACTTCTATCAGCCAACTGCAGACACTGAAATGCCAGAACATTTTAACATGTTTGATCCCAGGTAGTCACATTGTCTAGACGAAGGGTACAATTTCAGCACGAATATAAGTGTCCCCAGGCCCCAGCATCCATCTTTATGCCCGTCAATCAAACTTCGTTGTCTGAATGGTATATTTATCAATGGCATCAAATGTTGGTATGTGGTATAATTACAAGTAAACACATTACATTTGGTCCGGCCCAACAACTACATTAATGCTCTATTAATCAACCCCTTAACCACAGCAGAATTATGGGTAACTTTTCAGGATTTAGTCGGAAACATGGCTTGTTGCCATTCATCAGAAAGCTCTCGGCGAGAGCTTTCCAATGAATGGCAACAAGCCATATTTCCGACTAAATCCTGAAAAGTTACCCATAATTCTGCTGTGGTGAAGGGGTCGATTAATTAGAGCATTACTGTATTATTGACCGATGTATGTACATTTTCAACTTATTTGAAGAATATGTAGTTTTTGGGGGGGTTATCCGATTGACAAGTGTAGTATTTATTAATCAATCACCTCCAAACTTGTTAGGTATCGTAATAAAAAGAGGACGTGACTAAAATTAGAAATTGGTTCCATTCAGACAATATTCAACTGAGTTATTGCCCTTTTTCAATATGGAATATTTTGTTTCTGAGTTGTTCAGATGATAACTTGAGTTCTATACAATGCACTGATTAAGTTCGAATTTGGGTCTGGCAATGTTCGAATTTCTGAAACTTCGCATAGGGTGATGGTAAGTATTAGTTTCCGACCGAGGCGGCGAGAGACTTGTTGAAAAGCGATGGTACAACCGAGTCCCCCATAGGGAGATGAGGTTCCTCGCGAGAGACAGTTCTTCTCGCCGCCATACATGACCCACACCGAAGTCGGTAACGAACTTACAGACATTCTTTTCACATGTACACCACTTTAAAAGCTACATTAAATTGAATTTGAATATTCGAATGGACCCATCCGACAACCTATCTGATTTGCGATTCAGTCAGCTAGATAACAGCGATGATCAATTCCGTTTAATTCAGAATTTGACGTTACAATGAAATTCTGGTGGAATTTTACGGATATATGATGTAATGCATTCGCATGCACTTTTGGTGTCATGTTGACACAATTTGTATCCAAAAAGTATTGATTCATCCCTTCAGATAATTCACATTTATTATTTATTTGCGCTTAATTAAGCGCAAATATGTATCTCAATTTATTTGCGCTTAAGCGCAAATACTTACCACTCCCTTACTTCTCTCTGATTGTGAATGATTGAGTTCATCTCATAGTATATTATTATGGACCCATAGTAATAGCCCCATACAGGCTCGAAAGTTGAAAAAAAAACATATTTCCATATGCATATCAGCATCTCTATCCCTGGTGTCCGAATAATTGGTACCTCATTCCCAAAGCTCTAGTATATTTTATTAAAGGGACGTCTCCTGTACAGATATATACCATTTCCATGGCCATAAAAAGGGAATTAGGGGTTACTTCCCTTATATGGTGTACTTATTGACTTGAAATAGGGGGGAAAACCCTATTTTCATATTATCAGCATCCCTGTCTCCATCAATTTGTGTCTCCATCCCAGAGATCTAGTATATTTTATAAAAGAGACATACCCTGCACAGATCTACCATTTCCATGGTCATAAAAGGAATCTAGGGGTTACTGGGGGATTGCTTCCCTCATAGGGTGGGCCTATATAGACTTGAGTGATGTGTTTAGGCCTGTGCCATTTAAAATTAATTTAGGGGGGATCAATGAATATTAATTTTTATTTGCGCTTAAGGTAAATGATTTGCGCTTAAGCGCAAATGATTTACGCTTAAGCGTAAATATTTGCTCTTAAGCGAAAATGATAGAGGTTATTTGCGCTTAAGCAAAGCGTAAATGAATAATAAATGTGAAAAGGGCCTCCCATAGGCGGCATTACATATGATTAACTCTGCACGCCACATTGTTGATGTGTTCATGGATGTAAACAATAACCCGACTCTGTTATTGTTTAAATCCATGAAACACATGAAACATTGTCTATCGCCGAGTTGATCCGGTGGTGGGACCCGAGTCAAACAATATGGGAGGTGTGTAATAAATGGAACCATCTTTGTGAGTACGTCCGTAATGTGACCCCATAACGTAACTAGTTTATGAAACAATATGTGCTTGTGTGTTTCATTGTGGGGACATGCAAATGTCCTTACAATGTATGGACTTCCAGATGTTGTGCATAATAGTGAAGTAATGAATCGAATCAGCCATATGAGGACGTCCTCACAATGTGTCCCCACAACTACGGTCCCTTTGAAAATATAGTTATAGAGCTAATTATACAATTTAGTACAATACCGAGACACTGTGCATCACTTGTGAATATATCAACCCTGTAGCTCCATGGGAAACATGTGTCCCCATAACGCTGGTTTCTGGTTGGTTTCTCATGGGGTCCCCGCAACGTAACCTATACAAACAAGGGTGTGTGTGTGTGAGGCTCTATATGTGGGGCGTGAGATAGCGAGGGTGTGTGTGTGTTTATCTGTCACGATTTTGGCGCGTTTAAAATTATCGCTCGCTCATGTCCGATTTCACACAAATTTTCACTAATCATGCTCTTAAATATTCGTTAAACCACAAACACTGTATACCATAAGTGTTTATTGGAGTGCCAGTCAACAATGTCGGATGGGGAACACTTAAGCATGTGGTTGAATCGTTGAATTATGCAATCTTATCAGCAACGAGATTATATACTGACTCTCCTTACCACATCTGTTGATAGAGTTGGGAGCATTGGATTATAGTTATTTACCAGAATAAAAAAAAACAGCTCAATAAAAAAAAACATTAATTCCAAATTTTTGTTTAAAGGCACGGGAGGCCTTGGTGGTGGGTATGCTGGTAAAATAATCACCTCCGCTGAAAACCGCCATAAACAGAAAGAATATTCAAATATAGACAGACTTTGTTCGTATAGCAATTAGACATATCGCATAAACATTATGTTATTGTCAGATGTTTACCCATTGTTATGTAAACAAGTGTACAAAAAAGTTACCTTTTCTGGCGTTTGTTTATATTATGACTAGAAGGTGACCCGACTTCGTCCGGGCTATTCAAAAACCAAATTTCAAGTCGATTGCTCCACCCGTTTCCTAGATCTGGTCTGCGCATGCGCGAATCTGGTGTCGCACGGGTTCGGCGACCCGATAAAATTCGTATCCGGGGCAAGATACATTCACATACCAAATTTCAAGTCGATAGCTACACCCGTTTCAGAGATATATAGCCCAATGTCATTTGCGGATACCTCGGCCGGTGATGAGTTAACGCGACATCGGCCGGGCAAGAGTTAACGCGATCACGTCACGATATGTTGATGGCGTAATATATTTTTTTACGCAATGATTTTCGATGAGCGAAGCATGATCCTGTGTTCTTCCCGATAATTAAGGTAGAAACTTTAAACGTACACAGGCGTGTGATACATCATTGGAAAGGTGAAACGCCACAGATTCTAACCGTGCAAATTATATGACTGGCAATTTATTATTCGCGCTATATCGAATCGATTTGTGAGCACCGAACTGAAATATATTAGCGCAAAACGGCGTAAAAACAGATTTGACCTCGGCACGTGAAAATTTGACCTCGGATCTCAAAATCAATATGCCTATGTTCGTCTCCGGCCGAAAATACATCCAAATACCAAGTTTCATCGAAATTGGCTTAGTCGTTTTTGAGTCCATCGATTTCAAACACACACACAAACCCACACATACACACACACACAAACACATACACAGATCTTTCAAAATATATAATAGATGATACACATAAAGAGCGTTCTTTGTTAGTGTATTCCTGATATGGAAATAATAAAGAGCGTTTATATACTTTTTGTGTGATTATCCGATAGAATTGCGCTGTCCTCTGTAACGCAGTCAGGTTCTTGTTTAGATAATACATAGTAGATCTTGATGGTAGCATGCTATTTACGCGATGATTGTGGTATATACAAAACTATGTACATTGTAATAGTCTCTCTGTTTGTGTGGTTGGAACAAATATGAATATTTCGACAACGAAGGCCTCCCATGCTATTAATCTAAAGCCATATGGCGGTTTGCATCTCAAAATACATGCTTCCCCTTTTAAGTTTTCCCGGTATCGGAATAGGTCTATAAATGCTTGAACTACATTTATGTAGGCATTGCCTGTGCCTGCGTGCCGCATTGAAGTAAACAAAATATACAATTTTAAACGGGGGGGGGGGTCGGAAAAAATTACAGGATACAAGGACCGGGTGGGAATGCCGATTTTTTCTGATGTCATGCAATTGTTTTCCAAAATAATTTCTAAGACAAATTACAGCTTCAAAATGAATTGAATCATTGAAACAATCAGATTAATGTAGTAGTGCATGCTATAGCCTTATACAAGTGAGGGGGCTCTATATTTATGTATTTGTCCACAATTTCTCCCTTTAACAGTTGAAATCATGGGGTGGGTCCGGTTTTGGTCGAGGAAAAAAATTGCAATGAAAAAAATCCATTCTCATCTTTTCTCATAGTTTATCATGGCTTTTTTTTTTAAAGTATTATAAATGGAGGATACCTGCGTGTTTTGAGTGAATATTGGAAGTATCGCATGAGTGGTCACAGTGATATACTGGAATCATCACGAGTGGCTAAAGGCCACGAGTGATGATTCCAGTATCTCACTGTGACTACGAATGGGGTAATTCTGGTATTCACTCAAAACACGAAGGTTTTTTTTTTTATTATATGCGCTATTTACTTAAATAGATCGAGGAATCAATTCAAAATCGAACCGATTCCGATCACATCGGCAATACAATCTCTGCACAACAGATAACTCAGAATACACATGCTTCAAATGTGCGTAATATATCAGATACCTTTATTTCAAATATACCAACTTACTTGCTTGTGTACTATTAGCAACGTGGCATTGCATTTTTGTCTCTTATTGACACAAAATCGTTATTTGAACAGTGATTGGAGCATCTGATTTTCAAAATGTTCCGATGAGGCCCCCTGACCACCTCCCGTACTCCCCCAGGCCTTCGTGAGATACTACTCGCCTTGACATTTTGTATGAGAGCTACTCGCCACTCGCCTAGAATGATTTTAAGGGGAGCTCATCATTGCTCACCAGTGATTTCTCACATGGAGAGGACTGGAACTGTGTTTATTTAATCAAATTGATGGTGTTTTTACTTTACACATGCACATATTTTAACATATTGCTAATAAGGGACACATCTATCCTGTTAAAGTGGGTAATTTGACATTTATAACCATAAATATTTGAGTTTTTAAAGGTTTTGTTGGCATATTTTTCAGGCATGTGCTTTGTTTGTTTATTTGTTGTGGGTGTACTTGATCAGCGTTCTCTCAGTTCCGGTGCAGACACAATGAGAGACCCTTACCCTGCCAACAACACATTATTCAGTAGAATTTACAAGGTTTTCATCAATTGTGGGGGTGGGTGTCCCAGACCTGGTTGGAAAAAACGTACGGTCCCGGGTGGGTGTCCCAGACCTGGGTGGAAAAAACTTACGCTCCTGGTGTAGTGTGTCCCCAAAACTGAAAAACACAAAATTTCCACCTTGTATCCGTTATTTTTTTCTTTGACCCATCCCCCTGTTTTAACACGGTATTTGTTTCCCAAAACAATAGCCATATGCACGGCATGGAACCGAAAAGAGCGTTCCGTGCTAGTCTATTCCTGATTGGTAATAAAAAAGCGCGTTTTTTTCACTTTTGTGCGATAAGTTGAAAACGGCTGCAAAATGGCGGTGATAATGAACATTATATTTTAAAGAGCATATGAAGCCATCATAACATTAATTCGTGCTCGCCAATTTACCCTATTGAAGATTTAATAAAGTATGTATAGTTACAACTAATCGCCCGATTCTGGACATTCTTCCTAATAAGTGGGTTTCATAATACTCGGATACACAGGCGCTGGTGAAATTTCCCAAAAAGGCAGTATTACAATATTATGTTCAATATGTGTTAAGGTATTGACCCCATGTTACATTTCCGAGTTTTAATTACAACTAGAGGTGTGACTGTCCCAATGGGACTACGGATACCTGTTTTTAAAATACTAAGATGTTTCACATGTCAGTAAACATTTAGTTAAAATAATAAAATAACAGTTCCCATTGCAGGTGTACAACTATAACCCTAATCTTAAACATATTGACCGAAAAATGTAGGAATAAAAGCTTGGACAAAATTATGCATGTTGCGAAAAATGGGAATAACTCCACACAAAAAATGTCGGACAGACGTCATAATCACAGGTGCACAGGTTCCCATGGTACTAAATATCAGCGCCAAGATTAAAAAACATTGACCTAAAAATGTAGGAATAAAAGCTCGGACAAAAGTATACATGTTGCGAAAAATGTCTAAGTCGAAAAAGGGGGGATAACTCCATCAAAAACGTCATAATCGCAGGTGCACAGGTTTCCATGGTGGTTGATGTCTGTGCCAAGTTTCACGGAAATTGATCAAAAAACGACTGAGAAAAACTCCGGACAAATTTGTGTCCACGGACGGACGGACGACGGACGGACGGACGGACAAGCTGACTCCAGTATACCCCCATAACTTCGTTGCGGGGGGGGTTATAATAAAGTTGCCTTGTCCGATTTGACACTATACAACCGTAATGGGTATGTCCAACATTGACAAACAAATAATTAGATTGGTCCATGGGCTCATTGGTGAGAGGTTGTCGTGCATGGCCAGATGTCGACTTTCGAAATAAGTTTAATACGCTTTGATTTGTTTCCAGCCTAGTATATATAACAGTATGTTATAATCTGTGTTACTTTCGGTTACCAAACAGTAAGTGTTATCATGCATGCAGCTAATCTATGTGTAGAGAGTTTCTTTCTCATATCCCAAATGAACTATATAAATATATGTGGATTGCCAAGCTGCACATTTTGACTTATTTCAGCCAACATGACTATCTCAAATGGGTCACTAATTAAATTTTCACTAATCATGCTCTTAAATATTCATTAATGTGCAACTAAACCACAGACACTGTATACCATAAGTGTCTATTGGGGTGCCAGTCAACAATGTCGGATGGGGCACACTTAAGCATATGGTCGAATCGTTGAATTGTGCAATCTTATCAGCAACGAGATTATATATTGGCTCACGTTACCACATATTTTGATAGAGTTGGGATTCTTTTCTCGATCTAGCAAGACAGCGCCTATATCTGTTGGGAGAGTTAGATTCTTTTCTCGATCTGGAGAGATCTAGCTCCATCTCTTGTAACAATAGTTTCCCGTTTTATTTGTAAAGCACATCCATTGTCAAGAGTGTTTAATGTCGTACAGCGCACGGGTTGTGTTTCTTGGTCAACACACGCCCAACTGGATTTTCCAGTTAACCCATTGGATGTGCATGGTGATCTAAGTTGGTCAGAGCATTGGAATATAGTTATTTACCAGAATAAAAAACGTTATCTGGAGCATAGCTCAATCCAGAAAAAAAATTCATTCCAATTTTTGTTTTAATCTAAAGCCATATGGCGGTTTGCACCTCAAAATACATGTTTCCCTTTTTAAGTTTTCCCGGTATCGAAATAGGTCTATAAATGCTTGAACTACATATCTGTAGGCATTGCCTGTGCCTGCATGTCGCATTGAAGTAAACAAAACACAATTTTAACACGGCATTTGGTTCCCAAACAACAGCCATATGCACCGCATGGAACAGAAAAGAGCGTTCCGTGTTAGTCTATTCCGGATTGGTAATAATAAAGAGCGTTTTGTTTCACTTTTGTGCGATAAGTTGAAAACGACTGCGAAATGGCGGTGATAATGAACATGATTTTTTTCTGAGCATATAAAGCCAGCATAATTGAAATTCGTGCTCGCCAATTTACCCTTTTGACGATTTAATAAAGTATGTATAGTTACAACTAATCGCCCGATTCCGGACATTCTTACTAATAAGTGGGTTTCATAATACTCGGGTACACAGGCGCTGGTGAAATTTCACAAAAAGACCAGTATTATGTGTTAAAGTATTGGTCCCATGTTACATTTCCGAGTTCTAATTACAATAAAGTTGCCTTGTGCGATTTGACACTATACAACCGTCATGTGTATGTCCTACATTGACCAGAAAATAATTAGATTGGGCATATGGACTCATTAGTGAGAGGCTGTCGTGCATGGCCAGATGTGGACTTTCGAAAGAAGTTTAACACGCTTTGTTGTTTTTCAGCCTAGAACATATAACGGTATGTTATAATCTGTGTTATTTTCGGTTCGAAAACAATAAGTGTTATCGTGCATGCAGCTAATCTATGTGTAGAGAGTGTCTTTCTCATATCCCAAATGAACTATATAAATATGTAATGTGGATTGCCAAGCTGCACATTTTTACTTATTTCAGCCAACATGACTATCTCAAATGGGTCACTAATTAATTTTTCACTAATCATGCTCTTAAATATTCATTAATGTGCAACTAAACCACAAACACTGTATACCATAAGTGTTTATTGGAGTGCCAGTCAACAATGTCGGGTGGGGCACACTAAAGCATATGGTCGAATCGTTGAATTATGCAATCTTATCAGCAACGAGATTATATATTGGCTCAAGTTACCACATCTGTTGATAGAGTTGGGATTCTTGTCTCGATCTAGCAAGACAGCGCCTATATCTGTTGGGAGAGTTAGATTCTTTTCTCGATCTGGAGAGATCTAGCTCCATCTCTTGTAACAATAGTTTCCCGTTTTATCTGTAAAGCACATTCATTGTCAAGAGTGTTCAATGTCGTACAGCGCACGGGTTGTGTTTATTGGTCAACACACGCCCAACTGGATTTTCCAGTTAACCCATTGGATGTGGTGCTCTAAGTTGGTCAGAGCATTGGAATATAGTTATTTACCAGAATAAAAAAACGTTATCTGGAGCATAGCTCAATCCAGAAAAAAAATTAATTCCAATTTTTGTTTTAATCTAAAGCCATATGGCGGTTTGCACCTCAAAATACATGTTTCCCTTTTTAAGTTTTCCCGGTATCGAAATAGGTCTATAAATGCTTGAACTACATTTATGTAGGCATTGCCTGTGCCTGCATGTCGCATTTAAGTAAACAAAACACAATTTTAACCCGGAATTTGGTTACCAAAAAACAGCCATATGCACGGCATGGAACAGAAAAGAGCGTTCCGTGTTAGTCTATTCCGGATTGGTAATAATAAAGAGCGTTTTGTTTCACTTTTGTGCGATAAGTTGAAAACGACTGCGAAATGGCGGTGATAATGAACATGATTTTTTTCTGAGCATATAAAGCCAGCCTAATTGAAATTCGTGCTCGCCAATTTACCCTTTTGACGATTTAATAAAGTATGTATAGTTACAACTAATCGCCCGATTCCGGACATTCTTACTAATAAGTGGGTTTCATAATACTCGAGTACACAGGCGCTGGTGAAATGTCACAAAAAGGCAGTATTATGTGTTAAAGTATTGGTCCCATGTTACATTTCCGAGTTCCAATTACAATAAAGTTGCCTTGTGCGATTTGACGCTATACAACCGTCATGGGTATGTCCTACATTGACCAGAAAATAATTAGATTGGGCATATGGACTCATTAGTGAGAGGCTGTCGTGCATGGCCAGATGTGGACTTTCGAAAGAAGTTTAACACGCTTTGATTTTTTTCAGCCTAGAATATATAACGGTATGTTATAATCTGTGTTATTTTCGGTTCGAAAACAATAAGTGTTATCGTGCATGCAGCTAATCTATGTGTAGAGAGTGTCTTTCTCATATCCCAAATGAACTATATAAATATGTAATGTGGATTGCCAAGCTGCACTTTTTTACTTATTTCAACCAACATGACTATCTCAAATGGGTCACTAATTAATGTTTCACTAATCATGCTCTTAAATATTCATTAATGTGCAACTAAACCACAAACACTGTATACCATAAGTGTTTATTGGAGTGCCAGTCAACAATGTCGGATGGGGCACACTTAAGCATATGGTCGAATCGTTGAATTATGCAATCTTATCAGCAACGAGATTATATATTGGCTCACGTTACCACATCTGTTGATAGAGTTGGGATTCTTTTCTCGATCTAGCAAGACAGCGCCTATATCTGTTGGGAGAGTTAGATTCTTTTCTCGATCCGGAGAGATCTAGCTCCATCTCTTGTAACAATAGTTTCCCGTTTTATTTGTAAAGCACATCCATTGTCAAGAGTGTTCAATGTCGTACAGCGCACGGGTTGTATTTCTTGGTCAACACACGCCCAACTGGATTTTCCAGTTAACCCATTGGATGTGGTGCTCTAAGTTGGTCAGAGCATTGGAATATAGTTATTTACCAGAATAAAAAAAACGTTATCTGGAGCATAGCTCAGTCCTGAAAAATAAATTAATTCCAATTTTTTTTTAAATTTAAAGCCATATGGCGGTTTGCACCTCAAAATACATGTTTCCCTTTTTAAGTTTTCCCGGTATCGAAATAGGTCTATAAATGCTTGAACTACATTTATGTAGGCATTGCCTGTGCCTGCATGTCGCATTTAAGTAAACAAAACACAATTTTAACCCGGAATTTGGTTACCAAAAAACAGCCATATGCACGGCATGGAACAGAAAAGAGCGTTCCGTGTTAGTCTATTCCGGATTGGTAATAATAAAGAGCGTTTTGTTTCATTTTTGTGCGATAAGTTGAAAACGACTGCGAAATGGTGGTGATAATGAACATGATTTTTTTCTGAGCATATAAAGCCAGCATAATTGAAATTCGTGCTCGCCAATTTACCCTTTTGACGATTTAATAAAGTATGTATAGTTACAACTAATCGCCCGATTCCGGTCATTCTTACTAATACGTGGGTTTCATAATACTCGGGTACACAGGCGCTGGTGAAATTTCACAAAAAGGCAGTATTATGTGTTAAAGTATTGGTCCCATGTTACATTTCCGAGTTCTAATTACAATAAAGTTGCCTTGTCCGATTTGAAACTACAACCGTCATGGGTATGTCCTACATTGACCAGAAAATAATTAGATTGGGCATATGGACTCATTAGTGAGAGGTTGTCGTGCATGGCCAGATGTGGACTTTCGAAAGAAGTTTAACACGCTTTGATTTTTTTTCAGCCTAGAATATATAACGGTATGTTATAATCTGTGTTATTTTTGGTTAGAAAACAATAAGTGTTATCGTGCATGCAGCTAATCTATGTATAGAGAGTGTCTTTCTCATATCCCAAATTAACTATATAATTATGTAATGTGGATTGCCAAGCTGCACAGTTTGACATATTTCAGCCAACATTACTGTCCCAAATGCATTGATAACACTTGGTGTGACGGAGTTACCTCAAACGGACATAGCTCATTCAAGCTTCCAAATATTGCCCACACAGTTTGAAATGAGGTATATATATATATATGATAAATTGATAAAACACGAAATGTTGATATACCGGCTTCATACGCTCTGAAACAAAATACTTGCCAATGTGACACCCATTTTTCATTTTTTTCGCCCAGAAGTGAAAACAAACACTCTTTATTTATACCATGCATATCTGCATGGCATAGGCTAACACAGAACGTTATTTTATGTTCCGTGTCGTGCACTGTCATTTATGTTGTCTATTTGGGACCCAAAGACCGTGTTGACATGTAGTTGT
Source organism: Siphonodentalium dalli (assembly GCA_032622095.1). NCBI lineage: Eukaryota > Metazoa > Mollusca > Scaphopoda > Gadilida > Siphonodentaliidae > Siphonodentalium > Siphonodentalium dalli. The sequence goes on along the minus strand of CP136061.1, from coordinate 258,332,719 downwards.
ATTTTTGTGACTTCATATTCCCCGTATATATAAATGTATGGTGCAAGTATTTATCGACATATTGCGATATTGGGAAAAATTCGAAAGTATTGGTATATAATATATTCATGTATTATACACACGAATATCTTGAATGTGTCGAACACCAATTTTATCCTAATTGTATTTGGAGGTATACCTCCTGAATTATTTCCCGCATGTCTATTTCGCGACATATAGGCACAACAGTTCATAACTTCGATGTTAACCAATTGTGGCCATGTGTGGCTTCTACTTATGACTATATGTCTATATTGCATATGATATCGGAAATCAGTCCGGTCCAAATTTTATTTCAGGAGTTATGACTTCTAGAGTCCGTTTGGGCGTTGTTTCACAATTTGCACACTCGTAGATGGCATGCATTAAACGGACATGGATCATTCCAGGTTCCAACTTTTGTCTACATAATTTGGAAGTATGTATATATAAGACAGGTTGACAAATACACAAAATACTGATATCCCGGCTTCATATTTTTATTGAAAATAATTTCCATGGCTACAGCTATATACCTCGAGCTGGTTCAAGTGTTTCCACATATATAGGTTAAACAGACACTCTTTATGTTACGGCATCAGGAACAGCCCGCGGAATAATATTTCGAGTAGTTTATTGACCTATTTCGATACCGAGAACAATTAAAATGCAAACATCATGAGGTTAATGTGCGGGACAAACGGCCATGTGACTTTAACTCGAAACCCAGTTCTGCCAAACCTGTACATCGAGAGTCATTACTCTTCTTGACTCGCGCACAATAGGAACATTGAATATGCAAACAAAAACACAGCCAGACTCGACCCATCTTATGACAAATTCCCCCTGTACTCGCATCGATGCAAATTTAAAGGTGGACTACATGTATTAAAATTGTATTTAGGGGATTTGGTCTGATGTAATAACAAGAACTTTACCACTATACCAGCGTGAGTACAAGCGCATGTGTCATAATGCGGACCGTATATATATATAAATCGATATGTGGATTTAAGGATAGCCATAACACTATACGAAAACAAATTACACCATGCAGACCGGGTTCATATTCATATGCGGACAGGCTCCCGTCAATGACATATAACAAGCATATTGTGTCAAGTTTTAAAGATCAATTGGAAACGAAGAAGTCCAAACTTAGACACAATTCAGTACATGCATGTTGCCGATCATTATATCTAAGTTGAACAATGAGGATAGCTTTACTGAACAAAATCCAACAAATCTCGCATTTGCATGTGTATAAGTTACCATAGTGGTAAATATATGTACTAATGTTCAAAACAATTGACCAGTAATTGGTAGAGGCTTGGTACATATAACATTTTGGTACATATAACATTTAGGAAGAATGCATCATATGGTGGTCAAGAAATACACACAAAAAACATCCAAATGTTAATCGTTTCAAGCAAGTCATATGCACACATTTTACTATTTGTATTAAAGTGATGTAAAACACTCCGGTATGGTGATAACATAGAAATGGAGAATAATCTGTTCAATGTAGTATTTGTTTTTACAAATAGTGTAGCAAACGTCACAGCACACACCGTCATTCTTATATATTAATTAAATGCAGTGACTCTCGATGGCGAAATTGTTTTCTTTAGTTTATCGCCTATAGATTCGTCCCGAATCGAGTAGTAAATATTTACAATTGAGCGTAGTTATGACGATGTTTTCTATGGAGTGCTACGGCCAATTTGGTTCAAATTTTTAGCGATGTTAGTAGAATGTAATATTCCATTAGTTGGCATAGCGCCTGCATACTAACTTATCAATTTAACACACCCGAACAAGTACATAATATGTCTTTAATTAGCCTCGTTTACCACGTTAGTGCCAGTGCTCAGTCATTGACCATTAAAATTCAATTGACATTGTCTGCTATAAACCCGATATACCATCAGATTACAAGATTTGCCCATATGACGTTGTATACAAATGGGAGACGAAAACACTTCCAAAGATATACAATATTAATTGTTCCATATTCGCTGGTGAATATATATACATGTATAAACGGACATGGATCGCCCAAGCTTCCAAGTGTTGTTTACGCAATTTAGATCACTCTATCAATCAAGTTTATAAGTACGTTACACCATGTATGGTCAAATGTACATTAACATAGAATAACAGGACAAGAACATCGAATATGCATGGAACAAAATAAGTAGCAACACATACATACTAATGTTATTCTATGTTAATGTACATTTGACTGATAGGGCAGTGTTTCTTTTTTGTTGTACTCGATTAACCAGTTCGTCACTTGATCGCCAAAACACATTTCTTTTTCAGTCCACAGTGGACGAAATATGCCAGTGCCTGTTGGGTCTGTGCTTGTTAATATTTTATTGAATAACCTCTCGTTAGGGGTGGTTAGGAGATCAGGTATTAGTTTCTCGTGAAATATGGCGCGCTCGTCGGACAGTGAGGTACAATGGAGGAGAAAGTGATCCTCATTATCAATTTGGTTGCAGGTTTGACATTTGCGGTCTGCTTCATCGAAATCGAAATAGCGTCCGCACTCAATGCCCAGTGTGTGACAACTAATTCTGAATTTCGTGAGGGATTCTCGTTGTTTGGGGGTGGAAATGATGTCAAGATATTCCTCCAAACAAGTGAATGTTTTGAACGTTCTGTATGTTCTAAGCTTGTTGCGTGGGGGATCACGTCTGTTGCTATTTCTGGGGAGTTTGCTGCGAGTATTATCGTTAAATAGTTATGTCTTTATTGAGTTATCAAAGAAGTCGTTGATGTTGTGAGGTGGTGACAGAGATGTGATTAACTGTTGACAAGAAGGAGTATAAAATAGGTTGACAAATACACGAAATGTTTATATATCAGATTCATATTCTCTGAAAAATACTTGGCATGGTCACAGCAGTTTTACCTCTGTTTTCAACGTTTTGCATATGAGTAAAATAAACGTGCATAATGTTGTTTGTATTGGGACCCAAACACCGTGTTCAAAGTTGATTTTTTTGTTACTCCAGTGCGCCTCTCTGTGGCATAAAATGCCCGTTAGAACAGTATTTCGAGTTTTTATCAACCTATATCGATACCGGCAAAACATTCAAAAGCGAATATTATTACATGCATTTTAAAGCTCGAACTATACCATATGGCTTTAATTAATGTTATATAATACCCTAGATAGAAACTTTTGATAATCTACGGGGGTATCGACTGCGATTAACTTATTACCCGACACTCAATTATATAGCACTCTAGTCGGAATATTCGATAATGACATCACACCGCGGGTAATTAGATATATCCATCTCACTAATGAAAACGGCGCCGATTCACAGGTGCAACAACCTGATGATTTGGCACAGAGCGCAGCGGGGGTCAAATATTTATGTCCTATATTCTGCCGATTTCTAGGTTTAGCTTTGTATGTGTTATACAAATTACATTTATCTATGTGTATTTCCTGTTTATATGTTCATATGTTTAATTCACATATCATGTTTATGTAATGTACTATATATATGCGCTCATGTGTTATGTGACAGTGTGGTCACGAATGACATATTATCATTAAAGACTCGGATGATGACACCACAGAGTGAGGGGTGCCGTTTATCCATCGTTCGCATGAAAAAGACTTCGCTACAACATACGGACACGTGCTTGCCATTAATGAATGGGTTCCAGATTCTTTCCGGCAATTACTATTTGGCATATTTCAACATACTAAGCGGGCGGTACTTTGACCTCGACATTTTTTATACACTGTATTTCTCTGTCAGACGAGCGCGCCCTATTTTACGAGAACATATCATGTTAAACATCCCCAATGAGAGATTATTTAAACAAATAATGACCATGACAGACTCAAACACTATACGCCTCGGCGTAATTTGGAATGAGGTATACGATATATTGACAAATAAAACGAACCATTGATATACCGGCTTCATATGCTAGCTCTGAAAAATAATATCAATGGTCACAGCCATTTGATAAACGTTTTCATTTTAATAAACGCTCTTTCTTATGAACAAACACCGCGTGTTAAACGTTAAATTTTGTATGAATTAAATGCTTCTTCCCGACACATATAATGCCCGCAGTTTTGTTGTTCGTGTAAGTACAAACCAGTTCGTTATCGGTAACAATTAAAAAGTGATTATTTATTAGATGTATTTATGAGTGCAAACCGCCATGTGTCTTGAGATAAAACAAATATGTATATTTTATTTAAAACACTTTTGTTTTTTTTAAATTGAGCTCTGCTCCATTTACTTATTATTTATTTTATAATTTGTTAATTAAATCTAACACCGTGATAACATCCGCTAGGGTACCCCGAGTCATCACACCAAATGTAATTTAAATCGGTATAGGGAGAAAATCCGGGCAGATAGACAGATAGATAGACAAACTTTCACACTGAATTTATGCTCTTATATATATCTAGACCAAGAGAGATTCATTACAATGTGTATATTATGTATTTAGTCTGGCCATCGTTTTTATGGTGTGTTGATATGCCAGCTTCGTGGTCTATGGCAATACATGCCATGGCTACAGCAGTTTTACAGCTATGTTCTACTTTTCACATACATAAAAAACGCTCTTCATGTCTGCGATATCTAGAATAGACTAATACTGAACGCTCTTTTCTAAACCACCTCGTGGAATTTTCTGTTTTTGTTTGGGACACAAACACCGTGTTTAAAGTTGTATTTGACATTACATCAATATGTCTTGTTTGGGAACTCGGGATGCTCATTTAACTGCAGAGTGTACATGTATGTATCGACCTATTTCGGTACCGGTAAAATTTCGAAAGTGAACATTATTAGCTGTATTTTGAATCACAAACCGCCATGTGCCAAGTAACATCACTTATCTAATCAAAGCACGTACCAAAATGTCATATGCTGACCTAACAGAACTGACAAATTACTTTGAATTACGATTGGGGCCGCCATGTGGCTTTGATGCCATGATATCACGCGCCCACACCGAATATATAATTTGATTTGGGGTAATTGATTTGATGTTACACAACCAAGAGACGTTCGTTGGTTATGGATACGTCCATTTTAAAGTTTGTTAGAAAACTCACGCTGATGTTCAACTCCGATACACGGAGTATCTTAGACACATTTTATTGCTGTATACACACGAGTACATATACCAATTTGGATGTCGACAGCACTTACGCTATGCGGATATTGTTTGTCCCTGGTACATTGTGCCTGCTTTCAGTCAAAGAAAGGTAAACTTATTGGACATGTAAACTTATTGGTTGCTTATCGGTACTTGTCCCCATTATTGGAATCTAAGTTGGTCGATTTATGGTCGCTGGTCTGGATCTGGTTTCACGCGTTTATCTGACTTTAAGGAGGAGTAAATTTCTAATCTGCTCTAACGTATTGTAGTTTGCAGGGTCCGCGCTGGACCAAAATTTACTTTGCCATATAATTCGCCAAAAGAAATTTTTGTTTGCCAAATTATTTCAAAATTTGCCAAATACTATCCTTGTAAGTATCATTTTCTGCAACTTTGAGTCTTATGTTCTGACACTCGCGGTTTGAACAACTTTTGATATCGATGTAAAAGCGAGTAGTTAATAATTATATTCGCATCTCTAGTTTATCACCACATAATACACCAATAATCAAACAATAACACGATAGAAGGGTTGCCTTATCAGAAGGGCGCATCACAAGAGGATTTGCTATGTTTGTTTGTTTGTTAGGGTTTATAGTCGTTCTAGCGCTAGGCCACAAACGACGTTGTCAATTTTACGGGTGGAGGAAAGACCACAGAGAGGCTTAATTTCACCGGGAAATCGTTCCACTGCGTGTAGAAACCACAGACACCGGAAAGCAACTGACAACCTTGCCCAGGTACACGATTCCGGCCACCCTCTATATGACGGGGTTGGAACCAGCTTCGTCGGCGCTGGACGGTCTGTGGCGGCGTAATGCAGCTGGAACTCTACCGACTGGACCACCGGGGCCCCGGTTTGCTATGTAAACACCTCCACACTAAATCCCACCACCAATCGATATTAATGCTATCAGCTTAACTTCATCTTAATAGAGGTGTTCACTTTTCGTAAACCATATACAACACCACTAATATAATTATATTGTACGTTTCCTGAAATGAATGGTGTTGATTGACCAATATTGTTTTCAATTTTTCTAGAGGAATTAAAAAGTGATTTGCCAAATGAAATTATTTTTTGCCAAATTTGAATTATTTTTGCCATTAGCAAATTTGACAAGTGGCAGCGCGAACACTAGTAGTATGGCATGCGTTAATAAAGTTCAAGAATATATGTTTTTGAATGTTTCAACTAGACACTGGCCTTGCAGATTAATCAAGCATCGCAAAAATCATAAGGGTACTTGTTCGTGTAAGGGATAATAGCACCATGTTCCGTGTGGTTATTTCTACGCATTATATAAGTTATCGATGGACGTGGTCGACAAGAATAAATATGGTAATATGACCATGCGTTAGCGTAATTAAATAACAAAGCTAAACCACTCACATTGGGGTAACTGGCTTTTGTTTTTTAAATAAAAATTGGTTTATATATTACCTGGTATTCCCGCCAAATAGGGACGTTCCAAAGCGATCCAACCGTGTGTGAGACCATACAATTTCCAACTACGTAGAATTTGGTCTATATGATAATAACATTTCCAATTATATAGGAGTTTTGTCTAATCAAATATCCAACTATATAGCATTTGGTTTTGAGTAATGCAATATTTCAATATTGGCTTCATAATTTGGGTTTCCATACATTCTGTTTAAGAGCATGGACTGTTTAAATAAAGACACAAATGACAATCATGACATAGCATTGATCCATATGTTATGTCTCGAGTATACTGCGTCACAGTCTGCGTGCAGAACATGCACATTATACATGCTATTAATCAGAATATGGCTGATGAGCGAATACGGGTTACACGTATTCAAATGCCAAGAAGTAACAATATATGATGGTAACAATTATGCATGCTGAATGTTATATCGTTAAAGCTGTTATCAGAAAGATATGGAGGTTTGGCATTACTAATAGACCAGTGACCATGACGCAATGTTCGGTAAAACATACAAGTCTGAACTTGAAGTCGGAAATTGAAACACTTAGATCATTCGATTCACTTGTTACTTTTAATTTCCAACTATTGAAATTTGAGTCATGAAATTTCTAACTGTGCAAATTATGGTACTCGTTCGTAGTGTGACAACCCACACCCTGTCGGTACGTGCCTAAGACCAAATCGGATTCACATAACCTATATTGATTATCAATAATTACACTTCGTCCACAACGGTTCATCGAAAGAATGGATCCCAATTATAATTTAGATTATAAATTAGACCAAACGTATTTCCGAGTAGTCTTTATTGTCTGCTACACGTAGTATAAACTATACCAACACCAAAGTGAAAATAATTATACCATGCATGCCGAGTGGGGAACGTGAACATTTTTACGGAATTTAACCAATATATTTGTTGACGCTTGGTGAGCGATGCGACTGATATACTATATATGGAGAAGACATGTCAATTCCATAATGTTCATTACATTCGTATGATTTCAATGAATATTGATGAACAACGTCATGGTGTAACTTTTCCGGGTGCAGGACATTTCGGCACATGGACGTTTCGGCACCTAGTTTTCAGGATGTTTCGGCACCTGGGGTTTCGGCAATTGTTAATTCGGACCAAGTATTTGGATGTATCGGAACGTCGTCGAAGACGTTTCGGCACATGATTTAATTACTATATTTAATATGATTAGTATGAAGTCGAGCATTTCGCAATGTTTTCTCGCATTGTGTTTTGAAAAATGCGGCTAATTTCACTACATTTGGCTTTTACATATGGCTCAAGATAATTTGTTCTTAGTACCAAGATTGTTTACAGAATAAACGATATAGGTAAAAAATTGATACATTTGTTATTGTAATAATGATTTATAAGACTATAATCCGAATACTTGTGTTTGCCACGTGTATACTATATCAATACAGTTGATATTTATAGCTGGTATAAAAGTTTAATCCAGCTGTGTATTTAACGGCCTGTTATATCATCAGATGTCAGAACATAGTGACCAAACTCGATTATACATACATGCATTGAGAGACACAAGTTAACAGTCACTTTAAGCACGTTTGATCCGTCTTGATAAATCAATTAACGCGAACTGACGTGCGTAATTATTAGTCATTAACGACGACGAACCATCAACGCATGACCGAATCGATCCGCGGTGGAAATTTAGGAACACACCCTAGTCAAGTTGTCCTGCTAATGAGATATGGTGCTGATGGATAATGATTAACTGCTATGCGATGTTACGGCAAACTGATGCTGTTACGAAAAGATACCGTTAATCAGTTTTAAAGTTGTCATTATTGCAGTGTTCGGATAATCTGAACATATGCAAGAAACGCTAAAATGTGAATGAAACATTCAGAAGCACAATACAAATAAGTTAATACTGTTTGTATTAGCTGTTGCAAATCGACTATCAACAATTTAGCTATTAATGTTATTTAGCAAATACCAGCGCAGCCATTACTAGTTTAAAAAAAAATAAAAAAAATAAATATACGTTATTGAATGTTTCATACATACACTGTTATTTATAAAAACCCTCGGCTTAGCCAAACACCGCGAAAATGACACTTAAAACGGGGGGGGGGGTCGCGCACAAAAATTCCATATATGAGGCGGGGGTGGGTGGGTCATTTCACCCGGAAAAAATGCAACTCTCTTCATGCGAACTTTCTCAGAGTCACATATCTCAACTGAACAGTCTGATCCAGGATGCTTGTTCTTATAATGGGTTTCCATGTGAGACGTCCAGTAAACCACATTGCACAGTAAACCTACATGCTGGCTTTAAACTAAACTTTATGCTCTGATAATAAGTTAATAATACTGCCAATTTTTCGCTAATATTGGTATATGTCAATCTGCAAACCAACATGACATACATACATGTATTTAGACTGAGCTGCTGTGAGTGTGACTTTCCTTGGCTTGGGTCCCAGATGAAATTTGTTCTACCCCTATTACTACAGTATTACTATTGGGCCTTGACTCTAAAACATCTTATACTATTGTTATATAAAAGAATATGGAGTTATTGCGGATATCAGGAAATGTATTACCTCGTAATTATTATGTTTTATGGCATTATGCCCAATGTTTTTAAGTGCATGCGTTCAGCATTTCCACATTTTATACTAATATAATTATCTCCCTTTAGAGCAGTTTAGAGGTTTACTAAAATGCTGGGAATAGTATTAAATAATAAGAAATGGAACAATTCTTTGCTAGGCTTTGATTTGGTTTATATTTTATGTTTTTTGTAAGATTTTGGGGGGGTGGGTCCCAAATATTGGGCGGAAAAAAAAAGAAAAAATTGCAGGTAGAGGGGTGGTGGGTCCCCGAAAGGGGCAAAAACATTTTTTTCGCCCTATATATGTAAAAAAAAATCGCGACCCCCCCCCCCCCCCTGCTTAAAAGAACAAAAACAGTACTTTTCGTAACGACGTCAGTTTGTCCTACCAACAGCATAACAATTTCACAAGACCTACTAACGTCATAGCAGAATAGACGGATATGACCAGTGGAACACAGTTACTAGCCGCGCAGTCACTGCATACCTGTTTCATGATATATGTTGAGTAATTGGACACAGAAAGTACATAATTATAGTTTATTATACAGACTTGACATGACTATGAAGGATTTATTTAATTTTGGCAGCATATTTTATTTCCCATGATAAGATAGTACAAAGGCGATAGTACACTATGCCAATATCTCATTTTAAATCACACATCGCATCGCATCAAAGGCAATTATTCAGATACAAGAAAGAGACCAAAATCATGCACTATGTTACACCGCACTGAAGGTTGATGGTTAATACATATCAATTTTATATATGACAAAACACTCTTTATTGATAACTCTTTTTGTTGTGCTAACACTACTAGTAACAGAGATAATAAGATATACTGCAACTGATAAGAGAAGCCTGATTGCCTTATGCATTGTTATATCGGACTGAAACCAATGTTGGTTATTTCGAAAAAATATCACAGAACGCTCTTTATTGTCTTTATCCGTGTGGTGAAACGCTCTCGATTTAGGTATATTTCTTGACATAGAAAATAAAGCGCAGAGTTACATTAGTAAACCCTGATTGCCTTGAATTGGATTATAGCCATATCAGACATGTGCATGTAGAGTGATGATCAAGTCGGAAGAATTTAAAAATTCTAATGAATTCCAATTCCAGTCACTTCCGTGTCTCTTCAAGTGTACCATGCATGTGCATATACATATCGTATTTTATAGCTGGTATATAACTAATCACGCTAAGTACGTATTTGCCTTGTTGCATCCTCTGGTGTAAGAACGTATCCTCTGGTGTAAGAAAGTAGCGACCTACCTCGATGTAAACGTATACGTATACAACTAAGAGCTCACTCCATCAATGTATCACATTATTATAATCAATAAATTTGAAAAATGATCAAGGAAATATGGGTTGATACAAACATCGGACTTGGCACTGAAAGGGTGAAAGTACCGACCTACCTCGATGTAAACGTATACGTATACAACTAAGAGCTCATTCCATCAATGTATCACATTATTATAATCAATAAATTTGAAAAATGATCAAGGAAATATGGGTTGATACAAACATCGGACTTGGCACTGAAAGGGTTAAAGCTACATTTAGTTTCGATAATTCAATCCAATCGAACGCGCGGACGTAATTAGTAGAAGCAACGGACGCCGAACGAAGGCCCGAAGACAGCTCCGCGGATCCGCGCGATGTTAATCAGCGAAAGGCGCCGCGCGCCTAGCTGGCTACCATATATACGAGTAGAGGATCTCACATGAGTTTCTATTTTATACGGAATTTATCAACCGAGTTCACCGAGGCTCAAATAGAATTTAGTGTACGAGGTTGATAAATTTCGTAAAAAATAGAACGAGTTTGAGATACCTTTTATCACATGATCAAATAAACGCGAAGCAACGCGAAGCAACGCGAAGTATTCATCGAAAACAGCCATCATAAACGTCAGCAATCGCCAGTCATTTAAATAATGGTGTGACGTCATCGCACGCGCTAATATTACACGTGTCTCTTACCAATAATTATGAAGCTGGTTTTGTGGGTTAATTATGTGATAATTGTGTTATGACATATATTCTAGTATTTACTCATATAGCACTGTATATTACATCAACTCGATGGGTTTATATAACCTCATCACAGATTGTCAAGTTTTATATGACGATGGTGGATTCTTTTCAGTTCAATTGACGGATGATGATACCCCGCCTGTTTGGTGCCAGTCTAGACAGTTTGACCTACATTCTCTGCAGTACTACCGTTGGTGTTTGACCTATATTCTCCGCCCACGCGTCGGTTTATGATCCCCATTAGCATATTATTATACGGAAGGGATATTTTTGGCCGGACATGTTCAGACACGCATTCTCACGTCACATACTACGAGTCAATATCGATTTACTCTGTGTCCACTCGGTCCTGACAAGACCCGCGCGGCTTTCTGCAAGCTAGTCGATTCGCTATAACACGTTCAGACTTGATCCCCCATCTATAAATATATAAACACGTACGGACATGTTTATTATATATAGCTTTTCGTCGCCCCCCCCCTCAGGTATATAAACGGTCGTTTCTCGATGTGATATCATAGATGGCTCAATGAAAATAGATACGACGAGGGACGTTTGATATAATGTGAGTATAAATATATATTCTATACAAAATTGTTTTGAAATATATCTCTGTCTATGGTGGTACTTTGATAAATTCGCAAATTTGCCAGGTAAACTTTATTTATAATCCCCGCCCTCATAAATTAATATATACGAAATGTTTTAGTGTTTGCCGTAAAATTTGTGTGTGTTTGAACGCACCCCCACGCATACAGTTATAAAATGCGTACATCAAATTATAGTGAATAAAATATATATGTTTACTATACCCTTTTTTACACAGAATGGAACGAAATCCGATAAAACATTAATCCGTTTATTATAGAAATTGTCAGGGGCGTTAATCCTTATTGTCCCCTTTCTTCTTCGGCGGCTCTACGTCATCGCTGTCCCACGTGCACGAAGTCATTGTCTTTTCCTCGTCGCTCAGCTCCCAATCGTCCCAATTACTCATTTCGTCTTTTGGCTGGAAACAGAAGAAAAGATGTTCGGATTCAAAAAAAATTATTATACGGATACGAGTGATTAACGAAGGTGTGTCAATGTTGGGTTATCAATATGGTTCCTTACTATTTTAGGGCCAGTGGTAAAAAATATAGGCTTTACATGAATATGCTATAAAAATCGTGTTCCAAGTAACTCGTCTTTCGTTTAGCCCTCGGGTATAGTAAAGAGCGTTATTAGTTACTGTTTTCCCGATATGAAAATAATAAAGAGCGTTTGGGGTTGTGTAATTAAAAACCAATAAAATCGCACCGCTGACAGAATACGAGTATACTATATAAATTGTTCGAATTCAAAAACAATACACAAAGAAATCCCTGGTTTCAACAAGTATGAATATTTTCTCAAACGAACGCTACTATTGTCTCTAACTAAATATCATGTTCAATTTAAAATGAAATAAAAGTTATATTTATACATACCATTTCCATCGTGGGTGTCTCGCAGTCACTAAATGCGTTAGGTGTTTCCATGTCTGTAGTTTTGTGTCAAGTGAAGAATTTCACCTTATATTATACCCAGTAACTAATATCATCGCCACTATGCTTGACCCAAAGTTATAATTCACGTTACAGTATAATTACACCAGATGTGTGTTTCAACGTTCTGCCCATTTCCGTTCATTGGAATTAGCCGATACACTCGCAGTCATTTTCATTCCGCGACACGTGCGCAGCGGTGTATTAACAGCGAGTATAATTTGTAATGTAGTATAATTGGCTTATTAGCATACTGCCGGCCTGTCCGATAAAAGGTTAAATAACCGCCATGCTTAATTAAATAACACATTAGTTGTGTGCGAACATAGTTGTCTACTTTTAAACTTGACAGATATAACACGGTTTTGAATATTTGTCAGCAAAATTCCTCCGTCGCCCAATTATAAAGAGGGGTCCACGTTTCCGACCAATAAATTCACAATTTGGAGAATTTGTAATCTTTTTCGGCGATGTATCGTGTAAATGATAGTGATGGGTTACGGTACTCGGTCATCTCTGAAATGAACTAAATTGTTTACAACAGTTCTTCGGGGTAATCTTTAAAATGAGTGTTCACGAGTATATACATTATTTCCATTGGGGTAAAATAGAGGGATCCCGCTAATTGGCAAAATAAATAAAAAAAACTTAATATCTCATCTTAACCGACCACAAACGATAGTCCCCTTCTGTCTGAAAAATAATCTGAAAACGGCTCGTCCGCACCTCTCTCCGCCTCGGAGATAGGCTATTTTGAAATATCTATGACGTCATTAAAGCCGCACGTGCAATGGACATAATATGCCTTATCTAGAGTTCTAGAAGTCCGATCTTGACGCGGTTTTCATCATGTAGGAAGGTTCCACGTCGCCGTCAATAAAATAAATAAAAATAGAGATCTTTCGATAATTCACCAAAAAAAAACATGAATAATCGTCGCACACACACACCCTCCCCCAACGCGGGTATATGTCCGAAATAATTGAGAATAACATGGTATAAGTTAATATTTTATTTACGATGAAAATAAGTATTCCTCACACGGTCAAAGTTCAATAATCACGTTGAGTGTAAAATCCATAACCTCCAGGATTGCATTCTGTACACGCTAACGCTTCCATCTGTCCATCGTGCGTTAAATAACAAGCTTTCACATTCTCTAATTCAGGTAAAACATGATTAACGGCGTCAATGTGTTGAAACAATACATCAAATTCCTGTTGGTTAATCGTACAGCCTTTCTTCGTGGGGTGCAAATGTTCAGAGTCCTTCGGGGTGAAATACTGGCGTAAGTGTACTACACCATTATTATGGTCTAAAACCGCATGTAGATTGTGTCCCAGATGCACTTTATCCATAGGACTCCTGGATACTAAATGTTCACCGATGGACTTTATATTTTCAGTCAGACATTGCCATCTCTGTAAGCTCATACGAGCCCCGAATGTCGTAGGGATTTTGCCTTCTTTCCATATTCGTAAGTCAACGTATTTCCGGTCCTCATATTCACCGACTGTGAGAAATCGGTCCCTCCCTAAATTTTTTACGAGAATTTTAGAATCCATGATCCTTTCTTAATGAAAATTTAGCTGCGAATGAGTTAGTACATCGAATCACCGTCTTTTTATATGATGGGTGACGTTGAAAAAGTGAAATAGACCAATCGAGTAGCGCCTACGGCGGAGCCATTAATAATTAGTGCCCGCCCCTTTTTTTGATCATAGGACGATGAAATTTCGTAATGTCTAAATATAGCTCGTACACGTCACGGGTTTCAAATAAATGTATGACTCATGCGCTATAAATAGAAACCAATCGAGTAGCGCCTACGGCGGAGCCATTAATAATTAGTGCCCGCCCCTTTTTTTGATCATAGGACGATGAAATTTCGTAATGTCTAAATATAGCTCTTACACGTCACGGGTTTCAAATAAATGGATGACTCATGCGCTATAAATAGCAACCAATCATTAAGCGAGTTGATGCTATAATGATCATAGGTCAATGAAATTTCGTAATGTCTATATATATAGCTCTTACACGTCACGTGTTTTAAATAAATGGACGACTCATGCGCTATAAATAGCAACCAATCATTAAGCACAGTGATTTCGAGTTGCTATAAATATGTTATATGGAACCTCTAGCTCATTAAAGTGTTTGCTTTTTTCAGATGGAGCGGTTAATCGATGAATTGCACGCCAAGGGATTTAGTAGTGATGACTTTCTAAGAGGCATCACCGGGAGAGTGGACTCAATGTCCGACACAGACAGAAATATATATGACAGATTGATATATATGGAGGGTAGACAGCAGTCGCCCGATAATGACGGGCCAAACCCCGCACCGTCTCAACCACAGGACTCATCCCGAGCCGCTCACCAGTCATCCGCTCTAGATTTAACGGGACGGAATGAACCGCAGGAAGTTACTCTCGACACTAGTCACGATGAGCAAACTCGGCAGACGGCTAATCAGTCCTACACGATCAATCTTCGTGAAATAAAATCATTCATGAGGTCATCGGCTGTGGAAAGTATATACGACGTGAAATTTGACCATCAATGGCGCGGTGAACTGTTGTCAGACTTGACGGAACGCCTTACCAACATGTTCGATCATATACTAAGAACGACGAGAGGTGATTTGGCAGACAATGATCTGGGAAGAGTTATCCTTCATACCGATCAGCTGGATAAACCCATCATAGTACCGTTAACGGCATGGTCGGACCTGAATTCCCAGTTGATTATCGACAAAATAGCTAATGTGCTGACATCGCACGAACATATTGACTTGGACCGATCATTTCGAATAACTGTAGGGTCACTGAGGCAACCCAGTGGCTCAGGTAGTGGAGTTCCTATAGACGGCGACAAATCACTTCTGGACAAAAAATCAACAGTCTTCATCCACAATACTGACAACTCCTGTTTGCCTAGAGCTATAGGCGTCGCGATGGCCAGGATTAGTACCGTTTCAGAAGATCTTATAAAAGCTTATCCCGGATTTTCACGGCTCGAAATTTTTCTAAAACACGGTAAAGTGACGAAAGACTATTATAAGCACCTAACAGCTAAAGGACGAAATGAACAAAAAGTGTTAGCAAACACTCTGCTTAAAGATTTATGTATTTCCGCCGACCGCCCGGGATCATACGCCGACCTACCAAAGTATGAATCATTCTTCAAGGTGAATATTATAATCATATGCGGCGAAATTGGCCAAAAAGTATCCAGAGTCAGCAACACATATGACAGAAATATATATCTGTATCATAATCAGGACCACTACACACCGATAGTCAGCGTTTCAGGATTCTACGGCCTATCTTACTTTTGTGAAAATTGTTTAAAGCCTTTCAACAAGAAAGATGAACATAACTGCACGTCATATTGCATAGTATGCAAAACAGAGGGATGTTTGATTGACCCTTTATTAATGGGCAAGTTATTAACGTGCCACGATTGTAATACGGACTGTAGATCTTTGAACTGTTACCAGAGACACAAAGAGGCACCTGATAATAAACTATCAAATTGTTGTAAATATTTGAAGTGTAAAGAGTGTGGAAGCGTAATGAATCGTGCGAAGAGGGACCTGACAGAAATACCCCACATTTGCGGCGAATGGTCGTGTTCATCTTGTAAGGAATGGGTACTTTCGGGTCACCTCTGTTATTTGAGACCTCCGAAACAAAAAATGAAAGATGTCAACAAGTTCATATTCTACGACTTTGAATGTTCACAAGATGAGGTTTACCTATGTGACGGTGGATACAAAATGGGACTCCCGTGCTCTACGTGCAGTGAAGCGGAAAGATGCAGTAAATGTCGCCGGTAAGTACATTATTTTATGTGGAACGAAAAATTTATTGTTGTAATCGCGTCTCACCAACCCGCAGGAATCTAAAAAAATTTGTTTCATTTTTTAGGTGTTCAAACTGTAAACGACCGGCGTGCGGATTAAATCGACATCAGCCCAATTTGGTGGTGGCCCAAACAGCCTGCGACTCTTGTTTGGACTCGCCGGTGAACTCAGATTCGACTTGCGACGTTTGCGGTACTCGATGCGATCATTGCGGTAGCCTGGATAAAGAAGGCGATTACAAAAAGACACCGTGTAGCGACACGTGCGGGAGAAGACAGTACATAGCGTCTGGTTCGGACACTCTACTGAACTTCGGAACCTGGCTGTTTACTAAACACCATAAACACGCCACGGTATTGGCTCATAACAACAAGGCTTACGACGCTATATTGTTGTTGGAATACATGGTTTTCCAGGGGATGAGGCCTAGCAAAATTATTTATTCTGGATCAAAGGTCATGTACATGCTAGGTCACCATGGGATTCGAATAATAGATTCGCTAAATTTTCTGACGATGCGATTGGCTGCTCTCCCGAAGGCTTTCGATTTGAAGGAACTAAAAAAAGGTATACGCATTTCTTTTTTATATTTGTTTTTAAATATTAAATTTACACATTCTTAAATATTTTATTTCAGGATATTTTCCCCCATTTCTTCAATAATATATATATATCGTTTCCATTTGTTTTTTAAATATTAAATTTAAACATTTTATTTCAGGATATTTCCCTCATTTCTTCAATAGGAAGGAGAACCGACTGTATGAGGGGCCGTATCCCGATTCAACGTATTACGGGGCTGACACCATGTCGACGACAGACAGGGAGGCGCTTCTACGTTGGCACGAAACTAAAGCCGGTGAAATCTTCAATTTAGAGAAAGAATTATTGGCTTACTGCATTTCTGACGTTGATATCTTGCGTCAGGCTTGTTTGAAGTTTCGGTCATTGTTTTTGAAAGTTACCGAGAATAAGGTAGATCCTTTCATGTCGATAACGATATCTTCTGCGTGCATGAAGGCCTATAAAATATTGTTCTTGGAAGAAACTTATTCTATAACTCTCACTAACTCTGATCAATCAGAAACCAGTTTGCTGAAGAAATTGAATGATAAAGAGCGAGTATTGCTCGGTGATGATTGGGTAGAACGGGATACGGCCGAGGAGTCTGGAATTGAAATTACTGATGAAAAATTCATTAGTACGCCTATAGGCAAAGTTCCTAACGGGTTTTACGGTGACAAGGACCAATATTCGAACGTCTCCATCCAATGGTTGTCCTGGTTGGCCCACGAAAAAAATAGAGACATACAACACGCTTTGAACCGCGGTGAATTCAAGGTACCAAATTCAAAGTACAAGGTGGATGGATATTGTCAGGAGACCAACACCTGCTACGAATTTCACGGTGAGTACGACGTATAATCATCTTAAAACATTTATCCCATCCCCCCCCTTAATTGTTCATATACAATAAATGGTATTGTTATTCTTTAGGTAGTTTTTATCACGCTCGTTTGACACGTTACCCACGAAACAGACACATCTCCAGTACAACGTATAATCATTTTAAAACATTTGTCCCATCCTCCCCTAATTGATCATATACAATAAACGGTATTTTTTCTTCTTTAGGTTGTTTTCATCATGCTTGTTTGACGTGTTACCCACGAAACAGACACATCTCCAAACACCCGCTGACAAAACAGACACTGAATCAACTGTACACACTGACCATCAAAAAGCGTGAATTTTTGAAGAAGGCGGGTTACAAATATGTATGCATTTGGGAGCATACATTCACTGAGCAGAAAAAAAATAATGAAATACTGCGGGACTTCTTGTCGCAGCTGGATGTACAACCTCGACTTATGCCACGAGATGCTTTCTTCGGAGGTAAGTTTCCATATTTAAAAAAAAAAATGAAGTTTATAAAATAAAAATAAATAAAATTTATTTCTAAAAAAAATTCTTTTATCTTTTTAGGTAGGACAAATGCCTGCAAATTATACAAAGACGCGGGCCCCCGTGAGAGCATCAAATACGTCGATTTCACGTCCCTGTATCCTTATATAAATAAATCGGGCAAAATGCCAGTAGGGCATCCTGAAATAATAACTAAGGACTTTAAAGATATCAGCGCATATTTCGGGCTGGCTAAGGTGAGGGTTTCTCCTCCGAGGAAATTGTACCACCCCGTATTGCCATTGAGATCGCACGGAAAACTCACCTTTCCTTTGTGTCGATCATGCGCGGAAGATCAAAGACAAACGACGTGCGATCACGGAACCGATGCGAGATCTATAACAGGGACGTGGACGACGCCGGAGATAATGAAGGCCATAGAGAAGGGTTACGTGGTGACGAAAATATATGAAGTATATCACTGGACAGATACCACGCAATACAATCAGGCTACTAAGAAAGGTGGACTCTTCTCGGAATACGTCAATTCGTAAGTATATTTTTTAAAACGAAAAGCGCCGCCGCCCCCTCCCCCTCCCTTTTTTGGTCGGGGGTATCATTGAGTACGGGATGAAAAAAACATTTTTATTTTTTGTTTTCAGCTTTCTCAAACTCAAACAAGAAGCTAGCGGTTGGCCAGCCTGGGTGAAAACTGCCGAGGACGAGTGCAGATATCTGAATGATTACGAAAGGGTCGAGGGGATTCGTTTGGATCCCGAAAATGTAAAAAAACAGCCAGCACTCAGAGCCACTTCGAAACTCATGTTGAACGTTCTCTGGTAAGTAGTTATTTTTTTTTTAGATAAATAATTTTTATTATTTGCATAAACTATATCGCATTACTAATTCATTCATCCATTACAGGGGAAAATTTGGAGAGAGACAGAACATGACGCAGACGGAGATAATTCACGACAGTGAACCGAAGAAATTCTTCAGTTTGATTTCCGACCCAAAGAAGCTCGTGAAGGACTTCCACATTATCAATGACAGCCACATTCAGTTATCCTACACCCACGACGACCATTTCCTACCCGATGAAAATAAGACTAATATATTTCTGGCCATATACACTACCTCCTGGGCTCGTCTCAAGTTGTATGATGTACTGGATCATCTAGGAGAAAATGTGCTGTATTTTGACACTGGTGAGTACTATTTTTTTTTTTTGCGTACCAAATTATGCTCTAGCTTGATATTAGGTCCTCAAAATATTTTACATTTCTGTTTTAGATTCCATCATCTACGTACAAAAGACGGGAGGCCCCGACGTCAGCTGCGGTGATTTTCTCGGGGATCTGACCGATGAGTTAAAGGGGGACACTATCACACAATTCAGAAGCGCCGGACCGAAGAATTATGCTTACAGGACGACTGCCTGCGATGAGGTGTGCAAGGTGCGGGGCTTCAGTTTAAATTATATCAATTCTGAGGCCATTAATTTCAAGACCATGAGCACCCTGATTGATAGAAAGAGAAAGGCATTGGACGACCCTGATGTTGTAGAGCCGAAGAGACGACGTTTGGTAGATAAAGTGCGGGAAGGTGAATCCGGCGTACCCAACAAGGTGTTCATAACTGAAAAGAAGATATGTAGAGGTAGTGCCCGTCCAATCCTATACAACAGAATTCAAAAGAAGGTATACAGAGTGGTATACACGAAGAGAGTGATACTAGAAAATATGGACACTATCCCTTTCGGATATTGAGAGTAGTTTATAAGGAATATGTGACACGTTCGTTCGCCTTAGGCATGTCATTAATACCGTTCTTACCGAATTCCAGCTACGTGATCGCGGGTGCGACAAAGAGCGGGAAAACCAGATGGACTTTCCGCTTCTTACAAAATATAGAAGACATGATAGACGGCCCTCATCCCCAGAAATTTCTATACTGTTTCGGAGTGCATCAGGACTTATTCGATGAAATGGAAATAGCCATCCCTCACATAAATTTCCACGAAGGTCTTCCCTCCAAAGAACTACTGAGTGAATTTGCGGATGGTACGACGGCTATGATAATTCTGGATGATTTGGCTCACAAAGTTTTGGACAATTCCGATATGGAATGTTTATTCACACAAGGCTGCCATCATAAAAACTTATCAGTTATATTTTTAACTCAAAACTTGTTCAAAAAAGGTAAACACGCAAGAACTATAGCTTTGAATACTTCCTATACCATTCTTTTGAAAAGCGTGAGTGATGCGAATCAAATAAAATATTTCGGCCAACAGCTGTTTCTGGGAAAATCACGTTTTCTGACTGATTGTTATAAGGATGCGGTGTTGGACAGACCCTATGGATATCTCATAATCGACGCTACGCCTAATACTGATTCAGAGTTTCGTGTAAGAACTGACACCTTTCCCGGTGAATATCCTATAATATACAAATCTTTATAAGGATGAGTGCCAGGATCTCTAGAAATGCAGCGTTCTTGTCACTACTCGCATCCTGTTCTAGGAAGCAGTTAATATCTCTGTTGAAGACGGCTACTACGGACCAGATAAACGCATTATCGGAAATATGTTTGAATGTGTTGCAGGGTGTTTTGACTGTTACGAATATACAAACATTAGTGCCTTTCAAGAAGTTTTATAGACTCTTGGCTGACGAGAAATATAGCGTGCTTAGGAAGAGACAAAATTCGCTGAAAAATTTGAAAGCAGTGCCTCTGTTACTCAAGGACGTACCGATTGAACATTTATAATGTCAACATATTCAAAAAATGTGGTCATACCTTATGACAAATATGAACGTTTACTGAAAAATACCATCAAGAAAACGGCTGTAAAGACTCAATCACCTACAACGTCCTCAGCAATTCGGAAACCATCGATGATGAAGAAGATAGATAAACCACCGGGGGAAAGATTATTGAATAAGAAATGGATATATATGTCAAAATAAAACTTATATTTGTATTATAATTCAATGTTGTTGTTTTTCTATACCTTCGGTGGGGGATCCCCTGAAATAACGAGACGAAACTTATGTTTTTATTTTTCAAAATTTTTTATTTTCAACACTAATAATATACACAAAAATATTAGTTGGCAGATGACACATTGCGAGCCTCGTTTATGCTGAAGTGTGATGGAAAAGTCCCGTATACCAATAACACTATAGTCTGCGACAATGCTTCTGTGAACTTAATATCCATTTGCGCCAATCCCTTGACCACCGGTTGTCCGTCTTCGATAGATCCAGTCGGGTCAATACAGTAAATAGCATAACCACCGTCAAAATCCTCTCGTGATATGGACGTTCCGGGATACGCTCGTACCAAGTTACTGTAAGCTTCGAGATAATCTTCCTTCCCGTAATTCATGCTCAGTGGTCGGCTAGGTAATGACTGTCCATTCACTGTGAAAGCCACGCTACTGCAATTGAAATGTTGAAAGTTCAGTGGATTTTTCTTGTAATTTCCATTAAATCCCGCAGCATCAATCATAACCGCTATGATACGCCGAGGTATATCTCCTTGAAACAAGTCAGTGGCTGTGAAATTGAAAGACCCTTTGGCGATAGAGAAAGCCTTCACTGCGGATCTCAGGTAGGGATAAATGGCATCAGATTTTTTCAACCGTTCTTCGATTTCGTTGGTAACACTAGGAATCATTTTGCAAAAGCAAACTCTGATACTAGCACCGGTTATTTTAACTTTGTAATTTTCATTCTCTTCGCCATTCATTAGTGCGAAAGCATTCTTCACGGGCCATAATTTAATGCGGACGGGCACACCGTTGATAATATATCTATCCTGTTGGCACAGATCATGTAGTATCGGTCCGGAAACTTTTATTTCTTTGCTTTCCGCCGTGAGCTTCGCTCTTTCATAAAAACCTAGATTGCCTCCGATGGGTGTTGTATCGTCGAATTCGTTGGGCGTGTCTTTGTACCACATCCGCTGTTGTAGACCATTGTTGATAACATTTTCATCCGCGCTCAATAGCACGTCCAGATAAGACTTGTAAGGATAAAACGGTCCTAATGTTGATAACGTAGTTTGCTGAAGCTCGATGTCGACTGACGAGAACAATGAGTGGACTGGTGCGTTAATAATTCCTACTTTTGAAGTTTTTTTCAAAGCGCTTCCGTCACCTTTCACAATTTTCAAAGTCAAGTTTAGAAAACTGTTTCGAAAATCAATATATTTCTGAGACGTCGATGGTACGTTGAACTCTATAGGAGCACCGTCTACTATCTGGTTAACGGGGTTGTATTCCATCCATTCCCTTTGCATAACTTCCGGCCTTTCAGTAGCCTTCGAAAATGTAGGTAAGTTACTCATTTTGGTGAGGAGAATATGTCGTTTGCGGGTTCCTTTTTAACTTTTCCAATGTTTGTCTTCTTCGCTTTTCCTGCTTTTATCTTTTTAACTTTTATCTTCTTAGCTGCGGCTTTCCTTATAAGTTTTTCAGGTTTCGCTTCAGTCTCGGGTAGGTACTTCGAGTCATCGTAGGGTACATATTTTTTAAGATCAAAGTCATAATAGTACGGAGTCCCCATTATGGCTAAAGTTCAACGTGTACTCTGAAGTAGTAATTTTTATAGGCGCCAAATTACCATCCAAGACGTATACCCTTATAAACTGCGGGTCAGTCCTAGTAACGCGCACGTCATGACTCTTACCGTACTTATAAGTTGATTTACTGCCTCTATAAATAACTCTTAGTACGGGTGCCATTTTATTATAAACGAATGAATGTTCGCATACGTCACAACATACGTACATAACGTCATGCGGGTCCTCGGGTTTTATAGAAAATTGTTCCAGGCAACACGTCCATCGTGAATCTAGTAACCAATCAGCGGGTAGTGGCGTTGTGAAATCACCCGCTTCATTTCCGGGAAAAGAATCGTCACTATGACGGCTAGATAAGTATAATCTCATCACTTTCCGTATTTCACTAGATCAGTTCTCGATATCCAAGAGTCGTATTTAGAACCCCAATTCAGCCAACGAACTAAAACTGTGTTCCCGCACCTTTTTAGTATTTTCTCGATTCTGTAAACTGCATCAGGGTCCACTTTAATTGCTTGTAATTCTTGCGCGTAAAATGAGCCTGTGACTTCTTTCTCGTCCCAATCTTTCAACTTGTAAACGTTCACACATCCTCTTCTATATCGCAGTACCACCGTGAAAATTTCACCCGTCCACTTCTTATAAAATTCTTTGTCATAAACTCCTTTGATGTGTGATATCCTCACTCTGTCACCGACCTTGAACTCGTACTTTTTTAATTTGACACTACCCTCTCGAAGAAGTAGTTTCTGTTGATAGCGCACCTCAGATTCGTTGCCTTTATTAACTGACGTCGGTGTGTAACCGGTGGAACGGTGTACCATGTTATTGTAGCTTTCCACAATATCCTGCAATACACTGAAATATTCTTGAATACTATTGTGAACGAGATATCTATATAACCTCGTCTTCAGGGTCTTTATTAATCTCTCCGCGTAATTGGCTTTAGTTTCATTTTCGGTCGACAGGTATTTGATTCCTTCCCGCTTGAATAACCTCTGAACGGGTCTTGAATTAAAGTCCGTCCCCTTGTGCGTTCTCAGTATGGATGGTCTACGTGTTTCATGAAGAAACACATCTTCGAAAGCTTCACTGACGTGTTTCGCATCTTTCTTTATCAAGGCACGACACCAAGCGTATCTTGAAAATACATCGATTATAACCAAAATGTATTTATAACGACTTCCTGAAGCAGTCAAGTCTGCCAAATCACAGTCCCACAACGAGTCTAAGCCTTCAACCACGACTCTACTTCTAGGAAATTTGTGTCTAGATGGTTTAATTAGCGTATAGGTCTCTTGAGAACTGAACCAATCTCGAATTTTCTTCCTGCTGATAACGTGTGATCCTTCAGCTTTAACAGCCTGATATAGTTTTTCAACTCCTCCGAAACTACCTGGTTTACTCGGGTCATAATACAGAGAATGTAGATATTCATCCATTACTGCAGATTTCGAGTTCTAGAATTTTCGGTAGCACCTCACGTACGATCTGTCGTTGATTCTTTATACCCGTTATTAAAATAGATCCACTCAGGTGACAAGCGAAGTGGATACCCTCAGTGTAGAATGTCACAGCAGGAATAATTTCTGGATAATAGTTACCACCGAGATATTCGACCAATAACCTTAATGATAATGGGCTGCATTTATGAACGGCTGACATGGTAATTATACGAACTCTGGACAGGCATACTGGGTATCCGATCTTTTGAATTATTCTGGCATACTTTCGCAGTCTTCGAATTCCATCTTCCGCGTGACTAGCAGCTCCCGCACACATAAGTTTACCCGTCTTATAGAGCCAGCATGATCCGCCTATAGAACGATTCCTCCAAATTAAGAAACCCCTCTTACATACGACGTTACGTAGTGCATTAGCCAAATATATCACATCCACAGGACATCCTAACTGACTGGAACATACTACATTAGTTACGCGTACCATAGTGACAACATTATGATATACACATTACCTTTTATACCACGACGCTTCTTCTATTTATAGTAGGGGCCGGAAGTAGGTACCCAACAGACGAACTCAATAGACTCGTCCATAATGTCGAGGCCTCGTGACCTATTGACAAATTAACGATAGATGTGATTACTATCGTATAAATAATAATAATTTGACAGAAATATACAATCTCGGATCTAGGTACTTTCTGGCCAAGCCAATACCACTTTTCTGAAGAACCGTCACTCTCCATAATAAATTATTATAAAATAGTACATTCACAACCATTATAACGATATCACGTGACATAGATAATACACTGATAAATACACCGTATCTAAATAATAATATGCTAATGGGGATCATAAACCGACGCGTGGGCGGAGAATATAGGTCAAACACCAACGGTAGTACTGCAGAGAATGTAGGTCAAACTGTCTAGACTGGCACCAAACAGGCGGGGTATCATCATCATCATCAGACGGACCCGTCGTTCGGCGACTCCCATCATGCCATTGTAAATTAATTTGTAGAAAATGAATCGACTCGCTCCTATTCTAACCATTTAGACACACTTATTGCTTTTCCTGTAAATTCAACAGAACTACCGTCTTTATAGAAACACAAAAAAAAGAAGCTTCAGGGCTGGATGGAGTCAACTATGAGTACCTTCTCTATATGGGTGTACTAGCTTAGCCGAATCACCGAGTTGTTTTTTCAATAATTGTTTACAGATGGAGTAGATGTATATTCCATAAGCAACACAACAGGGAACATGATATTATTTTATCACTACATAAAGGTGGATATAAACCTAAAGAGTCTTGTGATAATTACTGCGCTATAACAATGCTGTCTGTAATATACAAATCATTCGAAAAACTAACACACACAAGACTTGAGCTGTATAAGCCATTATTGATAACGCCTCATCCCTCGCTATAGGGGTTCCAGCGTGAGGTCAGTGGTTCTAAGACATAATCTGTTCTGACCGAATGCATTTCATGTACGTCCGAGAGGCACAATACGTTATTTTCTTGCTTCATGGACTTATGGAAATCGTTTGACACTGTATGGATCAACGGTTGGTTATTGAGCTATTTGAAAAGCACGTCCGGGGCAAAACGTGGATACTTATAGCAAAATCACTTAAGGGTATGCAATGCTGCACTCGTTTCCAAAAATACAACTCATGCTGGATACCAATGTTGAGAGAAGCAAGCTTATCCATAGATAACTTATTGTTCGAGCTGAAGAACTCAGCGTATGGTTTTAACACGAAGACCCTTAGTGCACAGCGCGCTGTGTGTTTATATTGTTGTTTAACCTGCTTTGTTATTTTCACGTGACATACATCGGAAATCTATCTACTAATATATTGCATGGGGATGTGAGGATGGTATACGAAATTTAATTCACACATGAACCGTTCGAGCTGTTTGTTTATATCGGTGTTTAACATGTTATCCAACACCGTTTAGTGTATTTTTTCATTTATTTATACGCGATAAATATCGGCATGTTATATTCTAAATGAATTGGGATTGTAATTAATAATCATTTCACACGTTAATCATGCGTGCTTTTTGTAAATATTGACATTTAGTGAACCTTAGGCTCGGTATCTACACCTTTTTTCATTGTATGCGGATTATATCTTAGCTATGATTAATAAAGATGTTATTAAAGTTGAAAAGTTCCAACACTAACCCTTCACATTGGTTGTTTAACATACAATGCGGCCTAATTCTAAACATCGGTTTATGTCTGTGTATTCAGTATATATCAGAATGCTATGTGAATTGAACAATGTTCAGAAATTAACCCTCTTGTGGCCATGTTTTAATTGATCCTCATGGGGGCATATTTAGTTAGTCCTCGTTGGACCATATTTTAATTGACCCTCATGGGACTATGTTTTATTTAACCCAATGGGACCGTTGTTAATCATCACTGATGACACCATATTTATATTTTAATTAGCTCTCCTAATGTTAACACACATGTTACCATATTTTAATTGACAGTAGTTGGACAATATTTCAATTAACCCCATGGGTCCATATTTGTATTAACCCTCATGGGACCATATTTTATTTAACCCTCATGTGTCCATGTTTTAATTTACCCTCATGTGATCATTTTTTTTAATAACGCTCTCTGGGTGTGACCATATTTCAATTAACCCTTATTGGACCATACATGTATTTTAAGTAACCCTCGTGAGACCACATCTTCAGTTGATATCAGGAGTGCATTAACTGAGGCCATTCTTAGATCATCATTACACCCTCTTATGGTGTATATTGGCAAGTATATGGAATAAATGTGATTAAAACTTACTCGGTGATTGCGTACTTGGATGGACTAAATGTGACCAGAAATATACTCGGTATTTGCGTACTTGGACCATGTAACGAATATCGACAATTTTGGCCGCATTATTATCCTGCATGCAATTTCATGGACTTTTCATACTTCGATTTCAATAGAAATTAGAACAGGTATTTGCTTACTAGGAAGGACTCTGTGTGATTAGAAACGTACTCGGTATTTGCGCACTTGAACCAAGTAACGAAGGTCGAGAGTTTTTTGGTCTGGTTATTATTGTGCATGCTATAGCATACACCATTCATAATTCATACTTCTATTTCAATAGAAATTAGAACAAATAACAAAGAAAAGATACATGCCAGTCGAAAACAATTCTAATGTCGTATAAGAGAACGGAGAAACTCATAGTTTAGTGTATTTCCCGCGTCAACATAATACCGTGTCAATCGTCAAAGCATTCGTCACTTCTTTGGCAATGTGTGTGTGGTTATTGGTGTATCAATGCAATGGCTGTTGCATGTTTGGCGAGTCACATGTCAGAACGTATATATGTACATGTATGCGCCCTTTGTGAAAACATACCATTGTGGTGTGTAAATATTTCAAAATAAACTTTAGTTGGCACGTCCGATTTAAAAAATGTTTTCACATCCTTTCTCACCAAGTGTACAGTGTATACACACACTAGCACATATAATCAACTACATAGTCCTTACCTATATACACGTTTTTCACAATCACTATATTAAAATTCTAATGTATTTTATATATGCCTATATAATAATATGATCTTGAGGGCGTTAGCATTTTTGACTACGGTTTTCTTGTTTATCTTCTACGCATCAACACATTAAGCAGCGCGGAAATGGCATATGATCTAATTATTGAATCACGACCAAGCGCTGTTTATAACAAAACCCATGAAGAGATACACATCTTGTCGCACAGTAATGTAACCTGAAATATGGACTTAATTCAAAGTTGTCTACAAAGAAAAATATATATAATGCGCAAAACTTTGCACCATTAATCACACTCATCTACTCAATTCGAAACTGTTATATCGTTCTTTACACTGCCTCGCGAAATAACGTATCAGGGCTAACAACTCTACTTTGTAGATGACGTTAGTTAGCATGCACAATAATAACCAGACCAAAAAACTCATTATCCATAGAGTTCTTTCCCTTCCTACCTATCACGTCAAACAGAAGCGCGGAAATGGCATGACAAAAATTCCGAAGCCCAGTATAGTTTATTTGGGTACCCACCCCGTGGGGACTGGGCACGCACATGCTGTCTATATGAGTTGCCGCCATCGCTGGATTCAACAGTTTACTGCATATTGACTGATATACTGTGCATGATTCCCATGGGGTGGCCCCCCCCCCCAATACAAATTATTTCTTCGTACATAAGAAGAATAGTTCACCGCCAGCTAACATTGCTATTTTGTATGCATACTATTTACTTGGTTCTGTTAATTTCTTGTTTCTTTGTTTAAGTCTCTCGTCGTTGATACAAATGTTCCAAGCCATGCCTGCCAAACATACAATAACATAAATGACAAACATACTCACACTTGCACATCCGATACAAACGCCCAGCAGTAATAATGTATATTATTGCCCTCCTAACTATAAAGTAACAAACGCAGAATTGAACCTGTATCGGGCTCGAATTTAAATTCGCGCAGTACTATTTTTCGCGCCCCCATCGGTGCGCGAATTTAAAACTAAAATACTACGACTCCCAAGTTTAATCTAAACCACAGTCCATATGAAATACAAGATGGTTCTGTTGCTGAGTTTACATTTATTATGAACGGTTGAATAGATAATTACGCCTATAGGACAGCCTAGTGTGCATATATTTACATTTGGTTAACCGCTATCAAGATCATTGCTCACAATTCAAGCGATAAATCATGGTGACATAGACAATGTTGAAATGTTTGTATACGAAATACTAGTATTCCAAGTCGCCACAAAATTGTGATGTATGTAGTTTCTAGGTTGTCTACACGATGTAAATCCGCCGCGATGGTGTTTAATAGTACACATATACTATCTCCAATGATTAAGAACCGAAATTGTCATGAGCGCCAAGATATATGCGAAAATATCACAGAAATATTACGAAAATCATTTTGTCAGTTTTGAATTCGCGCAGCTAAGTGCGCGAATTTAAAATGCGCCAATTCAAAACTGGGCGAGAAATAGTACTGCGCGAATTTAAATACGAGTAAGGCATGCAGGAATAATGCTTTTCTTTGAGTTACGTGCCAAGCGACTATCCGTGGAACTCTCTTCCCAACAATCCTTAGATTTTATATGACAATCGACTTACTGTTTACAAACAGTTGGAAATTTGCCAACCATATAAGGGGGATATCAGGTAGAAAATTAGCAAAACATGGAAAGTGTGAGGCCATGCCAGTTGCTACGACTTTGCAATGTTCATGTTCAAATTTCAAAAGGTTCTCACATCGGAACGAACCATGCAATTTTCAGGTTTTCATCTCAAAATGTTCCCATGCATGGCCGAAATGACTACTGATTCGTTCAGAATAAGCTACCATCCAGACATGAATGGAACAGTCGGGAAAAATCAAAACTTACGGTGGTGCAACTGGAATTAAGCAAATTTGTGTGTGTTTTGTATGGTTCAAGGGGGTGCAGTTGTAAATTTCCAAGGTGGACACCACCAACGGAAACATTATAGCCACGTTCCTGCATACAAACAGAGAACGTGGTGGATGAGGTGGCTAGAATATAATAGGAAAATACATCGAAAATCGAAATAGGAAAATACAGCGAAATAGGGCGAAACATAGAACGAAATATAGAAATATGAAATTAGTTTTATAAACGAAATAACGGAGATATTTGAAAAAGTGTCTTTGACGAAATAACGGACATATTTGAGCAGGATACACTTTTCGATTTAAATACATTTACAAAAGTGGCTTTTTCGCTAAATGTATATAAATATAAGGATTAACTGTCATGTGGACTATTGTTATGGAGATGTAACCGTGAGGTAAGTGGTCATAACTTGTATGTAAAACCCTTCGGGTTTTACACAAGTTATGTCCACTTACCTCACGGTTACATCTCCATAAAAACAGTCCACATGACAGTTAATCCTTATTTGGTATAAGAACAAAATATCTCTATATTTTAATAGTCTATCTGTTAATGGTTGTTTTAATGGGTGTGACTATTTTAAGAGCAATGCTCACCGCGAAGGCCAGCGTGCTTTTAAGTCTAAATATTGGACTGAAATGGCCATCTATTCTGATCTATTGGGATGTGTCCAACCTTGGGGGTTATCAGGTTGGAAATTCCAACACTTGGAAAGCTGAGACCAGTCTAGTTGCTAGGATTTAAACAATTCCCGCACCAGGCCGAACCATACATTGCAGGTTTTCATCTCAAAATGTGTTCATGCATGGCCACAACAAGGGGGGGGGTCGTGCAAATTGAATTTTTATGCAAACTTGTGAGTTTGGTATGGTTAAAGGCGGTACAGTTGGACATTCCAATGTTGACATCCCTCCACAAACGGAAACCCTCTCGATCTCGCTGGGATGCTGCTCATATATGAGTACAATAAACATCACCTAGAGATGGTGGGTCCGCACTTTGCTCAACGAAGATAACCGACGAATTCAAATCTTCCTGGGTATCAAGTTAAGAACAACGGGGGTACGTGGTGCTGATGTTAAACAAAACAAAGAAATCAAATAAAAAGTAACACAAGTTAATCAAAAGCATACAATATATTGTTATTCAAATTGCATGAATAATTATATAGGCCCATATATGCTTTATCAATGCCAAAGACTAACATCCCATTGTCCCTACTGTTAGACCCCGCACCACCACCACGACATAAGCAGTCACTTTTAAACCACTACAATTACATCGATATCGCAGTCTGGGTAGATAGTGTTGGCACGTATTCGAACCCCAGCTTGATCTGAATTGAGTGATATCTCAATGTGCCATTCTGATTGATGCATGACCATTTCGATAACAATTGAGAATTTGTACACGCTCACTGAAGTAAGCACATTTGGAGCAATGCATGGATACTCATAGTGAGTCCTGCCACCACCTCCCATATTGCTCCACATTTATGACTCGGGAAGCATCACTTTTGGTACTCTTTGTATCAGGCCATATCATCATATCCTCATATAACGGAGATCCGTAAACATGTATAACTAAGTGTGTATGAGAATCACAGAGAATACACCCTGATCCCATTCGATCGTATCAAGGACGATACAGACACAATCAATTATTGTTGGTGGCCTTGTGTTGTGGTCACCGACAGAGAGGTATACGCCGTTATAATTTATCACCGTTGATTGTTGATGACCAACCACGACCCAGCACGAGCTAGTCGGTAGCTGGCAAAAATGCCATCTAACAAAACAAAACAAAACAACCTTTGCAGCTGGCATTTTTGCAGTTTGCAGTGCAATATTGCCAGCGTATGAACGTACCCTTAGCATCATACCGACTCAATCCATATGCCTTGCATGTGATGGTAATAGCTTTAATTATCGTTGTTATTTTCTATTTGGTTTGTTTTGATCAATATTGCAGATAGCCCACCAAAATCGAAAACGGGATGCAGGGATGATTAACTGGTGATTACTGTAATAATCATCAAGTATTAGTAATACGTATGCATTATCCATGTGTTGTCTGATGGTCTCCTATAAACGGGATGCAGGGGTGATTAACTGGTGATTACTGTAATAATCATCCAGTATTAGTAATACGTATGCATTATCCATGTGTTGTCTGATGGTCTCCTATAAACGGGATGCAGGGATGATTAACTGCTGATTACTGTAATAATCATCCAGTATTGGTAATACGTATGTCTTATCCATGTGTTGTCTGATGGTCTCCTATAAACGGGATGCAGGGATGATTAAGTGGTGATTACTGTAATAATCATCCAGTATTGGTAATACGTATGTCTTATCCATGTGTTGTCTGATGGTCTCATATAAACGGGATGCAGGGATGATTAACTGGTGATTACTGTAATAATCATCAAGTATTGGTAATACGTATGTCTTATCCATGTGTTGTCTGATGGTCTCCTATAAACGGGATGCAGGGATGATTAACTGGTGATTACTGTAATAATCATCCAGTATTGGTAATACGTATGTCTTATCCTTGTGTTGTCTGATGGTCTCCTATAAACGGGATGCAGGGATGATTAACTGATGATTATTGTAATAATCATCCAGTATTGGTAATACGTATGTCTTATCCATGTGTTGTGTGATGGTCTCCTATAAACGGGATGCAGGGATGATTAACTGGTGATTACTGTAATAATCATCCAGTATTGGTAATACGTATGTCTTATCCATGTGTTGTCTGATGGTCTCCTATAAACGGGATGCAGGGATGATTAACTGCTGATTACTGTAATAATCATCCAGTATTGGTAATACGTATGTCTTATCCATGTGTTGTCTGATGGTCTCCTGTAAACGGGATGCAGGGATGATTAACTGGTGATTACTGTAATAATCATCCAGTATTGGTAATACGTATGTCTTATCCATGTGTTGTCTGATGGTCTCCTATAAACGGGATGCAGGGATGATTAACTGGTGATTACTGTAATAATCATCCAGTATTGGTAATACGTATGTCTTATCCATGTGTTGTCTGATGGTCTCCTATTTAATGGGGTACGGGGGGACGAGCAATAGAACAGATGGCGGCGTGGTTCAAAATAAAGTAGTTCTTGAGTCAAACAGTGCGATAATCGTAAAATTTAAAGACATATTAAGTGATCATTTCATTACTTAAAAATGATAATTTACGACTCGGTGCTACAACAATTTGAAGAATGCACTGTTAGCCGATTATTATGTGTCATTTCGTAGAACACGACGTCCGAAATATATATATGTATGCAAAAATGTAAACAGCGAGTCGTTCACTCGATCCGAATAAACAACGATCAACGAACGAGAACGATTTAGTCAACGAGACCACTTCATTAAATGCATATCGAAGAATGGCATTTGTGTTCTGGCAATGTTGTTACATAAGTTATTGAAATTTATTGAAAAATGTTATTCACTGTGAGCCGCAGCAGAGTGTTTCAAATCACTACATATTGCTAATCATTTTATTATCTCACCCGTGATGTGTCAGTCACGTGTTGCAGGTTACTATGCACTTTAATGATATCACCCGTGATCTGGCAGTCATGTACTGCATATTACTGTGCACTTTAATGCTATCACCCGTGATCTGGCAGTCATGTGCTGCAGATTACAAAACTACAACGCATTTCGGTGGGTCGTTCATTCGGGGTTAATATCGTATATCAGATAACATTCATATACAGATATACAACTCGGTGGTACTTGTTTAACAAGCAGTTAAAATACAATCGATGTTTACATGCATAAATTACTAGCATGCAGAGAGAAATATAACCATATCTTATCTAATGTCAAGAAAAAACAAGAACCGATTACTCGCCATGACAAGAACAATACTGACATGAAAGTGGACTGCACGAACCGTGTTTACCGGGTGACAGTCGGTGCACATGTTTTATGAGTATAGGCCTACGTCCTTCCAATCATAGTATATCAACTTAAATCTTCGCGAATCCAACTGTAGAAAATCAATTAAAGGTGCAGCCCTGTCTGCAAGCCTGAGATCGGTCTAGTTCCTGGTTATACTGAAATAATACGTATATTGTATATTGTTTACTCAATTACATACTATTCTACCATCAGGGCCGGGGGCCGTTTACGCGCTTAAGAAAAAGTATAAGATAGGGCATAATATATATTGCCAATCAATATTCGTTACTTTAATGTGATTTGCTCACTACATGGCGTACGTGTATATACGTTACCTACCCTTTGCTATTCTTCTGTTGATATTGCGAACGCACCATGCCGATCGGCGTCATTCTAATATGGCTAAGTTTGTGTCATTCTATACCTATTTCGTTACAATCAAATATGTGTAAATACGCTCGGTCGGATTTGACAACAAATATGTTAGAATTTCCTCAGACAATTTCAGCTTACCAGACAAAATAAAAAGTGAAACATATAATTACAATCATTGGTATTACATAGCCATCGTGAAAATCACACGTAAGTAATATGTCGAAAATGATCACAAAAGCTCATTATCATTATTCAGAGCGAGCTTTTGTATTGGGCGACGCTCGTTGAAGCTCTTCACAAGATACTTAATGACATACAATGTACTATCCTATACCATCAGGGCCGGTGACCGTTTACACACTTTTCAAATTAAAATAAGATAGGGCATACTATATATTGACTCTCAATATTCGTTACTTTAATATGATTTTCTCTCTACATGGCGTACATGTATATACGTTACCTATAAGTATATTATTTCGTGTTGTTATAATGATTGAGGGTACAACATATTATCCATATACGATTTAATTCCCAACCTTTGCTATTCTTCCTATTGTAAACGCACCATAACTATCGGCCGCCATTATATTATGGCTAAGATTGTGCCATTCTTGAGAGACAGGTACAAATATATTTAAAGATGCTAGGTCAGATTTGACACTAAATATATTATAATTTCCTCAGCCAGTTTCCGCTTACCAGACTAACTAAACACAGACTATATACTTGCAATCATGGTCACTACATAGACATCGTGAATATTGACAAGATCGCAAATAAGTAATAAGTCAAACATGATCTCAAATAAGTAATAAGTCAAACATGATCACAAATAAGTAATAAGTCAAACATGATCACAAATAAGTAATAAGTCAAACATGATCACAAATAGCGTTCTGTGTTACTGGGCGACGGAAGCATGGCCGCTCTTCGTTACTGGGCGACGGAAGCATGGCCACTCTTTGTTACTGGGCGACGGAAGCATGGCCGCCCGCTCTTCATAAAAGACGACCGTTGTCATTTGTGCTAGCCTCGCAAATATTCATGTTTTAAAGTGCATGTATATCTGTCAATCAAATCCTCCTATATTAATGGCTCATTGATCTAATTGTTTCCTAGTACCCTACATGTATATAAAACGCACATATGGTGTGTGATGGTGTCATATCGGACGTATTGGGCATATTTAAGCTACACTGAGGACATGGAACTATAATCGTTATGCGACTGAATGGAGATTGGATTCTGAAATATATATGCACCTACACCTCACCAGATTTGTGACAGGCGTCTTCCGCTGAATCTTCTGAACGTCACATGCATGCAGTCGCGTATTACCATTGTCATCAGACGAGATATATAGAATACACTCACAGTAGCCGAAAATACAAAATTGTGGTTTTAAAACCACAATACGCGAGTGGTGAAAATTATGTACTCTCGGTTACTGTGGGTGTATTTTATTTATGCCGTAATTATTATTTCTGATTTATTCCGCGAATTCAACTACTTCGCTAGTTTACCTTGAATGTGTATCCACACCGAGAGACACAAACACGACGTTATAAGGAATGTGTGTCATGCATACTGATGCACACATTTACGTCATGACGTCAGCCTGTTTCTGAACGATCAGTCACTTGGAATTAGCATTCATATATTTCCTAGTTCATATAACATTAGCAAGCTACATTTGATTGAAATGAAGGCGATTTCCCTCATATCTAGTTGATATCACGACAACTTCTAATTTTCAATGCATGTGACATAGGAACTATTTTGCTAAATGCGATGTAGTCCTATGATGGTTATAAATGTTTAACACATGGAATTACGTTTGAACATTTACAACCACAGTAGACACACAATATAATAGGCGATTATGGTATAAAATGATAAAAGACGAACTGTGATATAATGGACAATGGGATGTTGCGAGACTGTTTCCGTTGGCGGTGTCCATTTTACAATTTCCAACTGCATGCATCTCAGTAAAGCTGACCAAAATTTGACAGAACCATTGCTGTCCAAATATTCGTCCTGTAGTATGACTATATTCGACTTTTGGTCTATATACAACACATTTCACACTATAAATACAGGTTTGGAAAACATATTATCAGAACAATTTAACCTATTTTAACCCCAGTTTTCCAAGTGACAATGAGTGTCGTTATAATACGGTCAGCGCGGTTGGGCTGGTATATAGCTATGTTGGACTTTTGTATAGACAGTGATAAGGCGGGCATACATTTCGAAGAACAATGTTGTGATGTTTTTTTTTTCAATATTGAAATAGCTTTGCATATTTATTATTCCTTGTTTGCATCCTTGTATGCATGTATGTATTTAATTAAGAAATAAATACACTGCGGATCGGCGTGTATAGTAGAATTTGATTCAGTTTATGTGGTCAAATTATAATATACACGCTATAATGCGCAGTGAATTTACTTCTTTTTATAATTCGACTCTATGTTCTGGTGGAAATTGTAGTGACATACGTTTAGTCTGCTATAGTAGCCCAGTTTCTAGCTCTGCATGTGTTTTAAAGACTTATCTCGACATGGCTTTCTGCAAGCAAGTATACTTACGTATTGGTGGAGCTGTCGTGAAAATAACGCTATCTGTCGCCATTTTTTGGGAATATTCCTAAACACAAATATAATGGAAATCCTAGCCAGGATGTTCCCTACACATGTATTGGTATGGGTGCATTTGTCGAAACAATAACACTCACTGATTCGAAGCAGAAGAAATAATAGATGATGAACGTCAATTCGGCTTTGACAGGATTATATCGGCATTTGAAAAAAAACGTGATGTCGGTTAGACATATCCGGTCAATAATGCTTATTATGGTCTCATTTGGTTGCGAAAATTTGACTTTTATCTGAAAAATGTTTACTTCGAATACCAAACTGCCAATTTTTCACACAGAGACAAAAGATGTGTGGCGAAATATGGAACAAAATCGCATTTCGGTCGCCATCTTGGTCGTCAGATTGGATTTTGGTGAATATCAAGCAAATTGCCGCCATGCATGAAGAACACCATATATTCTGAAGTCATGTGACTACTTTGTTCCATGTGGTGTAAGGTTTGACCAATACATCCTGGAGTAACCGCCAGTCTATGTGACTACTTTGTTCCATGTGGTGTAAGGTTTGACCAATACATCCTGGAGTAACCGCCATGTGACTACTTTATTCCATGTGGTGTAAGGTTTGACCAATACATCCTGGAGTAACCGCCAGTCTATGTGACTACTTTGTTCCATGTGGTGCAAGGTTTGACCAATACATCCTGGAGTAACCGCCAGTCTATGTGACTACTGTATTCCATGTGGTGTAAGGTTTGACCAATACATCCTGGAGTAACCGCCAGTCTATGTGACAACTTTATTCCACGTGGTGTAAGGTTTGACCAATACATCCTGGAGTAACCGCCAGTCTATGTGACTACTTTATTACATGTGGTGTAAGGTTTGACCAATACATCCTGGAGTAACCGCCAGTCTATGTGACTACTTTATTCCATGTGGTGTAAGGTTTGACCAATACATCCTGGAGTAACCGCCAGTCTATGTGACTACTTTATTCCATGTGGTGTAAGGTTTGACCAATACATCCTGGAGTAACCGCCAGTCTATGTGACTACTTTGTTCCATGTGGTGTAAGGTTTGACCAATACATCCTGGAGTAACCGCCAGTCTATGTGACTACTTTATTCCATGTGGTGTAAGGTTTGACCAATACATCCTGAAGTAACCGCCAGTCTATGTGACTACTTGGTTCCATGTGGTGTAAGGTTTGACCAATACATCCTGGAGTAACCGCCAGTCTATGTGACTACTTTGTTCCATGTGGTGTAAGGTTTGACCAATACATCCTGGAGTAACCGCCAGTCTATGTGACTACTTTGTTCCATGTGGTGTAAGGTTTGACCAATACATCCTGGAGTAACCGCCAGTCTATGTGACTACTTTGTTCCATGTGATGTAAGGTTTGACCAATACATCCTGGAGTAACCGCCAGTCTATGTGACTACTTTGTTCCATGTGGTGTAAGGTTTGACCAATACATCCTGGAATAACCGCCAGTCTATGTGACTACTTTGTTCCATGTGGTGTAAGGTTTGACCAATACATCCCGGAGTAACCGCCAGTCTATGTGACTACTTTGTTCCATGTGGTGTAAGGTTTGACCAATACATCCTGGAGTAACCGCCAGTGGCGTGGCGCAAATGGGACATCTCGGTTGTCCCAACCAGAACTTTGATAAAATATGTTGATAGTCTGGAATTCCATGGCTGGCACGACATTACTATGTAAATTATCTCAAATGTTGAAAAGTTTGACCGTGAGGTGAAGTGGGGGTAACTGTCATGTGCATTACACCGTCACAGGCCGTCCAGCGCTGACGAAGCTGGTTCTAATCCCGTCATGGGGAGGGTGACCGGAATCGTGTATCTGGGCAAGTTTGTCAGTTGCTTTCCGGGGGTCGATGGTTTCTACACGCAGTGGGACGATTTCTCGGTAAAATCAAGCCTCTGCGTGGTCTTTCCGCCACCTGTGAAATTGACAACGTCGTGTTTGGCCTAGCGGCTAGAACCATAAAAAACAAACCAAACTTGCCTTTTTGCACACAATACTGTTTGCCATATAAGTGGCAACTCACGCGTTGTCTCAGACTTGAAGATCGTTATATCCAAGGCGGTGACAATGGGGTGGGTGTCATTAGTTGTATTTATCGGCCCGACAGTTGATCCAAAATGGTGATTGTAAATTTTAATGTCACCAATTGCAACCATGAAGTGACGATGTTGTGCTGAAGATTACAAAACTAGCACAAATTATTCGAGAGCTTGCTCATGCATTTCACAGATAACATTCCTACGTGCGTATACAAGATTGCGATGTCATTGTTTAACTTATTGTTCAGATGCACTCGACGTATGCAATAAACTATGACGCAAATAGAGATATCGGCATATGCAGTACAAATTAGTACATTTGATCTTATGTCAAGAAACCTCTCTCGAAGTAACACAAATATTTGACAGTCATGCCCCCAAACCCTGGTAAACATTCGGTGAACATGATTTGCATTAGGAGTACGTGATTCAAATCACGAATGAATTAAACGTGTGCACCCTCTCTATAACATAAGTTATTATATATTTACCTACATTTTCGCACATTCAACAGCTATTTTCCAAAGCCCAGTATTCAGGTCATATATTGGTCTCGACCACTCCACGAACATCAACTCTCGCTACAGCCTATACCCCTTTACATCTTAAATGTAAGTTTTACATAATTATATAATATTTAACCTACATTGCTGGGCCGTGAGCACGCGTTTTAGCCATTATAAGATATGACATCTTATACATTAACACTATTCATGAAAGTATAATGTGATTTGCTATTTGAGGTCCATGTGTGCGTTGTGTGCCCGTATTGGATAATTATGTGTCCGTGTATTATTCCATGTTCATATATGTGTGCACAATACAAATAAATAAATTCCCACCCTTTCCTATTCTTCCATGTTATATTGTAAACGAACTAAGCCCATCGGCCGCCATTCTAATATGGTTAAGTTTGTGCCATACTTTACGGTATATAGATATAAATAATTATTCGCAATAATATATGTTTAGATACGATTAGTCCGATTAGACATAACATTTGTCAGAATTTCCTCTGACAATTTTCCACTCTACCAGGAAATATACCAATTAAATACACTTGCTGTCATTCATACATTACACGGACACCATAGAGACATAACCACATAATAATAAATAAGTCTAAAACCATAACAGAAGCTCTTTGTATAACTAAAACGCTCTTTATATAATTGAAACGCTCTTTATATGTATTGAGACATTGATGCGCTCTTAATATAATTGAAACGTTCTTCATATTCATTGAGACATTGATGCGCTCTTTATATAATTAAAACGCTCCTTATATTTATTGAGACGCTCTGTATATAATTGAAACGTTCTTTATATTCATTGAGACATTGATACGCTCTTTATATAATTGAAACCTTCTTCATAATCATTGGGACATTGATGCGCCCCTTATATAATTAAAACGCTCCTTATATCCATTGAGACATTGAGACGCTCTTTATATAATTGAAACTTTTTTATATTAATTGAGGCATTGTGGGTGACGGGAGCATGGACGCTCTTTATATTTATTGAGCCATTGAGTCTGGAATTCCATGGCTGGCACGACATTACTATGTAAATTATCTCAAATGTTGATAAGTTTGACCGTGAGGTGAGGTGGGGGTAATTGCCAAACCCTGCCACAACTTGCCTTTTTCGGGGCCCCGGTGGTCCAGTCGGTAGAGTGCCATGCGCATTACACCGTCACATGCCGTCCAGCGCTGACGAAGCTGGTTCTAATCCCGTCATCGGGACGGTGACCGGAATCGTGTATCTGGGCAAGTTTGTCAGTTGCTTTCCGGGGGTCGATGGTTTCTACACGCAGTGGGACGATTTCTCGTTGAAATCAAGCCTCTGTGTGGTCTTTCCGTCACCTGTAAAATTGACAACGTCGTGTGTGGCCTAGCGGCTAGAATCATAATAAACCAAACCAAACCAAACTTACCTTTTTGCACACAGTACTGTTTGCCATATAAGTGACAACTCACGCGTTGTCTCAGACTTGAAAATCGTTATATCCAAGGGCGGTGACAAGGGGGGGGGGGGGGGTGGGTGTCATTAGTTGTAATTATAGTTCCGACAGTTGATCCAAAATGGTGATTGTAAATTTTAATGTCACGAATTGCACACCATGGAGTGACGATGTTGTGCTGAAGATTACAAAACTAGCACAAATTATTCGAGAGCTTGCTCATGCATTTCACAGATAACATTCCTACGTGCGTATACAAGATTGCGATGTCATTGTTTGACTTATTGTTCAGATGCACTCGACGTATGCAATAAACTATGACGCAAATAGAGATATCGGCATATGCAGTACAAATAAGTACATTTGATCTTATGTCAAGAAACCTCTCTCGAAGTAACACAAATATTTGACAGTCATGCCCCTAAACCCTGGTAAACATTCGGTGAACATGATTTGCATTAGGAGTACGTGATTCAAATCACGAATGAACTAAACGTGTGCACCCTCTCTATAAAATAAGTTATTATATATTTACCTACATTTTCGCACATTCAACAGCTATTTTCCAAAGCCCAGTTTTCAGGTCATATATTGGTCTCGGCCACTCCATGAATATCAACTTTCGCTACAGCCTACCCCTTTACATCTTAAATGTAAGTTTTACTTAATTATATAATATTCAACCTACAGTGCCGGGCCGTGACCACGCCATTATAAGATATGACATCTTATACATTAACACTATTCATGAAAGTATAATGTGATTTGCTATTTCAGGTACATGTATGCGTTGTGTGCCCGTATTGGATAATTATGTGTCCGTTTATTATTCCATGTTCATATATGTGTGCACAATACAAATAAATAAATTCCTTTTC
Organism: Siphonodentalium dalli; assembly: GCA_032622095.1. Lineage (NCBI taxonomy): Eukaryota > Metazoa > Mollusca > Scaphopoda > Gadilida > Siphonodentaliidae > Siphonodentalium > Siphonodentalium dalli. The sequence goes on along the minus strand of CP136061.1, from coordinate 258,290,742 downwards.
TATTCTTCCATGTTATATTGTAAACGAACAGAGCCCATCGGCCGCCATTCTAATATGGCTAAGATTGTGCCATACTTTGAGGTATATATACATGTATATAAATAATTCTTTACAATAATATATGTTTGGATACGATTGGTCCGATTAGACATAACATTTGTCACAGTTTCCTCTGATAATTTTCCACTCTACCAAGAAATATAACAATTAGATACACTTGTAGTCATTCCTATATTACATGGACATTGTGGAGACATAACCACATAATCATAACAATAAATAGTTCTAAAACCAATAAGAAGCTCATAGCTGAGACGATCTTTATATAATTAAAACGCTCTTTATATTCATTGAAACGCTCTTTATATAATTGTCTAATGTTTGTGCGCGACGGGAGCATGGACGCTCGTTATACGAGGGATTCGTTGGCAATTTTTTCTTTTTTCTGACAGGAATTCAAAACACCTTGGAACTTTCTTTTACAAAAATTGGATATTTGACAACCACAACATATCAATTGACTAAAAATAATCATATTCGGGAGATTTGACAAGTTTTTGTATTCATCTTGGTGATAATACGATTCTTTGTTCCAAAGAACGCGATAATAATGAAAATTCCATAACGACGAAACCGCGAATTTTGATGTATGTGTGTGTTCTCTATCAATCGAATCGGTTCTCTTCCCATTTAATCGGTTCTGTACTTGAAATATACTATGACTATGTGCAGGGCGTATTGAGGGCAACCCTACAACACCCTTTGTTTGACATAACCGTGGTCCGATTCACTAAGTACATTATGTCGCTTAATATCCTGTTACTAGATAGGTATACTGTTATTTCTTAATATACATTTTGGATTATGTAAATGGCATAGGCTATAATAGTCATTATCGATTTTCTAACGTTCGCTTCACAACTTTATATTCTTACCAAATCGTTCGAATGAATTTCCTGTATAGAACCATGACAGTTGTTATTTGGCCCGAAATAGAACCGTAACACACGTTGTGATTATGAGGCTAATGCTCCAGATTATCAATCCTTATCGGGATATGTTCTCAGCTATCTTACAGAAGAATAGCACATGCATACGTTAAACCCAATGTTTCGTCTTCATAATACGTTTCATACTGTATGTGCCCCCAATAACAATACTTGCTGGTCATTGATTACATGTTGATAATTACACGATCAATCTCTATTTCGGTGTTAATTGTGATCTAAAGTTCAGCTTTTGGTAAAACGATTTATTACATATATATAATTCTGTTCCGAAATGTTTTATTTTTAATCATAATGAACAGAAACAGAAAATCATTCCTGAACTACCACAAAGCCGGCAATATAATGACTTCCGATGTAATAGTTCATACAGTGATTATAAATGGCGATATCCTATATAAAACGCTGATAGCCTGTATAAAACGCTGATAGCCTATACAAAACGCTGATAGCCTATACAAAACGATGATATCCTATATAAAACGACGATAGCCTATATAACACGCTGATAGCATATATAAAACGCTGATAGTCTATATAAAACGCTGATAGCATATATAAAACGCTGATAGTCTATATAAAACGCTGATAGCATATATAAAACGCTGATAGTCTATATAAAACGCTGATAGCATATATAAAACGATGATATCCTATATAAAACGCTGATAGTCTATATAAAACGCTGATAGCATATATAAAACGCTGATAGTCTATATAAAACGCTGATAGCATATATAAAACGCTGATAGTCTATATAAAACGATGATATCCTATATAAAACGCTGATAGTCTATATAAAACGCTGATAGCATATATAAAACGCTGATAGTCTATATAAAACGCTGATAGCATATATAAAACGCTGATAGTCTATATAAAACGATGATATCCTATATAAAACGCTGATAGTCTATATAAAACGCTGATAGCATATATAAAACGCTGATAGTCTATATAAAACGCTGATAGCATATATAAAACGCTGATAGTCTATATAAAACGATGATATCCTATATAAAACGCTGATAGTCTATATAAAACGCTGATAGCATATATAAAACGCTGATAGTCTATATAAAACGATGATAGCATATATAAAACGCTGATAGTCTATATAAAACGCTGATATCCGATATAAAACACTGGTAGCCTACATGAAACGCTGATAGCCTATATCAAACGATGATAGCCTATATAAAACACTGGTAGCCTATATGAAACACTGATGTCCTACATAAAACGATGATAGCCTATATAAAACGACGATAGCCTATATTAAACGCTGATAGTCTACATAACACGATGATAGCCTATATGAAACGCTGATGGCCTATATACAACGATGATAGCCTATATAAAACGATGATAGCCTATATAAAACGATGATAGCCTATATAAAACGATGATAGCCTATATAAAACGATGATAGCCTATATAAAACGCTAGTAGCCTATATATAACGACGATAGTCTATATCAAACGCCGATAGCCTATATAAAACACTGATAGCCTATATAAAACGCTAGTAGCCTATATAAAACGCTAGTAGCCTATATAAAACGCTGATAGCCTTTTATATATTACCATGGTAGCATATATATGAAACGCTGATAGCCTATATAAAACGATGATAGCCTAAATAAAACGATGATATCCTATAACGCTGTTTATGGTGTCAAATTGGACACGAATGGCATCATTGGTCTCCGCATGCAGTCAGATGCACTGGACTAGACTATGACGTGGTACGTGTGGGTTATAATTGGCACAGGGCGTGGTCAGAGGGTTTCCGTCGGTGCGTTCACCTTAAAATTTCCAACTGTAACAGACCCAAATTCCCAAGTCCCAAGTTTTACAGAGTTATATCCCAACCGATTTCATTAGATCGTTACATCCAAGGAAACTTGAACTATATCTTGGGTTGGAACTATTAAAGGGATACTGTACTCAAATGTTGTTGCTGGTTTATATAGCCTACGAGTCGAAGAATAAGTAACCAGATTTCCATTAATTGAGTACCAAGTAATATTACGGATGGAAGATTAGCCGGAATGCGAAAATACAAATTGTCGTTGTCGAATAATGTTAGCATTTTTCAAGCAAATGTAACAAATAAATGTTATATTATATGCATGTTATTCCCATAATATTCATTTAAGTTATTATATTGTCACTAGTCAGTGATTGGCTTGGGTTTACGCCTCGTATCAATATTTTTGTGTACACGATAATGTGTGCTACGCGTACAGTACCCCTTTCAACTTGTGCCGCAGGCATTCTATCTATTTGGAATTTCAATCATGAAACCCCGAGGTTGGACATTCTCCAACTGGTATAGCCGTCTGCGTCCAAACATGTGTCCGATAGTAAGACAATGTCCGACTGTTTTTTATAAATAAAACACAAGTTACACTATATACTGATTGTATTGGGAACTATTTGCATTTACCATCAAGACAAACTTTCACAGATACATCAATAAGGTAACTGTAGCGTGGATCATAAATCCGGATCTATCGAGATTAGCACCATCTTTGGGAGCGCTGGACAACATATGATGATCTAATTAGTCTTAGCTGCTGAGCCTCCGGGCCCCCCAAAACCATAAACCTTATGCTTCTATCAAATGAACTCCATGGATTATATTCATTCTGATGAATACGACCGATGTCGACAATTGTTTTATATCATGGTCGGTATGGGTATATCTTTTCTCGATCGAATTTCTGCATTTGTTTGATGAAACGGGAGCTATTCGTCTCAAAACATTACATTTACGTATGCTCCTTTGCGAGTCGCGTGCTGTCCGAGTTTCGCTCATTTGATTGGCTCTTAACGTGTTTTGTTTTGTTTTGTGTAACAATAATAAAAGAAAGAAACAAGCAAACAAAAACAAAATAAAGAAATGTCCCATCGCGTCTTGCACATATATCAGTGTGATAATATTACGTCTACCAAATCGATACCCTGGTTTATAGTTCAATCCATGCAGTCTTACAAATAGCAATGTTATTGTGGTTTCCCGGCAAGATCTGCCAGGAACTATATACACATTCAAACATTTCATAAACCGCATAATACAAAATAAAATGTGTATATCACACCGTATACAAGGGAAATACATATGGCATTGGTTTACAAATTGGTTTATCGAGATTAAAGAATTGAAATTGCATAGCACACAGGTGTATCTGATTGTTAATGCTACCTGGATGACCGATGTCGAAATCGTATAGAATCTCGAATATTCGCAGCACCATATTTGGTCATATGCTATTGCATGTCACTGCGAAGGCCATTGTTCGGTATTTCTGATCATATAGTTTAATGTACTTTCAATTTCGCTTAAACATATTAATTTGATTGGTCAATACGCTTGTATTGACTTGGATCGCTTAACGCTTTAGACAATTCATTCATAACTATAGCTTGCTCCGCAGTTTATTGCACAGTTAAATTTATGCATTTCGATGAGCCGTTCTACAACTTACATTTACCCGAGATTAGCCTTCACAATTCTGGAACGAATTGATATGCCATAACTCGTGACATGTATCTGCTCCAATGCGCAACGAAAACATCGAAGAACGATAATCATGTTGTATTTACAACATTTACCATTCAGAAATGTGCAACAAAAAAGTCATCCATGAAGAATTTAATGAAAATTTGGCAGCTTTGTGAACGTACCCTTATGGTACCCTTATGTAAAATTATATCACTATGTCGACAATGCCTTCTAAGGCCTTCACTTCGAGTGCAAATATAGACTCTTATGTAGGGCGCAAACATAGTGCACATGAATCAACAACATACAGGTACATACTTGTAAATCGAGTGGTAGATTGATATCCATAATCTATTATTCAATATTTATCGAACACCCAGTGACTTTCAAATTTCATATAAATTCCACTCATGTTATGTAGAGCGTCATTTCGGTCCACTTTGTTTGAAGTTCGTCGACGTTTTGTGCTGAAACAAGGTAAGTCTTTTTTTGTTCTCTTGTACCTAATTTAATGCGACGATGTTGATGTTCCTATTAATTGATGTAACCATGATGTGTATCTGTGAAAGCGATAACGCTAAGTGGCAATGTATAGCTATTTTCTAAAACTTGGTCATTTGTAATCGGAATGTTTCTAATTAGTCTAAGGATCCCCGTGGCCCAGTGGTTAGCATGTCCTGTCTGTTGATCTGCCAATTATACACAGCATACATGTATATCACTTTCCCCGCAACAATCGTAGGCTGTGCAAATATCGCGAATTGTTATGGCCCTTGGTGGAGGGTGTTCGCACTGCGACTCAAGCGTTAAACGATTATTCGGTGGGGTGTCGATGAATGTTATGAACATGATTAATCATCATATGCGCTGCAACTCTGAAAACAACCTCCTCAGATAATGGACAAAATCATGATCGCAGATTGGTGAATTAAGCGGATAAAACAGATTATTATTATTATTAGTATTAGTATGTTTAGGATAAATCCTGGAACATGATAATGTCCTATCTGGTTTGACAGCATACATCAATATATCATTTAATATAAATATTGGCATGTGACGATATCACTCGGTCTTTGACTAAAACTGAACAGTTATGATTAAATATTTTAATATATATCTATATATATATCATGTATATGAGTATATTTGTTTTTGGAAATCGGTCGTATTTGTAAAGCACTGGAAAAAGCCAACTTTTGAACAAATAACGGTACGGCGTTAGTTTGGCACACTCGCATCATTGCAATTCAACATAACCACCAAAAGCATAGCAAATTCATAATTATAGGAGCTTTGGTCGGATACGCAGGCTGCAATCAATACATAGAAATTACCAACATTTTTTGTTTGATTACCGAAATATCTCATGAGTGTCTGGAAAGAAATATCGAATTTTCGATACTTCTTTGCAGACACGAATGAGATGTTTCAGGCATTAAAATAAAACATGTAGGTATTCTTTTTATTATATGCACCTTACTAAAGCTCACAGTTGCTAACATATTCGGCATTTTTACTTTTAATCTTTTAATAGTACAGCAATTTGAACAATACTCGGGATGAATACTTCCTGCTAATCAAAAGTGCACAATTACCTAGATAAACAAGACACATGCAAAGAAATGAAACACGGACTTGAAAGTACCAGTAGGGAGGGTAGTACACAATTTGCAGGAAGGTGTGTCAGAGTGGGTGAGTAACCCGAGAGTAAAAAAACCCGTTGTTTACAACCTCGTGAAAATTTGTTACTAAATACCTATTGTGGCCTTATTTGACATTTGTAACAGATTAAAACATAGATTAATAATTTAAAACTGCAAAAACACCATAATTATGTTAATATGGCCTCATATGGGCCTTAGTGGAAATGACATTAAGCCTTGGTATGTTGCATATGGGGCGGTGGGGTAAACACAATTCCTTCCTGACACCCTTCGGAAAGAAGCTTCAAGAAATGTAAAACTGAAATAAATAAACTTGTCTTGATGTAGCTATAGCCTAGATCATTGTGTGCATGGAAAAAGAGCGAGCAACTATCTCAAACATTAATTTGACTACCAGTGGCTAGAATATAGCTGTCACCACACTGTTCATCAGTGCATCAAGCCAATCAGTGAAATATTTGCATGTCTATCAACTCATATATATGATCTATGACTCTCACAACACCAAACGTATTCAAGTCTGGCATAGTGACTGTTTGTCATTTATTATAACAGAGGTTGCTCCAGTAGACTAACAAAAGTGTTAAGCCATAATGCTAGATAATGGGCTGGTTGACAGACTAATCGGGAAATGGTTAGAAATTATGGAATGCTGTGTATCCTGTACAATGACCTAAGTTTGCATAAATAAGTAAACGTGTCCTGATGTAAATAATGCCAAGATTATTGTGTACGTGGAAAAAGAGCGAGCAAGTGTCTCAAACATTAATGTAACGATCAATGGGTAGAAGATATCTGTCATCAGTACATCAAGCCAATCAGTGAATTATTTGCCTGTCTTTCAACTCAGATGATCTCTCACAAGACCTAAAGTATCCACGTCTGGTATAGCGCTTTGACTGCTTGTCATATATATAAAAACGAGTAGAATCTGTCTAGATATTTCTCTGAGACCCCTGGACCGAGTTCAACCAAATTCGTTGCGGTGACTCGGGGTACACTGGCATACAGATGTTACAATGGTATTAGTTTTTGAAAATGTTTAATTAAAAAAAAAAATTGGTTTTGTTAAATTGAGCAAGGAATTCAATCTTTAAAAAAATATATATTAAAACAATATAAATAAATCAAAATGTTTCAATGACCAAATGTGCATGAAGCGCACAAAGTGGCATCGCTAAATGAAGGCTCTGTCTAAGATCAAAATGTGTGCGAAGTCCCACGAAGAGGGCCAGATGTATCTCCCGATGCTGAATATAGGCTCCCAAAGGGAGCCTTGTTCACATAGTTTAGTATAATAGAGGTAGATTGCTCCAGTTGACTAACAAAAATGGTATGCAATATGTTAGATAATGGGCTGATTGACAAACTAATCATGAAATAGTTCGAAATTATGAAATTGTATGCATTCTGCACAATGACCTACAATTTATAAAACATTTTTGTTTCAATTAAAACAGCTTCTGAAAAAGGTTAAACTGTTATTTGAACTAATTGAGATAATTCCCAGTCATATGAGTGATATCAGTAGAGTTTTATGCGATTTTAGACCGATCTTAGTAAAATTTGGGGGGGGGGGGTGTCACAAAATTGGGAACTTGATCGATATTTAGATGTCAATGGTGTCTGTTTCAACTTTACGCGAGCTTGTGATTTTCTTCGGAAAGTATTTCGTTTGCTTTATTTCTGCCTCTACGTATGGTGGTTCTTCTGTGAACTGAGGATTAAATTATAAGAAATAACTCTTGTTTCGAATAAGTTTATGGGTTATAACCGATAAGTTTGCAGAACATTTACTATAACGCGCGGTTATTGAATTTGTCTTCAAATTGTTCGCTCGTGTAAACCACCCGGTAGGACCCACTCCCCGTGTACGTGGTATCGCCAACCCGGAAGGTATCGCCAAACCAGACTGAATGGGAAAGTCATTTTCTCATATATGATATGGGAATATGTCTGTTTCTCATCGTAAAACAGACAACGAACAACGTATGTGTACGTCCACACGAAGCAGGAGTATTTACCAACCCGCTGTAAGTCAGTTCTCCCAGATCAAATTTAATAATTTGTTGCGATTTTTTCCAATAGTGTTTTTGCATTTCGCTTACTCAAATTTTCGAGAACATCCATCCACCAGTATAGTTTCTGGCCTTCCACGATGCCAAAACAAATGCTGGTATATAGCTGAATCTGTCAATGAAGCATAGGATTGAACAGAATTAAAAATATCAGTGTCATTCTCAATATGCGCGACATGGATGGGCCATTGTCGGCCCAGATAGATGTCAAAGTCGCGGACCAAGATGTCACTAAAACCGGTTATTCTGTGCAGTAAATATGCGTAGCACTTAAGGAGTTATAATGAGTTGTCTCATGTTTGTATGTGTATCTGAGACTGATCAATTGATTGCGAATACAATTTGAAATATTGTGTACATATCTATTACGAATGGATTATAATTGAAATTAATTTAACATCCATCTGAGCATTCAGATTTGGAATTTTCAAAAAAATATGATAAATGAATGATAACGTGACGCTTTGATCACACGCACGTGAATGCTGTCGTTCGTATGCATGCAGCTAACCGGATACCCGTGTATAGTATTAACATACTTGGGGGTTTGTATTTAAACTCCGACATGCACGACGAAAGGCTACGAAGTATCAACGATTTGTTATATTCATGTTGTATACACGGCAATGAAACCGAATCATCTTATTGAATATACAGATATCGTAAAGCTACAAATTATACAATGTCTGGCTTTTTCAGATAATATTGTAACGATTCTATTTTAACCCTGAACGTCCATACATATATGATCACAGTGTGTTATGTGTGGCACACTTGTGTGCCTTCTCATATGGACGTCGATGGGCATGTCACCTCGTTAGTGTGGCTATGCAACACATGTGGTCAGTATGGGCTTACCAAGCTACAACACCACGTATAAACAAAATCAGACTCAGAATGTATTCGGTAATTGTTCGGTATATGATACAGAATACATATTAATACACAATACATACATGTACATACATATATATATAATCGTGGCACATGCAAACATTATAGATCAGAAATTATGTACACGTGCACATGGGGGTGTGTGTTGTTGGTTGGGTTTGTTGTGGTGGGGTATAGGTTGTGTGCATGTGGCTTTTTCCCCCGCTGTATATATGAACGCGCGTGTATGTTGGTTGGGGCGTCTGACTGGGGTATTCGTTGGTAAATTGGTTCACTTTTTTTTAGTATTTAGTGTGTAAATTGTTTTCAGACAAAACCCCGCTTATTTAGATAATTTAAATAATTTCCGTGCGTGTGTTGTGAGATGTTTTTTATCTCAACTCGTTAGAAGTATGATTTTTCGCACGGCATCTCAAAACACACTATGCTATTATCGTATATATATCTTGTTTCGAGTACTATGGAAAATGTGTTCGTATTCTATATCTATTTTAATCAACTTATTTTTCTAAGAAAAAAACAACATTGGCCTATAACGATATATTAATATTAAACCATACGGAGTTAAAATTGTACGTCCACTGAGAAAATAATGATCATGTGACCTTATTGTTGTATACAATCTTTAATCAGTGCAAATTATTCTCATTTTCAGAATCCATACACGCAGTACAGCAGTACCACGCATATAGTACCTCCAATAATATTAAGGTAAACAAGTTTTTATGTTTTATCTAAACCTATTCGGAAGAATTATTAACACTGTTATATATAGAGGATATCCAACGAGTTATGTTGGGATATAACATTTTATGAAACGAGTTTGATAACTTTGATTCACAACGAGTCGTAGACGAGTTGTGAATCAAATTTATCAAACGAGTTTCGTAATATCTTATATCCCAACATAACGATATTAATAAAGATCTTGCATATCACATGAACAAAATTAGAGCTTTATGCCTTTTTAACAAATCAAAATCTTTAAAAGAAGATGAAAAATGTAAAATGCATACATGCACGACGTTGGCTGAGACGCTTCACAACCGTATATGACAGTATTGCGTGCTCTGCCTTGCGACGAAACATATAGTCCCCCAATTGGCCTCTTTTTTGTGTGACTATTTTCGTTAGTGCAACGTAGTTGGACTAATTTAACTTTAATGAACAAAGCAATCATTTTGCAATGCCTGGTGATAGTGTCAAGTGCGGCTTTTCTAAATAGTATTAATCCGCGCTGTAATTTATTTGGTGTGATGCCAAGTATCCAGAGAAGCACGCGGCGATTACTCACTAGTGAGAGATAAGAATATATCTAATGGATTTTTCAATGATATTATAGGGGTTTCATGTGATATAATCAGACATGTCACATCATCAATACAACTATATAGTATATTGGTCAATGTGACCACTGCCTTGAGTGAATTCCATATTAGACTCATACTCTAAAAATCTAATTTCGAAAACAAACAAAACATCGTGATTTTGTTGTCAAAGTGTCACTGGTGGGTATCATTCATCGTCGATTTTACTTTTGTTTCGACCGAATCAGATTTTTTATGATGATTACATGTGATCAAATATCTCGTGGTGAAGTCAGCCTTAAAACTCACACTCGAAAATGATGTGCATATGTGAATTATCGCGTTGATCCGTAACACAAATACTGATAATTAAAATCAAGCTATCTAAAAATTACTATTAAGGGTACGAATGTCGTGTACCCGACTACTGTCCAAACAAGATAATCTGTTTCAGTCATTGCTATGCGTGTACTTGTCCGGAATTGTTGTGTGTTTTATCTTATAATAATAGGTGAGTATATCTGAAGCAATCGATTTTGTAATTTTTGGAGTATACACATATTATATATATCTTTATTGTCCTCCTCGTGTGAGAGTATAATATATAGTATTACACAAGAACATATATACAGTTCAATAAGAAGCATATATAGGTTTACAAACAGTTGGGATAAATGATAAGTAACGTATATACAAAACTGATCCACGTACACTCCCAAGCACACGTTTTAAACAGCTCAACCATCGCACACATTTACCATTTACCACCCACGGTCACACGCACCCACGCACACACCCTCACACACACACCCTATTCAGCATGCATAAACACTCGCATACATTCATAGTCATACATACGCACTAACACGCACACTCTCGCACAGGCACACACACCATCTGTCTGTCTGTCTGTCTGTCTGTCTCTCTCTCTTTCTCTCTCACCCAACCTCACACATGCAGACACGCATGCATACATGTATAGTGATACATATGCACCCACAGAAGACGGCTTTCCAACACACATACACGAGTATGTTAATTATCCTTATTGCAGCCAATGCTGGATTTTATTTTGTACATGGCTGTGACACAATTATCTCGCGCCAGCCGTAGGTTCTTAATGAACCACCCCATGTCTTGTCCACTGCGTTCACTCGATTGAATCCCAGCCACGTATGGCGGACCACACATGGGTTATAATGTCACCAACAAGTTATATATTGAAAGCAAACAGCATGCACTCTTAGAAAGGTTTTGTTGTTCACCAAATGCAATAAAACAAATTCATTTTCAAGATATTGACTATGCGAAGACCCTAATTTTGAAGCGTTATTCCGCATATCCTGTTTGTTGAAATGTAAACGAGTTTTATTGAAGAATTCGGTGAAACACCCGTTCTTCCAGCGATCTGATTTATGCGTTGTTTGTCTTCAATAATTCTATGGCGATAACACATGTTTGGTCTGCCATATGGGGCAGCTATCATTTCGAATGAATGCATTGAACCAGATATGGGGATGGCTCAACATCAAATTGCCACCAATTCCGGATGGCACACCGCCGTTTAATAAAGGCTCCCGAAATTAAGTGTAAGTCATTTCTTCAAATTTGTATTCAAAATTTTAAAAACCAATGTAATTAAAAAAAAATTTAAATAAAAAATGGCCTCTGCTGAATAAAGGCCCCATTTAGAAGCATGTTTCAGCTAATCGCACTATAAGTGGGTAAAATGTTCTAAGCTTAGTAAACCTTCCTGGCAGATACATGTATCAGCCTGACAACTTCATAAGTTCATTTGACTCTACTATACATCAACATATTCCATTCCAGGTCCATTATGTTCACAGTTGTTCTAATCGTGTGTTTGGCGGTCATAATGACCGGGGAATGCGGAGTGTCAACTAAGCCTAATACACACAGTGAAACAGATAACGACACCGGACACAAACAAAGAGATATTAACATCAGATCTGGATGTAAGTTGACGTACATGTATGACGTATATATGCTCCCAGTAAGTGATACAATTTTAGCCAGGGCGGTCAGCATGTCTATAACTGCGACATTTAATTGACAGGGACCTGGCTTATAGGTGTCCGTTTGGGGAGTTTCCAACATGGAATTGTCAATTGCAAACAGCCTTGAGCCGAGCTTCTTGAGTTCGATTTGTATCAGCTGGAATTGGATCTCAAATTTAAATTGGTGAATAATTTCAACCTAACATGATAACATCTCACAGGACTAGTTTTGAAAATTTCCGTTTGAATATAGTCCAACATTTTATTACGGAAACTAAAGGTTTTGAAAAATGATATTTACTTAATTAATATATAGGACATACATATGTTTATTGCTGTTTGTTGCTTTTTTCGTCCCGGTGTTTTCTCCGCTTTAACATTGTTTTCAATAAGCACAATCGACATTGGCACCTCCACCCCACCACATTACATCATCATTTCCTAACGATCCGCTACATTCATCCTTCACCAGACACCGTTATCTCACATTCCACACAGCTGTAAATAAGTTACGTATTGTGCCACTGTGTCAAGTATGTAATTTTGTAACAATGTATACCGGAGAGGGGCTCATTAAGTTATGTAACTTGTGCCCCAATCCACTTTGTATTATTACAAATAAAATATGTTTGCAGTAAAACAAGTTGAAAATTTCCAATTGGTGGTCATTTCAGTGTCAAACATAACACCTAATACGCACACGCTTGACTACCAAAATCGGGGTTCACGATTAGGTAGCTATTGGCATATAGTCGCGATCATATTTAATCTGAAGGGTAATAACTCTATAAAGAATCTACCTTTACTAAATAACGGCGATTTTTATGAGAAATTGCAACACCCCAATAGATCAACTCTGGTGAAATATAAGTCAATATCTTCTATTGGGTGGGTGTGCTTGGGGGATGTTTGGATTACGTATTTTCGATAATTCGCTATATTTGCCGGACATATTATGGGATATGGGAATATATGATAACCTACAATCTGATATTCAATCGAACATCACGTGCCACCTGTGCTCGCGACTAGGTGCCTCTAGCCATCTAATCGCGAACCCCGATTACATATTGTAATGTAATGGCGGCTTAGACAAGACGGATATTTTCGGCGGGAAATTATTTTGACATAAACTCTTTAATAACTGGCCGATCGGCTTCAACATTACAACAAATGAGCTGATACCAATACATATTTACAAGTATTGACATCCTATGGTATAAAAAGTACGTTCTTCCCTAATTTCGAGGCATTGGACTCATGTGTGTACTGTATACAACATGTCTCTGAACGATAAGAAAAGACCAATGGATTCTACTTCGAGCGCCAGTGGTGATGACAGCATACGACACAAAGATCCCAGTCAAGGTAAAAGTAAACCTGGACCAGGGAAGAAATCTAAAACGACAGACATTGGAAAGTCGAGTCAGCAGAAGCTACCATTCAATTCAATAACATCAAGTGATAAATATGACACTTCTATAAGCAAAGCACTTGCAGAAATCAACTCCAAATTGGACACACTTGTAACCAAATCTGACCTCGCAAAAAGTATAGAGCCCTTAGTCACCACTGAACATTTAAATACCATCATTACCAACCTGAAAGTGGAGTATGACAGAAAGTTAGAGACAGTAAAAGATGAATGTGAAAGTAAGGTGTTTGACGCAGAAACTAGAATTGACGAGATGGACGACCAAATGACTCGACTCGCGAGTGAAGTTCAGGACAGGGATAATGATATCGCACAAATGAGATATGAAATTAAGCAGTTGAAAGACAAGCACAACCGCTTGGAGCAGCAAACCAGAAAAGACAGCATACGTGTATTCGGGGTGGGGGATGACAGTGCCAAAGAGACAATAGACCAGTGCGAAAAGAAGTTAGTGAAAATCTTTCAGGACAAATTACATCTCCCTATTGAACAGCGCGATATAAGCATCGCACACGTAATTGGCAAATTTGATACAAAGCAAAAATTTCCCAGAAGTGTTATATGTCAGTTTATACCAGGAGGGCAAAGAACGACATTATTCGAGAAAGGAAAGCATTGAAAGGTCAAGGAATTGTTATCAAGGAAGACCTGACTGATACTAACAGTTCACTCTTGAAAAGTGCCAAAGAATCATCAGCTGTCGAAGATTCCTGGTCAGTTGGTGGGAAAATTTATGTTAAATATTCAGATAAATCAAAAAACATCAAACAGATCTCAAAATTAAGTGACATATAAATTTTGAATTTTTCAATATTGCACATATATATTCAGTCCCTGCATATTCTATATTGTCAGCATAGTCTACCAATTAATACCACATTCACTGAAATAGCTTGAATGTTATAAGTTATGATATTGGAATAGAACAATATGAACTTTTGACTCTATTAATTCCACCAAAAGCAAACATATTTTACTTTTCTTGTCTCAAAACAGATAAATTCAGCACACTCACTGAAATAGCTTGAATGTTATAAGTTGTGATATTAGAATAGATCAATATGAACTTTTGATTCTATTAATTCCACCAAAAACAAACATATTTCACTTTTCCTGTCTCAAAACAGATATACTCAGCATATGAGTATGTACGTATATGTATGTATATACATGTATATATATATATATATATATATATATATATATGTGTGTATAAATTTATAAAGATATATGTTATGTCACAAGAGTATGATATGTGTTCGATGCATGTGCGACATGTCTGTATATACATGTATATATATATATATATATATATATATATATATATATATATATATATATATATATGTGTATAAATTTATAAAGATATATGTTATGTCACAAAAGTATGATATGTGTTCGATGCATGTGCGACATGTCTGTTCAATCACACTTCAATACAATACATGCGCTACGATTGTGCGAGTTCCGTAAATATCATATGCCCTTAAATAATGCTCGACCGGTCCCTCGATGTCGCTTTAACACTTTTCACATGCTACAAGTATGTCACGCCCCTCAAATAAGATAGTTTTCCTTTAAATATCATATACGTTAAAATAGAAAAAGTCTCCCAAATATAATTTGTCACTTTAATTCCTGATGCACAAATGAATTTACACATATGTATGATCAGAATTGTACAAAGCGAATCATGCCATAAGCTTCCTAAGACGGCGCGTTATTAAATTATTCTCGTGATTTGGTTGGGGGTATCGCTTGTTGCCATTCATCTGAAAGCTCTCGCTGAGAGCTTCCCGATGAGTGGCGGCGGGCCATGTTTCCGACTGGGTCCTGAGGGGTTGCTCGTTCGTGGTTCTGCTGTGGTTGCGAGGTCTATTGCTATGGTCGATTTGGTAGTCAGGTCCTTAACACTTTGCACATATATAATCATTATTATTTTATTTTTTTTTATTTATTTTTTTAAAATAATATTTAAAAAAAATAAAAAATAATTTATTTTTTTTGCTCTCTTTATAATATGAAATTATTCGATTACTTTTGAAAAAGATGATCCTTTATCTGACTACCTTGAACTTATACATAACTATGATATTCAATGCTCTATTATAATTTATATATAGGTTCTTTATTTATACGTGCACTAGATATCTAGAATTTTCCATATTGGCCTACCACTATACACTCATGAATCGTGATGAATGGCATACACTGCTTATTACCTTTGTATATATACATGTACGTAGTACTAATGAATCTACATATACATAATTACAAATCTCATGATGGGTCACAAAATCTTTTGTTTTACTCGACTATTACACAACACACCATGTATACCAGACTTAAACTGGATGGTGCTCTATTATAGAAAAAATACCCATGATATGAAATGTGCCACTTTAACTGTGAATGTATGAATGAATTGACACATACGTAGTATAACTAATGTATGTACAAATTATTTGACGCACCAAATTTGTTTGTATTTACTGGTGTTTAGATTACAATGTATAGGTAAAATGTCTCATGATGGCATGCATGTAGGGCATTGTAGGTCACTTTAAATACCCTTAGATATGCGGATTAACCAGCACATACATCCCATGATGTGTCATAAAAGTTTATATATGGCATGTGTCACTGTATTGGAATACCACTCAAAGCATTATGTCAGACTTAGAACCCTGCTTTAATATAGAAAAATGCCATGTGCCACCTTACCCCTTGGCCTTACTACATGCATATAGGCCTACACATACGTGTACTGTATACCTCTTTGTATTTACTGGAATCATGATATCAGTCAGTATTATTATCTTTCCACATTACTTGTTGTATTTTTGTATATACTATATAGATAACCACAAATAATGTATTATAATATGTCAAAAGGACAAAACAGAATATATGCATTCATGTGCATGTACAGAGGTATATAAACATACACAACTTCAAATTGGCTATACCGGTATATATAGTAATTATCAACTATTAATTATTAATACTTACTTCACATTATGGTAGCCTACATATTGTACATTGCATTTGTTCATAATGTACATGACTGAAACGTACGCCTTCAACTAATGATGTTTGCCAGTCAACGCAATACTGGGTCAATGGGTTAACCACCTACAATGGATGCATATTGTAGCTACCGGTACCACGTGTTTTAGTCGAATCCATTCGTATAGCATTGAAGGCATGTCTTTGAACAACACTCTTAAACATTTTGGTTTTTTAAAAAACCAAATTTGGTTTTGAACTTTGTCCCATATATGTAACCAAATTAGGTTTTGATCAATACCATATACACAGTACCATGTGGTTTTGATCAAAACCAAATGGTATTGAGCACTTGATCAATATATGAAACCAATTTTGGTTTTGATCAAAACCAAAGGGTATTGAGCACTTGATCAATATATGAAACCAATTTTGGTTTTGATCAAAACCAAATGGTATTGAGCACTTGATCAATATATGAAACCAATTTTGGTTTTGATCAAAACCAAATGGTATTGAGCACTTGATCAATATATGAAACCAATTTCGGTTTTGATCAAAACCAAATGGTATTGAGGACTTGATCAATATATGAAAACAATTTTGGTTTTGATCAAAACCAAATGGTATTGAGCACTTGATCAATATATGAAACCAATTTTGGTTTTGATCAAAGCCAAATGGTATTGAGCACTTGATCAATATATGAAACCAATTTTGGTTTTGATCAAAACCAAATGGTATTGAGCACTTGATCAATATATGAAACCAATTTTGGTTTTGATCAAAACCAAATGGTATTGAGCAATTGGTTTCATTCAAAACCCAAATTGGTATTGAACTTTTGTCCCATATATGTAACCAAATTAGGTTTTGATCAAAACCAAATACCAAGCGCCAACTGGTTTTGATCAAAACCCAAACTGGTTTTATATATGAAACCAATTTTGGTTTTGATAAAAAACAATTTTGGTTTCGACCAAAAAGTTCCTTTTTTGCACAATTTATTGATAAATGTGCCATACAACATACTTATGCAACCTTTAAGGGTACTGTACACTAAATGCCCATGTATTGTACCATATCCATACTCAACAAAATATATGCAACACATGAATGAATTTGGTTTTCCAAGTTCGCATGTAAAATTATAATGAAAATTAATTTATGACCCAAGTCATAAATTGATTTTTATTATAATTACCAATCCATTGATATATTAAAGGGCTAATTATAAAAAAGGCTTTAGACAGTCTGAAACAGATGCCACCAGATTCCATTTCCAGTACAAAAATTCAGCTGATCACTTGCATGCTACAGGCTATCAAATTTCTATATTATGCCTTTCATACCCTCCCACAAACATACATGTACATGTATATGGGTTCTTTTTGCCAATTGGTCAAATCATAAATTATACGAAAACCCATTATTTTTTATGGTTTCTACCATAATAATGTTGGTTGCCAAGTAAACAGAAAAAATAAACGGTGACCATGTAATGTTTTTGTTTACGGTTATCACTTATTTACTGTTTACACAGTCCTGAAATTATTATGATAGAAACAGTTGGTACGCAAACAGTCACGTGTTTCTCACATAATTTTGTGATTAATTTTTCAAGTGTGCATGCTGGCATATAACTAAATTCCACAAGATGCTGCAAGATGTGGCAAATTACATGTAAAATTTCCTGAAATCACAAACCTCTGAGGACTATTCTACCATTTAAGTGCTGTCAGTAGCCTTAAATTGAGGCATGCAATTTGCTTGCACATGTGAGGGCCACCCCATTCATGAATCATATCATAAGCAACCAAATTAATAGTCGAAGATGAAGTAAATTGTCCAAATGACATAATTGGTTGCATCAATGTTGAATGAAGTTTTAAGATAAACATCAATGAAGACACAGTGAGATTTTGAAAATTAAACTTTAATTCAAACATATCCAGCAGGAATAATTGTCATCCTAGCCATTCTTCCACAACAGTGTATATTCCTGATGCATGTGCACACCTCACCATTGCAACAATTGCAATGAATTAACACTTAATATATAGTTCATCACACCCTTCTTATATTGAACATTCCGAAGAATGATAGCTCATCTGTTTTACACCTGTCATGCAGTAGAAATTTAAAGATCAGCAAACTCCTTTATATTCGCATCTGATGAATATAGCAGCACTTGACAGCATAGCATGTTACTAACTTCCCACAGGCTGCACCACACTTGTATATTGTGGTGCAATATTTATGAATGAAAAGTTGACGAATAACATATTGTATCTGCACAGCTAACACACATGCCTCCTCTGTATGCTGTGCACATTCTGGTACTAAAGTTTCCAATGCCAGTGAACGAACATACTCTGAAAAGAAATGCATAAAATACTATGTTTAGGAAAAGTCAGATTTAAAGACATATATTGCAGACTTAGTTCATTGAATATTAAAAGCATTGTTAGGACACAGCAAAATATGCCCATGGCAATTCCAACAAAAGGCCTTTAACTCTGGTGAAATTGACGTGCTAAACCAAAACACTATCCCCACCAATAACCTGATGTGATTTTAAGGACAAATTAAAGTGATGTGAAACAATCCAGTGAGGTGTTCCCGGACCTGCCGATGGAATAATAAACAATCATGCCAAAATAATTTATCCAAATAGTCAGAAAACAATTTTTTTCTTCCGACTATTTGGATAAATTATTTTGGCATGATTGTTTATTATTCCATCAGCAGGTCCGGGAACACCTCACTGGATTGTTTCACATCACTTTAATTTGTCTTTAAAAGCACATCAGGTTATTGGTTATTGACCTGTATTTTGTATATTAAAACACACACATTTCAAATTTCATTCAACTCAGTTGAGACTATCTAAAGTTATCATCTGACATCTGGAATCCAAAAGCGAACTAACAGACAGACATGCAGCATAATACATCCCCTTTTTTAAACAGGTATATATGGGTGCATATAAACAATCAGTTAGTATCCAAACACTATCCCCACTGGAATTATGTAGCAAAAACCTGAGATTAAGAACTAAAATTCCAACCATATCCATTGTAGCATTTCAGAGAATACAACGGTTGAACCACGCACAAATGTAAACATTTACTACTTTATTCAGGGCACCTTATTGAGTATACACATTACTGAAATGATTGTCCCACTACTATTATACTAGTCACTGACTTTAATTGTTGTTTTCTGACTATTTGGATAAATTATTTTGGCATGATTGTTTATTATTCCATCAGCAGGTCCGGGAACACCTCACTGGATTGTTTCACATCACTTTAATTTGTCTTTAAAAGCACATCAGGTTGTTGGATATTTACTAGGCCATTTATAAGGCTATCATGGCTATGGTTTATATAGTGTCATCAGTATTCTGTGAATTAAAGTGCAAAATGCAGTGATTATTCACCCCCCCCCCCCCCAATTGCCCCTGTTTTTTAATCTCCAGTTACCCTTCACAGGTATTATTTTATTTAGTCTTATTCCATACCATGACACTTAGAAGTACACAATCTACTAGACATTATTTGTTTGGACTCTTTTCCATAGGTAGGGAGTTTATACCTAAATTCAACAAACAATACAACATAAGCAAATTTGATTTTTGAGACAATGCAAATTTTTTGAGATTGGGTGGGATACGAACCCCGGCCCGATGGCGAGCGCGCCTTGCGACTCAAAGTCCAACGCCAATACCACACGGCCACCAAAACAACCCCAACAAAGGAAGCTTGAATGGCCACTGTATTCCGACGTGGCACTTAGGACACTACATTCACATTTTAAGGTCTCTTATATATATGTATATAGGAGGTATGGCACAGCAGCAATGTTATATATTTTATGCCTCCGAAACATGGCGAGCATTGCTCAATAGGCGCCTGGTGTGTTGTATAGTCCCAAGCATGTTCTAAGAGCAATGCTCGCCATGTTTCGGAGGCATAAAATATATAACATTGCTGCTGTGCCATACCTCCTATATACATACAACATAAGGCTTTTTGTTAAAGGTGCACAATCTGATCTGATTGTCCCCGGATCATCCAGTTACAACATGAACAACAACGGAAATTGGGAACATGTCTCTATTCCGAAGGTTCGCTATTCCGAAGGTTCACTATTCCGAATGTTCACTACTCCGAAGGTTCGCTATTCCGAAGATTTTTTTTTCAAAGGTTAATTCTATATTCATGTATTGAGAGGGTTCTTTATCACGAAGACTCTCTTTTTATGAAGGAAATAACTTAAAACATTGAAACATTAAATGTTATTTTTAAGTTTTTTCGTGGGTTTCCTGGAGATTTAATGACAATATAATACGTATGACGTTATTTTCCAATACATATTCACGTCAGGCAGCCCACACAATTATTGCTCTTTCCGTGCGATTTAATGTCATCGCGTATGGCGTTATATCTCAATAATCTTACAGGCAACAATACGCCAACTAAAGGCGGGATTAAAACAGCGGGACTATAACTCTTAAAGGTACTCAATCCGATAAAACTCCTCTCAATTACTATTTCAATGGCTTCGGGGGTCAAAAATATTTGATTCGAGTCGAGGAAGTCACCCATCAAAGCTCAGATTTGTTAGATATCGATTTTAGAAATCTATTATTTTTCATTATTGGAAATACTTTCTGGCCCAGAACTCAGTCAATATTGCGTTATTATTACCACTTGATTTTAGAGTTATCCATCCTTGTCTGCTTGAATAGATGTTGGTGTACACATCCCGAGCAGATTACGGCAGTTGAAGGCAATTATTAGTACTCATCTCGAGTAAATAACAAATTTCAAAAATCAATATCTAATAACTCTGAGCATTGTTTGATGGGTTCCTCGACTCGAATCAAATATTTTTTACCCCCAAAGCCAAAGAAATAGTAATATAGGACCCTCTGATCGGATTGTTGTTGTTGGAATCTGTTGAGATGGGGACCCTCTGTTCGGATTGAGAACCTTTAATGAATGATGCGAAGCAGAATGTCGTTGACTAGACGGGTATGAGTTGAACCTAACTGCAATTGTGAATTTGTATTGAATTTGTAAGGCCCACTTAATTTTCGAGTCATCGGCTATTTTTTATGGTGATTGATATCAGGTTTTAAACACAATCTGTGCCATAAAATATGATTTAAACACTAATATAGTTCATCACCATTCCAAACGTCTGTATCAGAAGATGCCCCTAGAGAAATCGAAAACATCTTAAATCATATAAAGATTCCCCGGTATATGTCATGGCTCTCAGAATGCAACAGAATTCAACCTACTGTATTTTCAATTGAAGGGGAATAACATTATCTTTAAAATATAGAGTTACCCCCCTCCATTGAAAATAATACACTTTACTTTGCGCAACAAAACCAGATGAACCGTAAGCACAAAAACAAGTCGTTAACCCTGCGTTAACTCAACAAAAACAACATGCTCACAGTTTATTACACCGGATAAGCTGATAATACAGTGTTAGAGAGCTTCATATTTCAAATGGTATATATAGTGGCATATATTTTATACATTTGATCTTGGGGTTCGAAAATTAAGTGGGCCTTGAATGTTGATGTTTTTTTTTTCAAATACAGATTGCCAGTTCGGAAAAACTATATCTCTTACATGTAGTTTATTTCAGTCATCGTCTTTTTAACTTTCCACAATGAACGATAAACTGATACTCTTTTCTTGCTATTAATAACCGATATCTAGGACAATTTGGGAATTAGAAGTGGATGTATAAATGTACTATATATGAATACTAGCGTAATCGTATTTTTCATTCCTCGTGTGGTTTTTGTGGTGGGGTGCAAATTTTGATTCATTTCTGGTTAAATACGACCAGAATAGAAAACCTTCGGAATAGCGAACCTTCGGAATAATGAATCTTCGGAATAGGGAACCTTCGGATTAATGAACCTTCGGAATAGCGAACCTTCGGAATAATGAACCTTCGGAATAGAGAACCCTACCCCGGAAATTTACACCGAAAGCCAATAGTCATCCAACATTACTTTTCATAATGTTATCTTCCGAAATTGATTTGCGATGACCTTGCGAGACCTCTCAATATCTTGTATATCTGTATTATGCAGCATATTTCTAGAAGAAGTCAGTGGAATGTTTGGTAGGCTGACAAATCATCGAGGTGGATAAAATTAACAGATTTGATAACTCAGAGCTTTGAGGGATAGGATCCTCTGACAACTCAAATAAAATATTATTTAAACCCGAAGCTGAAGAAATAGTTATTTAGGGGGCGTCAAATCAGATTAAACATCTTCTAAGTGATGCGTATTTATATAAAAACTTACATGTACAGTTGTAAATTGAATACATCCAAGTTCCAACTTTGGTCCAGTGTATGTCTTCCAGTCCATTTACTTCCACAGCAAGACTTCTAGCTGACAGTCCTCTATAAAATATAACATGCAGGTCTTTTAAAATGATACCAACAAACCTTGAAATAGTGTGTCTGTCATTTGCAGAATGATGTCCCCAGAGAACGAATTTAGTTATGGTACCCCACATAGTGGGCTAGCATCACCAAATTCACCCTCTGTGAACCTCCTGCTGCTGAGGTGTAAGCAGCATGAGCTCTTCAGAGGGTGTATTTGGTGATGCTAGCCCACTGTGCGGGGTACCATCACTAAACTCACCCTCGGGGGACATCATTCTGCAAATGACAGGCATACCATTTCAAGGCTTGGACATGCACTAGTATATGAAATGACATGTACATCTATAGATTTACTTAAAATATCACATATTGTTCTGGATATACATCTTTTCAATGTACTGGCCACGACATATAGGATTTCTAACAAAGAAAACATTATTGCAGGCATGTCAGACATGTAGCATGGTTTGATGACAGGTGAAATACCCATCATGGGGGTGTTAGTAATCACATTCTTCATGACTTCGGGGCGGGCGGCCTTCATTTAGGTTATAGTTTAGAAATAACATTTATCAAATTATGATAATTTCCTCAAGAAGATACTATTATATAGTATAGCATAATTATTATATGAATGTGATATTATTCACAAAACACTCTTTGTGTCAGAGAAAATGCAAGTCGAACAAAAAGAGCAGTGAATTGTTTATAAGCAGAGTCACGATAATGCATCATTTGCTTATATTTGTGTTTGGTGCATCTACAACTTACAACTCACAATACTATCATAGTAAATTCCTTATTTGGTCTGTATTACCATATTTTAGTTAAGAGAGAATCCTAACTGGATAAGGGGGTGAGCTCGGAAAATAATTCAGGCACGTATGCTGATTTTTACTTTTCGACCCTAGTTGGGACTCACTCATCCCCACATCCAAATTGTTTTTCTGTTTTCGGCAGTTTTTTCGACCATATTTGGACACCCAACCCCCATTTTATCACTAAAACAGAGATTTGCGAGGGTAGGGGGGAATTCACTGTAAACAGCTGTATATGAATTTCTGTGCATTCATGGATGTTAACATAACATGTAAATAGGAATGTGTCATTTTGGGGTCATTCGGCTAAAAAAACATGGCTGCCAGTGGCCATCTATGATTTCAAAATTTGCAACAAAATACAACACGATAACTGCCTGCAGCCAGTTTAGCAGTTAAATTACATTATTTCTCTTATTCTAAGGTGTTTTAAAGGTACTCAATCCGATCAGACGCTCCTAAATTACTATTTCTTTGGCTTCGGGGTTAAAATATATTTGAATCGTGTCAAGGAACCTACCTGTCAAAGCTCAGCGTGATCAGATATAGATTTTTCAAGTTAGTTATTTAAATTCTTTCTGGACCAGAAACTAGAGTTTAAACAGAAAAAATTGAGTGGTAAATTATTACCGCTCGAGTTTTCTGTTTAAACCAATTAATAACCCTGAAGCCAAAGAAATAGTAATTTAGGAGCGTCTGATTGGATTGAGTACCTTTAAGCCAAACTCATTGCAAAAGCAGTAAAATAAACATGCACCGCCGACTGGATTGAGAAATATTCAATTCTTTGCAAGAACAATTACATTTCCCAATCATGAAGTAATGTGGATTAGCTAGATTATGAACTGACAGCGGGTAGAGTGGGTCAATTACAATAAAATTTGGTGTGATTTCAATGCGATTATTGATTGCGCCAATAATTTTATCTTCGCCTTCCAGCGCAACGGAACATTTTCATTGAACGATCCGATAGTTCCGAGTGTCCATTCGGAAGTAATGTAGTTTTCCATTGAAATTGATGTTTGTAAATAAATCACTGTTTAATTGTTATATATTCATCAAGAATTTGCTTGTGAAAAATCATTGTATTAAAATGTGTTAAATATTGATGAATGCGTAGTTCCCAAATTGCAAACTAGAATCAAGCATGATGTGGTCATTTTTCCAAGAATTCTTTGAGTGCCCTGTTGGCCTATGTATTTAGGGGCTTGTTACATGAGCGGGACAACTCGGTTAGCCGGGACAACCCGGTCTGCCGGGTGCCTAGGTCATCTGTGCTGACTGACTAAAATAATGGTGTGCTGTTACATGAGCCGCGTCAACTCGTCAAACCGAGTTCGCTGGGACAACTCTGTTAGCTAGCTGGGACACATCGGTTAGCTAGTTGGGACAACTCGGTTGACGTTGACTACCGAGTTGTCCCAGCTAACTGAGTTGTCTCAGCTCACATAACAGCATGATTGATTTGTCCCCACATACTGTGTTGTCTCGGCTAAGTGTACCTTCAGACGACCACGATACACATCGTAAGTGGAGGGATCGGGCCCGACGAGATTGTGGATAGTTTGTTCAGACGATTGCGATGTCACGTGCATTATTCTATCGTACGTTGTTCTAAAGCATGTGATTGACTACCCTACGACCATTTCCAGCTACGATTTTTACATACACACGACTGCGATTACGTCGCAAGTGGATGTAACCAAGGATACGCCACGATGTCGTATCTAAAATCAAACACTGTCTGATATTATTTTTTGTTCTACGATTTAGACGTGAGCATGCGCACTCCATCTTCCTGTTACTTCCTACGACGAAAATCCTTCCACTTACGATTGAATCGTGGTCGTCTGAAGGTTCACTAACCGAGATGTCCGTGCTCATGTAACATAACAAGCCCACGCGAGGAAATTCTTAATTTATTTTATAAGTCAACAAGACAGGTAAAAAAATTGCTATCATGACTTCATTGTGTCAACAGTAGACACTGATAGAACCACATGAATAGTGGTCATTATATCAATGTGAAGACAACTATTTTGAGAATATATGTCTGCCGAAGGATCATGAGGGAAACTAAAAGCTGCCTCGAGGTAATTTATTTTTTTAGGAAAATTATACGGGTAATCAGTATGTATGTCGTAATTTTCTGCCTATACGACCTTACCTGTTTGGGTCCGTGGGCAGCAAGTAGACACAAGTGAGGCTCAGTGGTCGTGCAGCATGTGCTAATTTCATAATTTTCAATAATTCGAAGATAGGAATACATGCAAATAATTTTTTTGATTTGTAATTTGTGCATGATTAAAATAGGTCGTAAATATCGGGTCCATTTATTGAACGACATATAGTCATGTCCATATAAATAAAACATCATACAACTGTTGTTAGCATAAAGTTTTTATATTTAAAACAATAATTATTCAGTGGGTGCGTGTGGAAAAAGTAACCCCTTAGCCCTAGTAAGCCCATCAAATTGTTATGTCTATGTTGTGACATAATTATCTTCATTTTGATTATATGATTAATTAATGAAATATTATAAAATTCAAACAGGTCTGGGTGATCCATTTGTCAATTTTGTGCTTAAGAATAAATGATAATGATTTGTGCTCATTGGTAAATAATTTGCGCTTAAGCGTAAATAATTTGTGCTTAAGAGTAAATAATTTGCACTTTTGCGCAAATAATGAATAAATGTGAAAATGCTTTCCTTCTCTTACAATTTAGTTAGACCGGTGTCAGAGAAGGTACTGACAGGAAGACTTTAGACCAATTGGTCTAGACGTTTCAGACCGATCGGTCAAATAAAGAACATTCGATGGTTCACCAATATGGGATGCGATTTTAACATTTGTACCTTATTTGCGCTTGAGCATAAATATGATCCCTAATTTTTTGATTCTAAAGTATAAGTAATTTGCGCATGGCCTCCCATACAACCTATTCACCTAGACCTGATAAATTCCCATGAATCATGATAATTTTCAAACGGAATGACAACTTTTTATCAAATAAACTGCCAAATGTCTTTTTCAAATTTAAGATTTTTTTTTATGAAAATTTTATCTCTTATCTATTGGCAAATTGTCAACATTCAATCTGTTTAGACTGATTGCCCAACACATTTAGACAGATCGGTCTAAATAAAGATTGATTTGTGGTTCACCCATATTGGTATGGGAGGCCAAATTCATATTTAGTAGCTACTTATGCTTAAGGGTTCAAAATAGATTTAATATTGAGTGAATCCAATTAGTCATAAAGCACTGAAAATTGAAAAATACACTTAAGCGCACTGCCATTACGCTTAAGCATAACATATTTTTATAGCCTTATTACCTTACATATAATGATATAATCTAAGCTCGATATTTGTCAAAAGTTACTAGCATCAGGAATTGGCTGCATCCATTTCAGCTTCAGGGGAGTTTTCACATATGGAATATGAATTACGCTTAAGCGTATTGACATTACGCTTAAGCATAACGACATTATGCTTAAGCGTAATGGCTTTACGCTTACAATTAAGTTTAATAGATGATGCTTTGAAAAACATAATGGAAATCTGAATTACGCTCATGTGTAATGTCTTAATGCATTACACTTTAGACTAATTGGCTATTATATGTGAATTTGAACTCCCATACAATATGGGACATGGTTTTAATATTTACTTCTTATTTGCACTTAAGCATAAATATGAAAATTATGATATTTTCGTGCTTAAGCGTAAATGATTTGCATTTGAGCAAAATAATTTGCATTTACGCGTAACTTTAAGTGATTTAAGATTAAGCGCAAATTATGAATAAATGTAAAAGTACATGCCATTCCATAAACATGACCTAAAGTTCTAAACCTGATAAATTACTGTGAACATGACCAATTTGAAACAGCATGACTAATTTTTATCAAATTTACTGGAAGTCTTTTTGATGAAAATTTGTTATCTCTTATCCATTGACAAAGGCATAATCTTATTTGTTGAGTTTGAAATGTTCTGTCACTTCTCTATCGTGTTGGTGCCCATATATGAGCTTTTGTGCTGATACAAAATATGTGTGAAGATTTCGTGTAAAGTTGAAGTCGAAACCGAAAGCATCCTATAATTAAAAGTTTGTAGATACATACATGTCAAGATTCCCGAAGATAAGATTGTCCGGCCATCAGGAAACATATCTGTAATCACACATTGAACCAGTCTAAGTTATTTGCTGTGATTTTAACACTAGAATGTGTTTCAGTCGCTTCGAAATAAAATGGCGACCTCCAATTTGGCCGTGTGCTCCACGGAAACAGTAACGATAACTCTTGAAGACTATCGGTCAAAACCAATATATGGTATTGAACATGTTCTCAAAACCAAGGGATTCAGATTTGGTTTTGATCAAAACCAAGGGAATCAGATTTGGTATTGATCAATACCAATACAAACCGAATTTATTGTCAGTGAACAAGTGCTTCACGTTTCCTCAATCCGAATGAATGAATGAATGTAAACACAGAATAACTTATATAACAAACGAGAATAGAAATTAACTCAAATTTGATGTCTTCCTTGCACACGACTCACGAGAGAACGCAGCGAATTCCCGAATGCGAGGTCGTCGATCTGACCTGCAGGCCACAGAAATTGGAATCACTGACTTTTATGCAATTTTTTTAGATTTTTTTGGAGTTATAGGCATTCAGGTCAGAAGAATGGCAACTAACTTTGTCGAGATTCCTCCACCACCATTCACTTCGACCCGTGAATTGTAACAACAAAAGCATAAATCTCAGGGTTTTCGGCATATATAGTTAGAAAAATCATTGATCTACAATCTTACCGCGAGAATAACATCTATTCGTTGATTTATTCCAGGTTTTATCGCACGTTAACAAATTTTTTTCACCTGTTAGCTAGGTGGTGCCGCCGAAGTTTGCCGGAACTCCTCGATTCTAATACGGAATGCTCCAGACGGGAGACCAACCACCCACCCATAACAAATAATATAAACACACAATGTAAGAGAGAGAGAGAGAGAGAGATAATGTTTATTCCGTTGCACCGTCAATGACATGACCAGTGATGTGCAAACAATAATTATATACAGAAAGAGTGCACATGAATGTTATATGCTATTAATCATACATGGATGTGTCAATTAAACACAAAATACATATAAATGTGAGGCAGTCCATGAAAAGAATTTCCTCGTCACATAATTGCGTCATAATTGGGTGACTGGTGCCACCGGCTGCATATGCGAGAAATGCTTCTGGTGTGAAATTGTCAAGCAATGTGTATACTTGCACTCCGTGTTTGTTTAGAATTTTGTACCAGAAGGCGTTTCTCAGTTCTTGAATGTGAGGGGAGAAGCAGTGAAGGAACATATGTGGCATCAGGTATGAGTACGAGGAGTGGCAGTGTTTGCACACTGCAGCGTTGTCATATGTAGTTTTGGAGAGGATGTTTGCCATGCAAAGAGATTTCGCCAATATTTTGGGTTTTTCTCTAGCGATCAACCAACCTCTCCATACTGAGTTTGGACAAGGCTTTACCGTGCGGAAAAAAGTCAGATGTGCATTCGTTAAGATGGCAGTAGCTGTTGCGTTAGGGGTATTAATATTCATGTTCACGAGCTCCTTCCAGTGGCTTTGCAATGGAAACATTCCGCTATTTACAAAGGTAGTGAGATATTGGTATAGATTATACCTATGTAAAATTGGAAATATATCCCTTGCGAAGCCTATCAACGGCCGGTTAAACATGAGATGACCATACACATTGAAAAGAAATATTTTTAGTGCTTCAGCATGACCGTTCGGCAAGTTTATGAGCGAACCCATGAATAACAATTTTCTCTTATCTATTTCAACTCGAAGAGGCGATAGTCCGAGGAGTGATAGGGATAGCTCGGTACTCGCTCTCTTTGGTAGGCCCTGAATAATTTTGACACACATACGGTATGACCGTTCGAGAAGTAGGTAGTGTGCTTCGCTGAGACCGTACCACATTTCACAGCCATACAATGCCTTCGGTATAACAACAAGTTTAAATAAATTAATAACAATTGAAGGTGTGAGGTACTTGGTAACTGGTGACCTGCAAGCAGCGAAAAATGTTCGCCTCATCATTTCGCATGCCCTGTCAATATTCTTTGAGCGATTTGAACGATTATTTTGGGGAATGCCCAAATGAATAACGGTTTCAGCCTCCTTTAAAGGGTGTGGTCCCTTCGTTTAGGCCATGTTTATAGTCACAGTTGGCAGGGGGGTTTTAATTGTGTGATATATTACATATGTTGAAAACTGGTTCACTTGGGACCTATACTTATGACTTGGGCACATATAACTCATTAGAAGCGATTTTGGGCTCAGTGTAGCCTAAGGCAACTATATGGTTTTTTTTAAATATTAAAATTAGTATCATTCATTTAACTCCAATTTGTATGGGAGGCCAAATTCACATTTATTAATTAATTGCGCTTAAGGGCAAATAATTACGCTTAAGCGCAATTCATGGTTATATGTAACAAATCACCCCTGGTGAATAAATAGGTTTCTCCATAACTTAGCATTAACTCCTATTGACATGTCACTTCTTGGTTTCATTGGTTTGGATGGGTAGGGAGCTAGCCCAACTTCTTTATCAAAATGGCTGACTCGCAATAGTATCACCTTCTGTTTTAGTTGGAGCGATTCGTGATAGCATTATATTATCTTCGGTATATATTAGTTGGGGCTACTTGCAATAGCATTACTTTCTGTATTAGTCGGGGCGACATTGATTTTCTTCAATTTTCGAGTATACAGGCACACCATATGAGGGAAGCAAGCCCTCGTTGACACCACATTCACACTATATGATCATGGAAATGGTATAGATTTGTGCAAGAGCTGCTGATTTAATAAGAAAAACTAGAGCTTCAGGACTGAGACACCAAAGCTCCAGTAATTACACACCATTTTTTTGGACAGGGATGCTGATAATATGAAAATAGGGTTTTTTTCCCCTGATTTAAGTCAATAAGTAAACCATACAGTAATGCTCTAATTAATCGACTCCTTAACCACAGCAGAATTATGGATAACATTTCAGGATTTAGTCGGAAATATGGCTTGTTGCCATTCATCGGAAAGCTCTCGAGAGCTTTTCGATGAATGGCAACAAGCCATATTTCCGACTAAATCCTGAAAAGTTACCCATAATTCTGCTGTGGTTAAGAAGTCGATTAAATAGAGCATTACTGTATGAGGTAAGAAAGCCCTCATGCAGTGACACCGCATGCATGTATAGGATATTACCATAGTAAAGGCTAAAATCTGTGCAAAAATACATTAAAAACATCAAACAAAACATTACTAGAGTTCCGGGAAGGCGACATCAATTCTTTGGATAGAGGGATGCTGATAATATGTAATTAGGGGATTCTCCTTGTTGAACAAATACTCACAGTTTGACTGTTGAGTACAGGTCAAAATTAGCCCAATGCTCATCTTGTGTTGCTAGGTGATACACCAGGTCATGCTAATAGTTTATGGTAGGTTAGATAGTAGTCACAATTACGCTTAAGCTCAATATGTGGTATTTGCGCTTAAGCGCAAGCGCAATCAATTGCGCTTAAGCGCAATCAATTGCGCTTAAGCGCAATCAATTTGCGCTTAAGCGAAATTCATTATTAAATGTGAATTTGGCCTCCCATAAATTTGGGCACTGTACATAACCTATTCCATCACTGTTAGGTATCTACTTCCAACACTTTTGTTGTTTGTGGATAGGTATGCATCTATGCAAATGGTTTGCACAAAGTTTGGGCTCCTCAGTGGGTTTTAAGGGTATTGAGACAGCCCAACACCCACAGCACCCATGATAAAACCAAACAGCACCCGTGCCTATGAAAACATATTTCTGAATCAGCCATCTCTCAGACTATACTCATTCTGTAAATGATTCCATATTTCACTCTAGAATATATAGAGGCAATGGGAAAAAAATATTTGGGCACCTGAATGGGATTTTGGGCTCTATTCAGGGGAGATATTGTTTTTTTTTAATGGTTAAATCTGTATATTTAACTGGAATTGGGTCCTGTAGAGGTATATACTTCTAGGTCTCCTAGTGTTTTTGGAAATATCTGCATCAGTATAAGAAGATTTGCAAAAGTTTGGGCTCCTTAGTGGGTTTTAAGGGTATGGAGACAGCCCAACACCCACAGCACCCATGACAATTCAAGTTAAATTGGTATATTTAACTTGAATTGGGCCATATGACCCATTATATGTATCTACTTCCAACACTTTTGTTGTTTGTGGATAGGTATGCATCTATGCAAATGGTTTGCACAAAGTTTGGGCTCCTCAGTGGGTTTTAAGGGTATTGAGACAGCCCAACACCCACAGCACCCATGATAAAACCATACAGCACCCGTGCCTATGAAAACATATTTCTGAATCAGCCATCTCTCAGACTATACTCATTCTGTAAATGATTCCATATTTCACTCTAGAATATATAGAGGAAATTGGAAAAAAATATTTGGGCACCTGAATGGGATTTTGGGCTCTATTCAGGGGGGATATTTGTTTTTTTTTAATGGTTATATTGGTATATTTAACTGGCATTGGGTCCTGTAAAGGTATATACTTCTAGGTCTCCTAGTGATTTTGGAAATATCTGCATCAGTATAAGAAGATTTGCAAAAGTTTGGGCTCCTTAGTGGGTTTTAAGGGTATGGAGACAGCCCAACACCCACAGCACCCATGACAATTCAAGTTAAATTGGTATATTTAACTTGAATTGGGCCATATGACCCATTATATGTATCTACTTCCAACACTTTTGTTGTTTGTGGATAGGTATGCATCTATGCAAATGGTTTGCACAAAGTTTGGGCTCCTCAGTGGGTTTTAAGGGTATTGAGACAGCCCAACACCCACAGCACCCATGATAAAACCATACAGCACCCGTGCCTATGAAAACATATTTCTGAGTCAGCCATCTCTCAGACTATACCCATTCTGTAAATGATTCCATATTTCACTCTAGAATATATAGAGGCAATGGGAAAAAAATATTTGGGCACCTGAATGGGATTTTGGGCTCTATTCAGGGGGGATATTTGGTTTTTTTAATGGTTAAATTTGTATATTTAACTGGAATTGGGTCCTGTAAAGGTATATACTTCTAGGTCTCCTAGTGTTTTTGGAAATATCTGCATCAGTATAAGAAGATTTGCAAAAGTTTGGGCTCCTTAGTGGGTTTTAAGGGTATGGAGACAGCCCAACACCCACAGCACCCATGACAATTCAAGTTAAATTGGTATATTTAACTTGAATTGGGCCATATGACCCATTATATGTATCTACTTCCAACAATTTTGTTGTTTGTGGATAGGTATGGATCTATGCAAATGGTTTGCCCAAAGTTTGGACTCCTCAGTGGGTTTTAAGGGTATTGAGACAGCCCAACACCCACAGCACCCATGATAAAACCATACAGCACCCGTGCCTATGAAAACATATTTCTGAATCAGCCATCTCTCAGACTATACTCATTCTGTAAATGATTCCATATTTCACTCTAGAATATATAGAGGCAATGGGAAAACAATATTTGGGCACCTGAATGGGATTTTGGGCTCTATTCAGGGGGGATATTTGGTTTTTTTAATGGTTAAATTTGTATATTTAACTGGAATTGGGTCCTGTAAAGGTATATACTTCTAGGTCTCCTAGTGTTTTTGGAAATATCTGCATCAGTATAAGAAGATTTGCAAAAGTTTGGGCTCCTTAGTGGGTTTTAAGGGTATGGAGACAGCCCAACACCCACAACACCCATGACAATTCAAGTTAAATTGGTATATTTTACTTGAATTGGGCCATATGACCCATTATATGTATCTACTTCCAACACTTTTGTTGTTTATGGATAGGTATGCATCTATGCAAATGGTTTGCACAAAGTTTGGGCTCCTCAGTGGGTTTTAAGGGTATTGAGACAGCCCAACACCCACAGCACCCATGATAAAACCATACAGCACCCGTGCCTATGAAAACATATTTCTGAATCAGCCATCTCTCAGACTATACTCATTCTGTAAATGATTCCATATTTCACTCTAGAATATATAGAGGCAATGGGAAAAAAATATTTGCGCACCTGAATGGGATTTTGGGCTCTATTCAGGGGGGGATATTTGTTTTTTTTAATGGTTAAATCTGTATATTTAACTGGAATTGGGTCCTGTAAAGGTATATACTTCTAGGTCTCCTAGTGTTTTTGGAAATATCTGCATCAGTATAAGAAGATTTGCACAAAGTTTGGGCTCCTCAGTGGGTTTTAAGGGTATTGAGACAGCCCAACACCCACAGCACCCATGATAAAACCATACAGCACCCGTGCCTATGAAAACATATTTCTGAATCAGCCATCTCTCAGACTATACTCATTCTGTAAATGATTCCATATTTCACTCTAGAATATATAGAGGAAATTGGAAAAAAATATTTGGGCACCTGAATGGGATTTTGGGCTCTATTCAGGGGGGATATTTGTTTTTTTTAATGGTTATATTGGTATATTTAACTGGCATTGGGTCCTGTAAAGGTATATACTTCTAGGTCTCCTAGTGTTTTTGGAAATATCTGCATCAGTATAAGAAGATTTGCAAAAGTTTGGGCTCCTTAGTGGGTTTTAAGGGTATGGAGACAGCCCAACACCCACAGCACCCATGACAATTCAAGTTAAATTGGTATATTTAACTTGAATTGGGCCATATGACCCATTATATGTATCTACTTCCAACACTTTTGTTGTTTGTGGATAGGTATGCATCTATGCAAATGGTTTGCACAAAGTTTGGGCTCCTCAGTGGGTTTTAAGGGTATTGAGACAGCCCAACACCCACAGCACCCATGATAAAACCATACAGCACCCGTGCCTATGAAAACATATTTCTGAATCAGCCATCTCTCAGACTATACTCATTCTGTAAATGATTCCATATTTCACTCTAGAATATATAGAGGAAATTGGAAAAAAATATTTGGGCACCTGAATGGGATTTTGGGCTCTATTCAGGGGGGATATTTGGTTTTTTTAATGGTTATATTGGTATATTTAACTGGAATTGGGTCCTGTAAAGGTATATACTTCTAGGTCTCCTAGTGTTTTT
Organism: Siphonodentalium dalli; assembly: GCA_032622095.1. Classification (NCBI taxonomy): domain Eukaryota; kingdom Metazoa; phylum Mollusca; class Scaphopoda; order Gadilida; family Siphonodentaliidae; genus Siphonodentalium; species Siphonodentalium dalli. Next base: position 258,255,401 of record CP136061.1, on the reverse strand, counting down.
GGAAATATCTGCATCAGTATAAGAAGATTTGCAAAAGTTTGGGCTCCTTAGTGGGTTTTAAGGGTATGGAGACAGCCCAACACCCACAGCACCCATGACAATTCAAGTTAAATTGGTATATTTAACTTGAATTGGGCCATATGACCCATTATATGTATCTACTTCCAACACTTTTGTTGTTTGTGGATAGGTATGCATCTATGCAAATGGTTTGCACAAAGTTTGGGCTCCTCAGTGGGTTTTAAGGGTATTGAGACAGCCCAACACCCACAGCACCCATGATAAAACCATACAGCACCCGTGCCTATGAAAACATATTTCTGAATCAGCCATCTCTCAGACTATACTCATTCTGTAAATGATTCCATATTTCACTCTAGAATATATAGAGGAAATTGGAAAAAAATATTTGGGCACCTGAATGGGATTTTGGGCTCTATTCAGGGGGGATATTTGTTTTTTTTAATGGTTATATTGGTATATTTAACTGGAATTGGGTCCTGTAAAGGTATATACTTCTAGGTCTCCTAGTGATTTTGGAAATATCTGCATCAGTATAAGAAGATTTGCAAAGGTTTGGGCTCCTTAGTGGGTTTTAAGGGTATGGAGACAGCCCAACACCCACAGCACCCATGACAATTCAAGTTAAATTGGTATATTTAACTTGAATTGGGCCATATGACCCATTATATGTATCTACTTCCAACACTTTTGTTGTTTGTGGATAGGTATGCATCTATGCAAATGGTTTGCACAAAGTTTGGGCTCCTCAGTGGGTTTTAAGGGTATTGAGACAGCCCAACACCCACAGCACCCATGATAAAACCATACAGCACCCGTGCCTATGAAAACATATTTCTGAATCAGCAATCTCTCAGACTATACTCATTCTGTAAATGATTCCATATTTCACTCTAGAATATATAGAGGAAATTGGAAAAAAATATTTGGGCACCTGAATGGGATTTTGGGCTCTATTCAGGAGGGATATTTGTTTTTTTTTAATGGTTATATTGGTATATTTAACTGGAATTGGGTCCTGTAAAGGTATATACTTCTAGGTGTCCTAGTGATTTTGGAAATATCTGCATCAGTATAAGAAGATTTGCAAAAGTTTGGGCTCCTTAGTGGGTTTTAAGGGTATGGAGACAGCCCAACACCCACAGCACCCATGACAATTCAAGTTAAATTGGTATATTTAACTTGAATTGGGCCATATGACCCATTATATGTATCTACTTCCAACACTTTTGTTGTTTGTGGATAGGTATGGATCTATGCAAATGGTTTGCCCAAAGTTTGGGCTCCTCAGTGGGTTTTAAGGGTATTGAGACAGCCCAACACCCACAGCGCCCATGATAAAACCATACAGCACCCGTGCCTATGAAAACATATTTCTGAATCAGCCATCTCTCAGACTATACTCATTCTGTAAATGATTCCATATTTCACTCTAGAATATATAGAGGCAATGGGAAAAAAATATTTGGGCACCTGAATGGGATTTTGGGCTCTATTCAGGGGGGATATTTGGTTTTTTTAATGGTTAAATTTGTATATTTAACTGGAATTGGGTCCTGTAAAGGTATATACTTCTAGGTCTCCTAGTGTTTTTGGAAATATCTGCATCAGTATAAGAAGATTTGCAAAAGTTTGGGCTCCTTAGTGGGTTTTAAGGGTATGGAGACAGCCCAACACCCACAACACCCATGACAATTCAAGTTAAATTGGTATATTTTACTTGAATTGGGCCATATGACCCATTATATGTATCTACTTCCAACACTTTTGTTGTTTGTGGATAGGTATGCATCTATGCAAATGGTTTGCACAAAGTTTGGGCTCCTCAGTGGGTTTTAAGGGTATTGAGACAGCCCAACACCCACAGCACCCATGATAAAACCATACAGCACCCGTGCCTATGAAAACATATTTCTGAGTCAGCCATCTCTCAGACTATACCCATTCTGTAAATGATTCCACATTTCACTTTAGAATATATAGAGGCAATGGGAAAAAAATATTTGGGCACCTGATTGGGATTTTGGGCTCTAGTCAGGGGGGATATTTGGTTTTTTTAATGGTTAAATTGGTATATTTAACTGGAATTGGGTCCTGAAAAGGTATATACTTCTAGGTCTCCTAGTGTTTTTGGAAATATCTGCATCAGTATAAGAAGATTTGCAAAAGTTTGGGCTCCTTAGTGGGTTTTAAGGGTATGGAGACAGCCCAACACCCACAGCACCCATGACAATTCAAGTTAAATTGGTATATTTAACTTGAATTGGGCCATATGACCCATTATATGTATCTACTTCCAACACTTTTGTTGTTTGTGGATAGGTATGCATCTATGCAAATGGTTTGCACAAAGTTTGGGCTCCTCAGTGGGTTTTAAGGGTATTGAGACAGCCCAACACCCACAGCACCCATGATAAAACCATACAGCACCCGTGCCTATGAAAACATATTTCTGAATCAGCCATCTCTCAGACTATACTCATTCTGTAAATGATTCCATATTTCACTCTAGAATATATAGAGGAAATTGGAAAAAAATATTTGGGCACCTGAATGGGATTTTGGGCTCTATTCAGGGGGGATATTTGTTTTTTTTTAATGGTTATATTGGTATATTTAACTGGAATTGGGTCCTGTAAAGGTATATACTTCTAGGTCTCCTAGTGATTTTGGAAATATCTGCATCAGTATAAGAAGATTTGCAAAAGTTTGGGCTCCTTAGTGGGTTTTAAGGGTATGGAGACAGCCCAACACCCACAGCACCCATGACAATTCAAGTTAAATTGGTATATTTAACTTGAATTGGGCTATATGACCCATTATATGTATCTACTTCCAACACTTTTGTTGTTTGTGGATAGGTATGCATCTATGCAAATGGTTTGCACAAAGTTTGGGCTCCTCAGTGGGTTTTAAGGGTATTGAGACAGCCCAACACCCACAGCACCCATGATAAAACCATACAGCACCCGTGCCTATGAAAACATATTTCTGAGTCAGCCATCTCTCAGACTATACCCATTCTGTAAATGATTCCACATTTCACTTTAGAATATATAGAGGCAATGGGAAAAAAATATTTGGGCACCTGAATGGGATTTTGGGCTCTAGTCAGGGGGGATATTTGGTTTTTTTAATGGTTAAATTGGTATATTTAATTGGAATTGGGTCCTGAAAAGGTATATACTTCTAGGTCTCCTAGTGTTTTTGGAAATATCTGCATCAGTATAAGAAGATTTGCAAAAGTTTGGGCTCCTTAGTGGGTTTTAAGGGTATGGAGACAGCCCAACACCCACAGCACCCATGACAATTCAAGTTAAATTGGTATATTTAACTTGAATTGGGCCATATGACCCATTATATGTATCTACTTCCAACACTTTTGTTGTTTGTGGATAGGTATGCATCTATGCAAATGGTTTGCACAAAGTTTGGGCTCCTCAGTGGGTTTTAAGGGTATTGAGACAGCCCAACACTCACAGCACCCATGATAAAACCATACAGCACCCGTGCCTATGAAAACATATTTCTGAATCAGCCATCTCTCAGACTATACTCATTCTGTAAATGATTCCATATTTCACTCTAGAATATATAGAGGAAATTGGAAAAAAATATTTGGGCACCTGAATGGGATTTTGGGCTCTATTCAGGGGGGATATTTGTTTTTTTTTAATGGTTATATTGGTATATTTAACTGGAATTGGGTCCTGTAAAGGTATATACTTCTAGGTCTCCTAGTGATTTTGGAAATATCTGCATCAGTATAAGAAGATTTGCAAAAGTTTGGGCTCCTTAGTGGGTTTTAAGGGTATGGAGACAGCCCAACACCCACAGCACCCACAGCACCCATGACAATTCAAGTTAAATTGGTATATTTAACTTGAATTGGGCCATATGACCCATTATATGTATCTACTTCCAACACTTTTGTTGTTTGTGGATAGGTATGCATCTATGCAAATGGTTTGCACAAAGTTTGGGCTCCTCAGTGGGTTTTAAGGGTATTGAGACAGCCCAACACCCACAGCACCCATGATAAAACCATACAGCACCCGTGCCTATGAAAACATATTTCTGAATCAGCCATCTCTCAGACTATACTCATTCTGTAAATGATTCCATATTTCACTCTAGAATATATAGAGGCAATGGGAAAAAAATATTTGGGCACCTGAATGGGATTTTGGGATCTATTCAGGGGGGATATGTTTTTTTTTTAATGGTTAAATCTGTATATTTAACTGGAATTGGGTCCTGTAGAGGTATATACTTCTAGGTCTCCTAGTGTTTTTGGAAATATCTGCATCAGTATAAGAAGATTTGCAAAAGTTTGGGCTCCTTAGTGGGTTTTAAGGGTATGGAGACAGCCCAACACCCACAGCACCCATGACAATTCAAGTTAAATTGGTATATTTAACTTGAATTGGGCCATATGACCCATTATATGTATCTACTTCCAACACTTTTGTTGTTTGTGGATAGGTATGCATCTATGCAAATGGTTTGCACAAAGTTTGGGCTCCTCAGTGGGTTTTAAGGGTATTGAGACAGCCCAACACCCACAGCACCCATGATAAAACCATACAGCACCCGTGCCTATGAAAACATATTTCTGAATCAGCCATCTCTCAGACTATACTCATTCTGTAAATGATTCCATATTTCACTCTAGAATATATAGAGGCAATGGGAAAAAAATATTTGCGCACCTGAATGGGATTTTGGGCTCTATTCAGGGGGGATATTTGTTTTTTTTAATGGTTAAATTTGTATATTTAACTGGAATTGGGTCCTATAAAGGTATATACTTCTAGGTCTCCTAGTGTTTTTGGAAATATCTGCATCAGTATAAGAAGATTTGCACAAAGTTTGGGCTCCTCAGTGGGTTTTAAGGGTATTGAGACAGCCCAACACCCACAGCACCCATGATAAAACCATACAGCACCCGTGCCTATGAAAACATATTTCTGAGTCAGCCATCTCTCAGACTATACCCATTCTGTAAATGATTCCATATTTCACTCTAGAATATATAGAGGCAATGGGAAAAAAATATTTGGGCACCTGAATGGGATTTTGGGCTCTATTCAGGGGGGATATTTGGTTTTTTTAATGGTTAAATTTGTATATTTAACTGGAAATGGGTCCTGTAAAGGTATATACTTCTAGGTCTCCTAGTGTTTTTGGAAATATCTGCATCAGTATAAGAAGATTTGCACAAAGTTTGGGCTCCTCAGTGGGTTTTAAGGGTATGGAGACCGCCCAACACCCACAGCACCCATGACAATTCAAGTTAAATTGGTATATTTAACTTGAATTGGGCCATATGACCCATTATATGTATCTACTTCCAACACTTTTGTTGTTTGTGGATAGGTATGCATCTATGCAAATGGTTTGCACAAAGTTTGGGCTCCTCAGTGGGTTTTAAGGGTATTGAGACAGCCCAACACCCACAGCACCCATGATAAAACCATACAGCACCCGTGCCTATGAACACATATTTCTGAGTCAGCCATCTCTCAGACTATACCCATTCTGTAAATGATTCCACATTTCACTTTAGAATATATAGAGGCAATGGGAAAAAAATATTTGGGCACCTGAATGGGATTTTGGGCTCTAGTCAGGGGGGATATTTGGTTTTTTTAATGGTTAAATTGGTATATTTAACTGGAATTGGGTCCTGAAAAGGTATATACTTCTAGGTCTCCTAGTGTTTTTGGAAATATCTGCATCAGTATAAGAAGATTTGCAAAAGTTTGGGCTCCTTAGTGGGTTTTAAGGGTATGGAGACAGCCCAACACCCACAGCACCCATGACAATTCAAGTTAAATTGGTATATTTAACTTGAATTGGGCCATATGACCCATTATATGTATCTACTTCCAACACTTTTGTTGTTTGTGGATAGGTATGCATCTATGCAAATGGTTTGCACAAAGTTTGGGCTCCTCAGTGGGTTTTAAGGGTATTGAGACAGCCCAACACCCACAGCACCCATGATAAAACCATACAGCACCCGTGCCTATGAAAACATATTTCTGAATCAGCCATCTCTCAGACTATACTCATTCTGTAAATGATTCCACATTTCACTCTAGAATATATAGAGGAAATTGGAAAAAAATATTTGGGCACCTGAATGGGATTTTGGGCTCTATTCAGGGGGGATATTTGTTTTTTTTTAATGGTTATATTGGTATATTTAACTGGAATTGGGTCCTGTAAAGGTATATACTTCTAGGTCTCCTAGTGATTTTGGAAATATCTGCATCAGTATAAGAAGATTTGCAAAAGTTTGGGCTCCTTAGTGGGTTTTAAGGGTATGGAGACAGCCCAACACCCACAGCACCCATGACAATTCAAGTTAAATTGGTATATTTAACTTGAATTGGGCCATATGACCCATTATATGTATCTACTTCCAACACTTTTGTTGTTTGTGGATAGGTATGCATCTATGTAAATGGTTTTCACAAAGTTTGGGCTCCTTAGTGGGTTTTAAGGGTATGGAGACAGCCCAGCACCCATGACAATTCAAGTTAAATTGGTATATTTTACTTGAATTGGGCCATATGGCCCATTATATGTATCTACTTCCAACACTTTTGTTGTTTGTGGATAGGTATGCATCTATGCAAATGGTTTGCACAAAGTTTGGGCTCCTCAGTGGGTTTTAAGGGTATTGAGACAGCCCAACACCCACAGCACCCATGATAAAACCATACAGCACCCGTGCCTATGAAAACATATTTCTGAGTCAGCCATCTCTCAGACTATACCCATTCTGTAAATGATTCCATATTTCACTCTAGAATATATAGAGGCAATGGGAAAGAAATATTTGGGCACCTGAATGGGATTTTGGGCTCTATTCAGGGGGGATATTTGGTTTTTTTAATGGTTAAATTTGTATATTTAACTGGAAATGGATCCTGTAAAGGTATATACTTCTAGGTCTCCTAGTGTTTTTGGAAATATCTGCATCAGTATAAGAAGATTTGCAAAAGTTTGGGCTCCTTAGTGGGTTTTAAGGGTATGGAGACAGCCCAACACCCACAGCACCCATGACAATTCAAGTTAAATTGGTATATTTAACTTGAATTGGGCCATATGACCCATTATATGTATCTACTTCCAACACTTTTGTTGTTTGTGGATAGGTATGCATCTATGCAAATGGTTTGCCCAAAGTTTGGGCTCCTCAGTGGGGTTTAAGGGTATTGAGACAGCCCAACACCCACAGCACCCATGATAAAACCATACAGCATCCGTGCCTATGAAAACATATTTCTGAATCAGCCATCTCTCAGACTATACTCATTCTGTAAATGATTCCATATTTCACTCTAGAATATATAGAGGAAATTGGAAAAAAATATTTGGGCACCTGAATGGGATTTTGGGCTCTATTCAGGGGGGATATTTGTTTTTTTTTAATGGTTATATTGGTATATTTAACTGGAATTGGGTCCTGTAAAGGTATATACTTCTAGGTCTCCTAGTGATTTTGGAAATATCTGCATCAGTATAAGAAGATTTGCAAAAGTTTGGGCTCCTTAGTGGGTTTTAAGGGTATGGAGACAGCCCAACACCCACAGCACCCATGACAATTCAAGTTAAATTGGTATATTTAACTTGAATTGGGCTATATGACCCATTATATGTATCTACTTCCAACACTTTTGTTGTTTGTGGATAGGTATGCATCTATGCAAATGGTTTGCACAAAGTTTGGGCTCCTCAGTGGGTTTTAAGGGTATTGAGACAGCCCAACACCCACAGCACCCATGATAAAACCATACAGCACCCGTGCCTATGAAAACATATTTCTGAGTCAGCCATCTCTCAGACTATACCCATTCTGTAAATGATTCCACATTTCACTTTAGAATATATAGAGGCAATGGGAAAAAAATATTTGGGCACCTGAATGGGATTTTGGGCTCTAGTCAGGGGGGATATTTGGTTTTTTTAATGGTTAAATTGGTATATTTAACTGGAATTGGGTCCTGAAAAGGTATATACTTCTAGGTCTCCTAGTGTTTTTGGAAATATCTGCATCAGTATAAGAAGATTTGCAAAAGTTTGGGCTCCTTAGTGGGTTTTAAGGGTATGGAGACAGCCCAACACCCACAGCACCCATGACAATTCAAGTTAAATTGGTATATTTAACTTGAATTGGGCCATATGACCCATTATATGTATCTACTTCCAACACTTTTGTTGTTTGTGGATAGGTATGCATCTATGCAAATGGTTTGCACAAAGTTTGGGCTCCTCAGTGGGTTTTAAGGGTATTGAGACAGCCCAACACCCACAGCACCCATGATAAAACCATACAGCACCCGTGCCTATGAAAACATATTTCTGAGTCAGCCATCTCTCAGACTATACCCATTCTGTAAATGATTCCATATTTCACTCTAGAATATATAGAGGCAATGGGAAAAAAATATTTGGGCACCTGAATGGGATTTTGGGCTCTATTCAGGGGGGATATTTGGTTTTTTTAATGGTTAAATTTGTATATTTAACTGGAAATGGATCCTGTAAAGGTATATACTTCTAGGTCTCCTAGTGTTTTTGGAAATATCTGCATCAGTATAAGAAGATTTGCAAAAGTTTGGGCTCCTTAGTGGGTTTTAAGGGTATGGAGACAGCCCAACACCCACAGCACCCATGACAATTCAAGTTAAATTGGTATATTTAACTTGAATTGGGCCATATGACCCATTATATGTATCTACTTCCAACACTTTTGTTGTTTGTGGATAGGTATGCATCTATGCAAATGGTTTGCCCAAAGTTTGGGCTCCTCAGTGGGTTTTAAGGGTATTGAGACAGCCCAACACCCACAGCACCCATGATAAAACCATACAGCATCCGTGCCTATGAAAACATATTTCTGAATCAGCCATCTCTCAGACTATACTCATTCTGTAAATGATTCCATATTTCACTCTAGAATATATAGAGGAAATTGGAAAAAAATATTTGGGCACCTGAATGGGATTTTGGGCTCTATTCAGGGGGGATATTTGTTTTTTTTTAATGGTTATATTGGTATATTTAACTGGAATTGGGTCCTGTAAAGGTATATACTTCTAGGTCTCCTAGTGATTTTGGAAATATCTGCATCAGTATAAGAAGATTTGCAAAAGTTTGGGCTCCTTAGTGGGTTTTAAGGGTATGGAGACAGCCCAACACCCACAGCACCCATGACAATTCAAGTTAAATTGGTATATTTAACTTGAATTGGGCTATATGACCCATTATATGTATCTACTTCCAACACTTTTGTTGTTTGTGGATAGGTATGCATCTATGCAAATGGTTTGCACAAAGTTTGGGCTCCTCAGTGGGTTTTAAGGGTATTGAGACAGCCCAACACCCACAGCACCCATGATAAAACCATACAGCACCCGTGCCTATGAAAACATATTTCTGAGTCAGCCATCTCTCAGACTATACCCATTCTGTAAATGATTCCACATTTCACTTTAGAATATATAGAGGCAATGGGAAAAAAATATTTGGGCACCTGAATGGGATTTTGGGCTCTAGTCAGGGGGGATATTTGGTTTTTTTAATGGTTAAATTGGTATATTTAACTGGAATTGGGTCCTGAAAAGGTATATACTTCTAGGTCTCCTAGTGTTTTTGGAAATATCTGCATCAGTATAAGAAGATTTGCAAAAGTTTGGGCTCCTTAGTGGGTTTTAAGGGTATGGAGACAGCCCAACACCCACAGCACCCATGACAATTCAAGTTAAATTGGTATATTTAACTTGAATTGGGCCATATGACCCATTATATGTATCTACTTCCAACACTTTTGTTGTTTGTGGATAGGTATGCATCTATGCAAATGGTTTGCACAAAGTTTGGGCTCCTCAGTGGGTTTTAAGGGTATTGAGACAGCCCAACACCCACAGCACCCATGATAAAACCATACAGCACCCGTGCCTATGAAAACATATTTCTGAGTCAGCCATCTCTCAGACTATACCCATTCTGTAAATGATTCCATATTTCACTCTAGAATATATAGAGGCAATGGGAAAAAAATATTTGGGCACCTGAATGGGATTTTGGGCTCTATTCAGGGGGGATATTTGGTTTTTTTAATGGTTAAATTTGTATATTTAACTGGAAATGGATCCTGTAAAGGTATATACTTCTAGGTCTCCTAGTGTTTTTGGAAATATCTGCATCAGTATAAGAAGATTTGCAAAAGTTTGGGCTCCTTAGTGGGTTTTAAGGGTATGGAGACAGCCCAACACCCACAGCACCCATGACAATTCAAGTTAAATTGGTATATTTAACTTGAATTGGGCCATATGACCCATTATATGTATCTACTTCCAACACTTTTGTTGTTTGTGGATAGGTATGCATCTATGCAAATGGTTTGCCCAAAGTTTGGGCTCCTCAGTGGGTTTTAAGGGTATTGAGACAGCCCAACACCCACAGCACCCATGATAAAACCATACAGCATCCGTGCCTATGAAAACATATTTCTGAATCAGCCATCTCTCAGACTATACTCATTCTGTAAATGATTCCATATTTCACTCTAGAATATATAGAGGAAATTGGAAAAAAATATTTGGGCACCTGAATGGGATTTTGGGCTCTATTCAGGGGGGATATTTGTTTTTTTTTAATGGTTATATTGGTATATTTAACTGGAATTGGGTCCTGTAAAGGTATATACTTCTAGGTCTCCTAGTGATTTTGGAAATATCTGCATCAGTATAAGAAGATTTGCAAAAGTTTGGGCTCCTTAGTGGGTTTTAAGGGTATGGAGACAGCCCAACACCCACAGCACCCATGACAATTCAAGTTAAATTGGTATATTTAACTTGAATTGGGCTATATGACCCATTATATGTATCTACTTCCAACACTTTTGTTGTTTGTGGATAGGTATGCATCTATGCAAATGGTTTGCACAAAGTTTGGGCTCCTCAGTGGGTTTTAAGGGTATTGAGACAGCCCAACACCCACAGCACCCATGATAAAACCATACAGCACCCGTGCCTATGAAAACATATTTCTGAGTCAGCCATCTCTCAGACTATACCCATTCTGTAAATGATTCCACATTTCACTTTAGAATATATAGAGGCAATGGGAAAAAAATATTTGGGCACCTGAATGGGATTTTGGGCTCTAGTCAGGGGGGATATTTGGTTTTTTTAATGGTTAAATTGGTATATTTAACTGGAATTGGGTCCTGAAAAGGTATATACTTCTAGGTCTCCTAGTGTTTTTGGAAATATCTGCATCAGTATAAGAAGATTTGCAAAAGTTTGGGCTCCTTAGTGGGTTTTAAGGGTATGGAGACAGCCCAACACCCACAGCACCCATGACAATTCAAGTTAAATTGGTATATTTAACTTGAATTGGGCCATATGACCCATTATATGTATCTACTTCCAACACTTTTGTTGTTTTTGGATAGGTATGCATCTATGCAAATGGTTTGCACAAAGTTTGGGCTCCTCAGTGGGTTTTAAGGGTATTGAGACAGCCCAACACCCACAGCACCCATGATAAAACCATACAGCACCCGTGCCTATGAAAACATATTTCTGAATCAGCCATCTCTCAGACTATACTCATTCTGTAAATGATTCCATATTTCACTCTATAATATATAGAGGCAATGGGAAAAAAATATTTGGGCACCTGAATGGGATTTTGGGCTCTATTCAGGGGGGATATTTGTTTTTTTTAATGGTTAAATCTGTATATTTAACTGGAATTGGGTCCTGTAGAGGTATATACTTCTAGGTCTCCTAGTGTTTTTGGAAATATCTGCATCAGTATAAGAAGATTTGCAAAAGTTTGGGCTCCTTAGTGGGTTTTAAGGGTATGGAGACAGCCCAACACCCACAGCACCCATGACAATTCAAGTTAAATTGGTATATTTAACTTGAATTGGGCCATATGACCCATTATATGTATCTACTTCCAACACTTTTGTTGTTTGTGGATAGGTATGCATCTATGCAAATGGTTTGCACAAAGTTTGGGCTCCTCAGTGGGTTTTAAGGGTATTGAGACAGCCCAACACCCACAGCACCCATGATAAAACCATACAGCACCCGTGCCTATGAAAACATATTTCTGAATCAGCCATCTCTCAGACTATACTCATTCTGTAAATGATTCCATATTTCACTCTAGAATATATAGAGGCAATGGGAAAAAAATATTTGCGCACCTGAATGGGATTTTGGGCTCTATTCAGGGGGGATATTTGTTTTTTTTAATGGTTAAATTTGTATATTTAACTGGAATTGGGTCCTATAAAGGTATATACTTCTAGGTCTCCTAGTGTTTTTGGAAATATCTGCATCAGTATAAGAAGATTTGCACAAAGTTTGGGCTCCTCAGTGGGTTTTAAGGGTATTGAGACAGCCCAACACCCACAGCACCCATGATAAAACCATACAGCACCCGTGCCTATGAAAACATATTTCTGAGTCAGCCATCTCTCAGACTATACCCATTCTGTAAATGATTCCATATTTCACTCTAGAATATATAGAGGCAATGGGAAAAAAATATTTGGGCACCTGAATGGGATTTTGGGCTCTATTCAGGGGGGATATTTGGTTTTTTTAATGGTTAAATTTGTATATTTAACTGGAAATGGGTCCTGTAAAGGTATATACTTCTAGGTCTCCTAGTGTTTTTGGAAATATCTGCATCAGTATAAGAAGATTTGCACAAAGTTTGGGCTCCTCAGTGGGTTTTAAGGGTATGGAGACAGCCCAACACCCACAGCACCCATGACAATTCAAGTTAAATTGGTATATTTAACTTGAATTGGGCCATATGACCCATTATATGTATCTACTTCCAACACTTTTGTTGTTTGTGGATAGGTATGCATCTATGCAAATGGTTTGCACAAAGTTTGGGCTCCTCAGTGGGTTTTAAGGGTATTGAGACAGCCCAACACCCACAGCACCCATGATAAAACCATACAGCACCCGTGCCTATGAAAACATATTTCTGAATCAGCCATCTCTCAGACTATACCCATTCTGTAAATGATTCCACATTTCACTTTAGAATATATAGAGGCAATGGGAAAAAAATATTTGGGCACCTGAATGGGATTTTGGGCTCTAGTCAGGGGGGATATTTGGTTTTTTTAATGGTTAAATTGGTATATTTAACTGGAATTGGGTCCTGAAAAGGTATATACTTCTAGGTCTCCTAGTGTTTTTGGAAATATCTGCATCAGTATAAGAAGATTTGCAAAAGTTTGGGCTCCTTAGTGGGTTTTAAGGGTATGGAGACAGCCCAACACCCACAGCACCCATGACAATTCAAGTTAAATTGGTATATTTAACTTGAATTGGGCCATATGACCCATTATATGTATCTACTTCCAACACTTTTGTTGTTTGTGGATAGGTATGCATCTATGCAAATGGTTTGCACAAAGTTTGGGCTCCTCAGTGGGTTTTAAGGGTATTGAGACAGCCCAACACCCACAGCACCCATGATAAAACCATACAGCACCCGTGCCTATGAAAACATATTTCTGAATCAGCCATCTCTCAGACTATACTCATTCTGTAAATGATTCCACATTTCACTCTAGAATATATAGAGGAAATTGGAAATAATATTTGGGCACCTGAATGGGATTTTGGGCTCTATTCAGGGGGGATATTTGTTTTTTTTTAATGGTTATATTGGTATATTTAACTGGAATTGGGTCCTGTAAAGGTATATACTTCTAGGTCTCCTAGTGATTTTGGAAATATCTGCATCAGTATAAGAAGATTTGCAAAAGTTTGGGCTCCTTAGTGGGTTTTAAGGGTATGGAGACAGCCCAACACCCACAGCACCCATGACAATTCAAGTTAAATTGGTATATTTAACTTGAATTGGGCCATATGACCCATTATATGTATCTACTTCCAACACTTTTGTTGTTTGTGGATAGGTATGCATCTATGTAAATGGTTTTCACAAAGTTTGGGCTCCTTAGTGGGTTTTAAGGGTATGGAGACAGCCCAGCACCCATGACAATTCAAGTTAAATTGGTATATTTTACTTGAATTGGGCCATATGACCCATTATATGTATCTACTTCCAACACTTTTGTTGTTTGTGGATAGGTATGCATCTATGCAAATGGTTTGCACAAAGTTTGGGCTCCTCAGTGGGTTTTAAGGGTATTGAGACAGCCCAACACCCACAGCACCCATGATAAAACCATACAGCACCCGTGCCTATGAAAACATATTTCTGAGTCAGCCATCTCTCAGACTATACCCATTCTGTAAATGATTCCATATTTCACTCTAGAATATATAGAGGCAATGGGAAAAAAATATTTGGGCACCTGAATGGGATTTTGGGCTCTATTCAGGGGGGATATTTGGTTTTTTTAATGGTTAAATTTGTATATTTAACTGGAAATGGATCCTGTAAAGGTATATACTTCTAGGTCTCCTAGTGTTTTTGGAAATATCTGCATCAGTATAAGAAGATTTGCAAAAGTTTGGGCTCCTTAGTGGGTTTTAAGGGTATGGAGACAGCCCAACACCCACAGCACCCATGACAATTCAAGTTAAATTGGTATATTTAACTTGAATTGGGCCATATGACCCATTATATGTATCTACTTCCAACACTTTTGTTGTTTGTGGATAGGTATGCATCTATGCAAATGGTTTGCCCAAAGTTTGGGCTCCTCAGTGGGTTTTAAGGGTATTGAGACAGCCCAACACCCACAGCACCCATGATAAAACCATACAGCATCCGTGCCTATGAAAACATATTTCTGAATCAGCCATCTCTCAGACTATACTCATTCTGTAAATGATTCCATATTTCACTCTAGAATATATAGAGGAAATTGGAAAAAAATATTTGGGCACCTGAATGGGATTTTGGGCTCTATTCAGGGGGGATATTTGTTTTTTTTTAATGGTTATATTGGTATATTTAACTGGAATTGGGTCCTGTAAAGGTATATACTTCTAGGTCTCCTAGTGATTTTGGAAATATCTGCATCAGTATAAGAAGATTTGCAAAAGTTTGGGCTCCTTAGTGGGTTTTAAGGGTATGGAGACAGCCCAACACCCACAGCACCCATGACAATTCAAGTTAAATTGGTATATTTAACTTGAATTGGGCTATATGACCCATTATATGTATCTACTTCCAACACTTTTGTTGTTTGTGGATAGGTATGCATCTATGCAAATGGTTTGCACAAAGTTTGGGCTCCTCAGTGGGTTTTAAGGGTATTGAGACAGCCCAACACCCACAGCACCCATGATAAAACCATACAGCACCCGTGCCTATGAAAACATATTTCTGAGTCAGCCATCTCTCAGACTATACCCATTCTGTAAATGATTCCACATTTCACTTTAGAATATATAGAGGCAATGGGAAAAAAATATTTGGGCACCTGAATGGGATTTTGGGCTCTAGTCAGGGGGGATATTTGGTTTTTTTAATGGTTAAATTGGTATATTTAACTGGAATTGGGTCCTGAAAAGGTATATACTTCTAGGTCTCCTAGTGTTTTTGGAAATATCTGCATCAGTATAAGAAGATTTGCAAAAGTTTGGGCTCCTTAGTGGGTTTTAAGGGTATGGAGACAGCCCAACACCCACAGCACCCATGACAATTCAAGTTAAATTGGTATATTTAACTTGAATTGGGCCATATGACCCATTATATGTATCTACTTCCAACACTTTTGTTGTTTGTGGATAGGTATGCATCTATGCAAATGGTTTGCACAAAGTTTGGGCTCCTCAGTGGGTTTTAAGGGTATTGAGACAGCCCAACACCCACAGCACCCATGATAAAACCATACAGCACCCGTGCCTATGAAAACATATTTCTGAATCAGCCATCTCTCAGACTATACTCATTCTGTAAATGATTCCATATTTCACTCTAGAATATATAGAGGAAATTGGAAAAAAATATTTGGGCACCTGAATGGGATTTTGGGCTCTATTCAGGGGGGATATTTGTTTTTTTTTAATGGTTATATTGGTATATTTAACTGGAATTGGGTCCTGTAAAGGTATATACTTCTAGGTCTCCTAGTGATTTTGGAAATATCTGCATCAGTATAAGAAGATTTGCAAAAGTTTGGGCTCCTTAGTGGGTTTTAAGGGTATGGAGACAGCCCAACACCCACAGCACCCATGACAATTCAAGTTAAATTGGTATATTTAACTTGAATTGGGCCATATGACCCATTATATGTATCTACTTCCAACACTTTTGTTGTTTGTGGATAGGTATGCATCTATGCAAATGGTTTGCACAAAGTTTGGGCTCCTCAGTGGGTTTTAAGGGTATTGAGACAGCCCAACACCCACAGCACCCATGATAAAACCATACAGCACCCGTGCCTATGAAAACATATTTCTGAATCAGCCATCTCTCAGACTATACTCATTCTGTAAATGATTCCATATTTCACTCTAGAATATATAGAGGCAATGGGAAAAAAATATTTGGGCACCTGAATGGGATTTTGGGCTCTATTCAGGGGGGATATTTGTTTTTTTTAATGGTTAAATCTGTATATTTAACTGGAATTGGGTCCTGTAGAGGTATATACTTCTAGGTCTCCTAGTGTTTTTGGAAATATCTGCATCAGTATAAGAAGATTTGCAAAAGTTTGGGCTCCTTAGTGGGTTTTAAGGGTATGGAGACAGCCCAACACCCACAGCACCCATGACAATTCAAGTTAAATTGGTATATTTAACTTGAATTGGGCCATATGACCCATTATATGTATCTACTTCCAACACTTTTGTTGTTTGTGGATAGGTATGCATCTATGCAAATGGTTTGCACAAAGTTTGGGCTCCTCAGTGGGTTTTAAGGGTATTGAGACAGCCCAACACCCACAGCACCCATGATAAAACCATACAGCACCCGTGCCTATGAAAACATATTTCTGAATCAGCCATCTCTCAGACTATACTCATTCTGTAAATTATTCCATATTTCACTCTAGAATATATAGAGGCAATGGGAAAAAAATATTTGCGCACCTGAATGGGATTTTGGGCTCTATTCAGGGGGGATATTGGTTTTTTTTAATGGTTAAATTTGTATATTTAACTGGAATTGGGTCCTGTAAAGGTATATACTTCTAGGTCTCCTAGTGTTTTTGGAAATATCTGCATCAGTATAAGAAGATTTGCACAAAGTTTGGGCTCCTCAGTGGGTTTTAAGGGTATTGAGACAGCCCAACACCCACAGCACCCATGATAAAACCATACAGCACCCGTGCCTATGAAAACATATTTCTGAGTCAGCCATCTCTCAGACTATACCCATTCTGTAAATGATTCCATATTTCACTCTAGAATATATAGAGGCAATGGGAAAAAAATATTTGGGCACCTGAATGGGATTTTGGGCTCTATTCAGGGGGGATATTTGGTTTTTTTAATGGTTAAATTTGTATATTTAACTGGAAATGGGTCCTGTAAAGGTATATACTTCTTGGTCTCCTAGTGTTTTTGGAAATATCTGCATCAGTATAAGAAGATTTGCACAAAGTTTGGGCTCCTCAGTGGGTTTTAAGGGTATGGAGACAGCCCAACACCCACAGCACCCATGACAATTCAAGTTAAATTGGTATATTTAACTTGAATTGGGCCATATGACCCATTATATGTATCTACTTCCAACACTTTTGTTGTTTGTGGATAGGTATGCATCTATGCAAATGGTTTGCACAAAGTTTGGGCTCCTCAGTGGGTTTTAAGGGTATTGAGACAGCCCAACACCCACAGCACCCATGATAAAACCATACAGCACCCGTGCCTATGAAAACATATTTCTGAATCAGCCATCTCTCAGACTATACTCATTCTGTAAATGATTCCACATTTCACTCTAGAATATATAGAGGAAATTGGAAAAAAATATTTGGGCACCTGAATGGGATTTTGGGCTCTATTCAGGGGGGATATTTGTTTTTTTTTAATGGTTATATTGGTATATTTAACTGGAATTGGGTCCTGTAAAGGTATATACTTCTAGGTCTCCTAGTGATTTTGGAAATATCTGCATCAGTATAAGAAGATTTGCAAAAGTTTGGGCTCCTTAGTGGGTTTTAAGGGTATGGAGACAGCCCAACACCCACAGCACCCATGACAATTCAAGTTAAATTGGTATATTTAACTTGAATTGGGCCATATGACCCATTATATGTATCTACTTCCAACACTTTTGTTGTTTGTGGATAGGTATGCATCTATGCAAATGGTTTGCACAAAGTTTGGGCTCCTCAGTGGGTTTTAAGGGTATTGAGACAGCCCAACACCCACAGCACCCATGATAAAACCATATAGCACCCGTGCCTATGAAAACATATTTCTGAATCAGCCATCTCTCAGACTATACTCATTCTGTAAATGATTCCATATTTCACTCTAGAATATATAGAGGCAATGGGAAAAAAATATTTGGGCACCTGAATGGGATTTTGGGCTCTATTCAGGGGGGATATTTGTTTTTTTTAATGGTTAAATCTGTATATTTAACTGGAATTGGGTCCTGTAGAGGTATATACTTCTAGGTCTCCTAGTGTTTTTGGAAATATCTGCATCAGTATAAGAAGATTTGCAAAAGTTTGGGCTCCTTAGTGGGTTTTAAGGGTATGGAGACAGCCCAACACCCACAGCACCCATGACAATTCAAGTTAAATTGGTATATTTAACTTGAATTGGGCCATATGACCCATTATATGTATCTACTTCCAACACTTTTGTTGTTTGTGGATAGGTATGCATCTATGCAAATGGTTTGCACAAAGTTTGGGCTCCTCAGTGGGTTTTAAGGGTATTGAGACAGCCCAACACCCACAGCACCCATGATAAAACCATACAGCACCCGTGCCTATGAAAACATATTTCTGAATCAGCCATCTCTCAGACTATACTCATTCTGTAAATGATTCCATATTTCACTCTAGAATATATAGAGGCAATGGGAAAAAAATATTTGGGCACCTGAATGGGATTTTGGGCTCTATTCAGGGGGGATATTTGTTTTTTTTAATGGTTAAATCTGTATATTTAACTGGAATTGGGTCCTGTAAAGGTATATACTTCTAGGTCTCCTAGTGTTTTTGGAAATATCTGCATCAGTATAAGAAGATTTGCACAAAGTTTGGGCTCCTCAGTGGGTTTTAAGGGTATTGAGACAGCCCAACACCCACAGCACCCATGATAAAACCATACAGCACCCGTGCCTATGAAAACATATTTCTGAGTCAGCCATCTATCAGACTATACCCATTCTGTAAATGATTCCATATTTCACTCTAGAATATATAGAGGCAATGGGAAAAAAATATTTGGGCACCTGAATGGGATTTTGGGCTCTATTCAGGGGGGATATTTGGTTTTTTTAATGGTTAAATTTGTATATTTAACTGGAAATGGGTCCTGTAAAGGTATATACTTCTAGGTCTCCTAGTGTTTTTGGAAATATCTGCATCAGTATAAGAAGATTTGCACAAAGTTTGGGCTCCTCAGTGGGTTTTAAGGGTATGGAGACAGCCCAACACCCACAGCACCCATGACAATTCAAGTTAAATTGGTATATTTAACTTGAATTGGGCCATATGACCCATTATATGTATCTACTTCCAACACTTTTGTTGTTTGTGGATAGGTATGCATCTATGCAAATGGTTTGCACAAAGTTTGGGCTCCTCAGTGGGTTTTAAGGGTATTGAGACAGCCCAACACCCACAGCACCCATGATAAAACCATACAGCACCCGTGCCTATGAAAACATATTTCTGAATCAGCCATCTCTCAGTCTATACTCATTCTGTAAATGATTCCATATTTCACTCTAGAATATATAGAGGCAATTGGAAAAAAATATTTGGGCACCTGAATTGGATTTTGGGCTCTATTCAGGGGGGATATTTGTTTTTTTTAATGGTTATATTGGTATATTTAACTGGAATTGGGTCCTGTAAAGGTATATACTTCTAGGTCACCTAGTGATTTTGGAAATATCTGCATCAGTATAAGAAGATTTGCAAAAGTATGGGCTCCTTAGTGGGTTTTAAGGGTATGGAGACAGCCCAACACCCACAGCACCCATGACAATTCAAGTTAAATTGGTATATTTAACTTGAATTGGGCCATATGACCCATTATATGTATCTACTTCCAACACTTTTGTTGTTTATGGATAGGTATGCATCTATGCAAATGGTTTGCACAAAGTTTGGGCTCCTCGGTGGGTTTTAAGGGTATTGAGACAGCCCAACACCCACAGCACCCATGATAAAACCATACAGCACCCGTGCCTATGAAAACATATTTCTGAGTCAGCCATCTCTCAGACTATACCCATTCTGTAAATGATTCCACATTTCACTCTAGAATATATAGAGGCAATGGGGAAACAAATATTTGGGCACCTGAATGGGATTTTGGGCTCTATTCAAGGGGGATATTTGGTTTTTTAATGGTTAAATTGGTATATTTAACTGGAATTGGGTCCTGTAAAGGTATATACTTCTAGGTCTCCTAGTGTTTTTGGAAATATCTGCATCAGTATAAGAAGATTTGCAAATGTTTGGGCTCCTTAGTGGGTTTTAAGGGTATGGAGACAGCCCAACACCCACAGCACCCATGACAATTCAAGTTAAATTGGTATATTTAACTTGAATTGGGCCATATGACCCATTATATGTATCTACTTCCAACACTTTTGTTGTTTGTGGATAGGTATGCATCTATGCAAATGGTTTGCACAAAGTTTGGGCTCCTCAGTGGGTTTTAAGGGTATTGAGACAGCCCAACACCCACAGCACCCATGATGAAACCATACAGCACCCGTGCCTATAAAATCATTTTTCTGGGTCTCAGACTATGCCCATTCTGAAAATGATATATTTTGGCACCTGGAAGTTATTTTGGGCTCTGGTCAAGGGGAGTGGAATATTAGGAATTTTAATAGTCAAGTTGGTATATTTAACTTATATTGTGCCATTATTGATATCTACATCCAGGGCTTTTAGTGTTATTGAATAGGTAAGCACCTATGTAAATGATTTCCCGTATTGGATTTAAGAGTATGGAGCCAGCCCAACACCCACAGCACCCACGGTAAACCATACAGCATCTGTGCCTATAGAATCATATTTTGGGGTCAGTGTTCAATCAGACAACACTCATTTATGAAACATGATTCCACATATGACTTTAGAGTATAGGCAGGCGATCAACAGAAAATATTTTGTTACCTGGAAGGGAATTTGGGCGAGGGGAGAGGAATATTTGTGTTTTTAATAGCCATATTGGTATTTTAGGCTTAGGAATCAGTCCAACACCCATACCACCCATGATAAAACATATGACACTGGTACCTATAAAATAATATTTTGGGGTCAGTGTTATCTCAGACACCGAAAAAAAAATTATTTGGGCACCTGGAAGGGATTTTGGGCATAGTCACATTATCGACTGACAATGAGTCGATTGTAAACAGATTGTGTGCGGAAAATGACACAAATAAGCCAACTTACGACTTTCAAGTGTAAGCTCTTTAACATGTGTTTTCAATGTGGCCCGCGCCATCGAACCAGATAACGATATGATCTATTATCTGCTTATTTCACAATTAAATAATCATATTATGTACTTATTTAACATTATGGGCCGATTATGTGCGTATTTGCGCGAGAATATGTTGTGACACGAGCTCCATGAATTCCGTTCCCAGTTCCCAGTTCCCTATTCTCCTAAAATTGCACTTTTCGTTCACTAAATCGGCTGCGTAGCCAGAGTCATGGTGGCCACCCGGGAATCCTTGTATTTTCGTGCGGTGCCACCCAGCGGGCATCTATAGGAAAGGGACGCGACCATGCAGCCCCTTCCAAATTTTCGAAAATCGGGCTGAAGTCGTGCATGGGGTGTCAAAATAGCACTTTTCGTTACTAAATCGGCTGCGTAGCCAGAGTCATGGAGACCACCCGGGAATCCTTGTATTTTCGTGCGGTGCCACACAGCGGGGATCTATATGAAAGGGACGCGACCATGCAGCCCCTTCCAAATTTTCGAAAATTGGGCTGAAGTCGTGCATGGGGTGTCAACATAGCACTTTTCGTTACTAAATCGGCTGCGTAGCCAGAGTCATGGTGACCACCCGGGAATCCTTGTATTTTCGTGCGGTGCCACCCAGCGGGGATCTATAGGAAAGGGACGCGACCATGCAGCCCCTTCCAAATTTTCGAAAATTGAGCTGAAGGCGTGCATGGGGTGTCAAAATAGCACTTTTCGTTACTAAATCGGCTGCGTAGCCAGAGTCATGGTGGCCACCCGGGAATCCTTGTATTTTTGTGCGGTGCCACCCAGCGGGCATCTATAGAAAAGGGACGCGACCATGCAGCCCCTTCCAAATTTTCGAAAATCGGGCTGAAGGCGTGCATGGGGTGTCAAAATAGCACTTTTCGTTACTAAATCGGCTGCGTAGCCAGAGTCATGGTGGCCACCCGGGAATCCTTGTATTTTTGTGCGGTGCCACCCAGCGGGCATCTATAGAAAAGGGACGCGACCATGCAGCCCCTTCCAAATTTTCGAAAATCGGGCTGAAGGCGTGCATGGGGTGTCAAAATCGCACTTTTCGTTACTAAATCGACTGCGTAGCCAGAACCATGGCGGCCACCCCGGAATCCTTGCATTTTCGTGCGGTGCCACCCAGCGGGCATCTATTGGACAGGGACGCGGCCATCTAGCCCCTTCCAATTTTTCGAAAATTGGGCTGAAGTCGTGCATGTAGCTAAACATAGCACGATTTGTTACTAAATCGGCTGCGTATACGCTATAGCCAGAACCATGGCGGCTACCCGGGAATTCTTTCATTTTCGTGCGGTGCCACCCAGCGGGCATCTTTATGACAGGGACGCGGCCATATAGCCTCTTCCAATTTTTTGAAAATTGGGCTGAAGTCGTGCATGGAGTTAATTTTTTTTACTTTTTGTTACTAAATCAGCCGCGTAGACAGAACCATGGCGGCCACTCGGGAATCCTTGTATTTTCGTGCGGTGCCACCCAGTAGACATCTATTGGACAGGGACGAGACCTTATAGGCCTTTTCAATTTTTCGAAAATTGGGTTGAAGTCGTGCATGGAACTCCAAATCGCACTTTTCGTTGCTAAATCGCCCGCGTAGGCATAACCGTAGCAGACACGTGGCTATCCTTGCGGAATCTTCTTGTGCCACCACTATTACATCTAAAAATCACAAACTAGGTCACATAAACTTGTCCAAAATAGGACATTTTTCGTTAGTCGATAATGTGCTGAAAAGGAGACCCTATTTAGTCACATTATCGACTCATATAGAGGCGATTATAAGCAGATTATGTGCGAACAATGACAAGAAATAAGCCAACCCACTACTGTTCAGCTGTACGCTCATTAACATGTGTTTTCATTGTGGCTCGCGACTTAACACAAAATGATGACTATGACTCCATTATCTGCTTATTTCAGAATCAAATAATCACTTTATGTACCTAATTGGAATTATAGGTCGAATATGTGCGTATTTGTGCGAGGATATGTTGCTAAATCGCCTTCGTTGGCATAACCATAGCAGCCACTGGGCTATCCTTGTGGATTCTCCTTTGGCCACCACTAGTCCATCTAGAAATCACAAACTGGTTCACATATGCCTGTCCAGCTGTTAATAAATTGGGTGTAAGTCGTGCATCGGATGAAAATAATGAAAACAATGTCATTTTTCGTTGCAAATCGTCTGCGTAGGCATATCCATAGCAGCCACGGGGCTCTCGTTGTGGATTCTTCTTATGCCACCACTAGTCCATCGAGAGATCACAAACTGGTTCACATACGCCTGTCCAGCTGTTCAAAAATTGGGCGTATGTCGTGCGTGGGGTCAAAATAATGAAACAAAGTTCATTTTTCGTTGCTAAATCGCCTGCGTAAGCATAACCATAGCAGTCACGAGACTATCCGTGTGGATTTTTCTTCTGCCACCACCAGTCCATCTAGAAATCACAAATCAATTAACATGCTCCCGTCCAGCATGTTCACAAATTGAGCGTAAGTCGTGCGTGGGGTCAAAATAATGAATTCTTTTTAATTTTTCGTTGCTAAATCGCCTGCGTAGGCATAACCTTAAACGCTACGGGGCTATCCTTGTGGATTCTTCTTGTGCCGCTACAAGTCCATCTAGAAATCACAAAATATGTCATATAAACTTGTCCAGCTGTTCAACAGTTGGGCGTAAATCGTGCGCGGGGTAAAAATATGACATTTTTCGTTGCTTAATCCTGAAAACCAGCACATTATTTGCTGAGAAGAAACAATAATTTAGGTAGATAATCTGCTTAGAATCGCCTCATTTTGAGTCGACAATGTGCTGAAAATGAGTTCCTATTAGTCAAATTATCGACTCATATAGAGGCGATTCTAAGTAAATTATGTGCTGACAATGACAAAAATAATAACCAAACTTTTCAGGTGTACGCTCATTAGCATGTATTTTCACTGTGGCACGCGCCAAAACACGAAATGACGACTATGACTCCATTATCTGCTTATTTCATAACCAAATAATCACTTTAAGTACCTAATTAAAATTTAGGTCGGTTTTGTGCGTATTCGTGCGAGGATATGTTACTAAATCGCCTGCGTTGGCATAACCATAGCAGCCACGGGGCTATACCGTGTCGATTCTTCTTATACCACAATTAGTCCATCTATAAATCACAAACTAGTTCACATACGCCTGTCCAGCTGTTCAAAAATTGGGCGTAAGTCGTGCGTGGGGTCAAAATAATAAAAAAAGAGATAATTTTTCGTTGCTAAATCGCCTGCGTAGGCATACACATAGCAGCCACGAGGGTATCCTTGTGGATGCTTCTTATGCCACCACTAGTCCATCTATAAATCACAAACATAGTCACATAAGCCTGTCCAGTTGTTCAAAAATTGGGCGTAAGTCGTGCGTGGGGTCAAAATAATGAAAAAAAATCATTTCTCATTGCTAAATCGCCTGCGTAGGCATAACCGTAGCTGCCACGAGTCTATCCTTGTGGAATCTTCTTGTGCCACCAATAGTGCATCGAAACATCACAAACTAGGTCCCATAAAATGCAAGGAATTCCAGGGTGGCCGCCATGGTTCTGGCTACGCAGCCGATTTAGCAACAAAAAAATGCAATTTTTAGCTCCATGCATGCACGACTTCGGCCCAATTTTCAAAAAAGTGGAAGGGCTATATGGCCGCGTCCCTGTCCTATAGATGCGCGCTGGGTGGCACCGCACAAAAATACAAGGATTCCCGGGTGGTCGCCATGGTTCTGGCTACGCAGCCGATTTAGTAACAAAAAGTGCGATTTTGAGCTCCATGCACGACTTTAGCCCAATCTTCGAAACATTGGAAGGGGCAATATGGTCGCGTCCCTGTCCTATAGATGACAACTGGGTGGCACCGCACGAAAATACAAGGATTCCCGTGTGGCCATCATGACTGTCTACGCAGCCGATTTAGTAACTAAAGGTCCTATTTTGACACCCCATGCACGACTTCAGCCCGATTTTAGAAAATTTGGAAGGGGCTGCATGGTCGCGTCCCTTTCCTATAGATGCCCGCTTGGTGGCACCGCACGAAACTACAAGGATTCCCGGGTGGCCACCATGACTCTGGCTACGCAGCCGATTTAGTAACGAAAAGTGCTATATTGACACCCCATGCACGTCTTCAGCCCGATTTTAGAAAATTTGGAAGGGGCTGCATGGTCGCGTCCCTTTCCTATAGATGCCAGCTGGGTGGCACCGCACGAAAATACAAGGATTCCCGGGTGGCCACCATGACTCTGGCTACGCATCCGATTTAGTAACGAAAGGTGCAATTTTAGGGGAACTGGGAACGGAATTCATGGAGCTTGTGACAGGACATATCACGCTCTTTACTTGCGCCAGTCTATGCTGGGCGCAAGCAATGTTTTCGGTCAGGATCTCTGTTTATCTGTTTATTTGTCTGTCCTTCCACGAATATGTTACGTCATACCGGAAGTACAGAATGTAAAGAATGCACATGCGCTAATATGAAATGATGGCACCAATTGTAATTTAAATCCACATTTATACTAAATTTGCATTGTTATCTCGTTTTATTTTGGTAATAAATCGTTCATAAAAGAACAAAATTGAAAGATTGCTTTCTTTGAAACTCGAAAATTATTTGAGATCGAGTCTAAAAGATGCGTGCGGAATCGTTTTTTTTTCTCGCATAGAAAATGATGTGCGAACAAATTTCTGGAAACTTTCTTCGACGTTCAAAACATTTCCGAAATACGCAGGTGCATATAAACCATGTCCGGCCAAACGATCGAGCGCATGGTTCTAGACAAAATTGTACTGAAAAATATGTTGAAACATGGATTATTAAAGCGCCTTATTAATTAACTGGTAAAACAAGCTTTCTCATTCTCAAAGCAATTGGCATTTTGATGATATATTCCCGAAGACCGTAGATCAGTCGCTATAAGGGCATGTTCACATTGACACATTGATAATCAAAGACTAACCAATGATCGCGTGTCTTTTATTTAATTGTGTCGGAATTGACTTTGACTTTTTTTGCCGCTGAAGTGCAATGACATACACAAAGCATTATAGTCAAACTAGTAATGTAACCCAATTGGTATATAATATATAGCATCAGCGGCAACCAATCGTATTCACACCCTTCATATGAGCGATGTCTATATTGTTCTATAAATATGTCAAACAACTCTTACGTCATTACTAAGACCATAATTAGTGTAATAGATCAACTGGAGATAACAGAGATATTCTGTCCGTACACACAAATATTTCAGCGATGGATGAACTGAAATTTGATATATAGATTCTCTATCGATCTCTCAAAAGAGGGCCCAGCACCCGTGGTTCAAACTGCTGTTGGCAAGATATCACAAAACATGCCATATGTGTGATGGGTGCATTCTAGTGCAAATGTGTTTTACTACGGTTCGCGTCATTCAACTGAATAGCGGGTATAAGCTCACTAGGCTTATTGTGTATGTAAATAGTCCCATATTGTTCTGTTTTAAACAACCTGTTCTCCCTAAAATCCGCACATTACCTGCTTATAATAAAGCTTTTTAGGTATATAATCTGCTTAGAATCGCCTCATATTAAGTCGGTAATGTGCTGAAAATTAGAACATATTAGTCATAATATCGACTCATAATGAGGCTATTCTAAGCAGATTATATGTGGACAATTAATGAAACAAATAAGCGAACCCATGGCTTTTCAGGTGTACGCTCTTTAATATGTGTTTTCACTGTGGCCCGCGCCATAATACGAAATCACGGTTATGACTCCAGTATATGCTTATTTGAGAATCAAATAATCACAATACGTAACTATTTCACATTATAGGTCGATTATGTGCGTATTTATGGGAGGATATGTTAGTTTTAAAAACCGTGTTTTATGTCAATATAGAGCTTATATATATTGCGATTAAATAAGCCAACATTAGCTTATATGAATAAAATTAAGTGCTTATTTTCAAGAAAATAGCCTGACCTCTGCATGGTAAATGTTGAGTTGTTTAATCGTCTTGTTTTCCAGCCTAGCTGTTCTCGTGAAAATAAGCACAACACTGGCCAATATCATATTGGTATGTGCTTATTTTCACGAGACCAAGCACAACACGGGCCAATATCATATTGGTATGTGCTTATTTTCACGAGACCAGGCTGACATCTGCATGGTAAGTCTTGGGTTGGTTTATTTGTGTTATTTTCAACACGAATTGCTAAAATAAGCATAAGGCGGGCTTATCGCATATTTAAATATCCCAAGCATATATTTAGTGTTCAATTAATGACAATATGCAGTCTGTTCTCGTAAAAATAAGCTCATAACGGGCTTATTTTAACCTCAATATACCTGAACTTTTTATATATTGACCTAAACACGGTTTTTAAAACAGTCAAATGTTGGACTATTTTTACACGGAATAAGCCTATCTTTGGTATTATTTAATCTACTTTTTTTTCTTCGCAACACATCCTCATGTAATTAGGTTCATATTGGACCTAAATATTCACACTGTTCATATGGACTTATTTGATTCTAAAATAAGCCCACGGTGAGGTTATCTCTATCATTTCTTTGAATGGCGCGGGCCACAGTTAACACACATTATAAGGAGCGTGAATCTAGTAGGTCGTGTCGATGAAAAAAAGGTAGATTAAATAATGCCAATATGGGCTTATTTCGTATGAAAATAATCCCATATTGGATTGTTTAAAAAAAAACCCGTTATAGGTCCATATAGAACGTATATTGCGGTTAAATAATGCCAAAAGGAGCTTATTTCGCTCAGCAAAAAAATCCCGTTATGAGCTGATAGCTACATGGTAAGTCTTGATTTGGTTTATTTGTGTTGTTTTGCACAACACGAATTGCAAAAATAAGCACAAAACAGGCTTCTCGCATATTCAAATATCCCATTTAGGGCTGTTTTAATAACTATAGTTTAAGCACATATAGAGCGTATAGTGTTTTCGAATAATGTCAATATGCAGTGATACTGTACCCATGTATATGGTGCACATACCCAAATATACCGTGGTATCTACAAAAGTATACCCTCATACCCACATCTATAAGCGTTTTGTGTCCATATATAGCGTATATTGCGGTTAAATAATGCCAATATAAGCTTATTTCGCTCAAAATGTGCTTATTTTCACAAGAACAATATGTATGGTAAGTCTTGAGATGGTTGATTCGTGTTTGTTTTCCACTCTATTGTCATGAAACTAAACACAATATGGGCTTATCTCATATTCAAATATCCAATATACACAAAAAAGGGCTGTTTTAATAGCCAGCGTTTAGGCCCACATGGAGCGTTTTTGAGTTTTCAAATAATGTCAATTTGTAGCCTGTTCTCGTTAAAATAAACACATAACGGGGCTTATTTTAATGAGCGAAATAAACTAATAGGCCGGATCGTCATCTCCGGTTTAAACCTCCGAGTTTAAACCTGGTTTAAACCTACATTGGCGTTTTTGACGTTCAGTTGCCAGCTAATTGACAACTCGATTCGGTGATATGAGCATGCAGTCAAACTACACTCTTACCAATCGAACAAAAAGACAGGCCGATACAATAGTTATTGACACGTCATAAATTATCACGAACGCGTGCACGCTCAATGGATTTATTCATCCAAGTATCGCTCATGGGCCATTGATCTGATCATATTCTGGGTTTAAATCAATCTGACAAAGGCCATATCTCTCAACACGAGTTTCACGCACTGTTCATCACTTTGTTTGTGATTGATTTTTTTTGCAAGATGCTTTACCCGCAAAAACAAAATTTGGTGTATTTACATGTATATATGTATATATTAAAGGGTATAGCACCATCCTGTCTATCTCTATGTCCGTTTGTCTGTTCGCAACTGTTCTCCCATACCCGTGGACTGATTTCAACCAAATTAGGTGTGGTGACTCGGATGGTATAACGGCGTTAGGTTTAAAAAATTTTGATTTAAAAATAAGAACAATTTTATTAAAAAAAAATTAACAAATTGTGTTGTTAAATTGAGTAAGGAGTTGAATCTAACAAGAAATAACATTTTGAATTTAAATTAATATTTGTTTGTTTTAAATATAAATAAATTTTGTTTTAAATTAAAATGTTCAAATGATCATAATGTGCGCAAAGGTGTCGCAGGCCCCTGTCGCACAAATGGGCCTGCCCTCTGACGCAGAATAAAGGCTCCAAAATCGAATCAACCCTGGACCAAAAGTCAGTCAAGTAAAGGTAATTTGCTTATGATTGCACACCAGAAGCGGCATCTGAACTGTTGGAAGTGGGCAAGCACGAAGAAGGACAGCTTTTAATAAAGAAATATATTACATGCGTTGCTTTTTTTCAATGTCATAAATTTCCCGTCATGCAGAAAATCAAAAAGTTCCCAGATTTTGAACTGTGGAATATTATGGACAGTTATGGGCGTAGCCAGAGTAGAGCTTTGTGGCATGATCTACATCAAAATAAGTTATCAAATTTGACACATATAGCAATATAAGTTTAGGATTGCAAACTATGTGTATAGCATATCTGGTCATGCAGTAGCATCGTCTCGGTGTCAAAATTAAAACGTTGAACCCTTCAAATGAATTCGTAGATTGTGATTGCCACAAGCCAATAAAAACAAAAGATAGTTGGAAAAATCATATTGAAGGAAGATGTCCATATCTGAGCAAAGCTCGCGTGCGAATGAATCAACTGTGACATGATAACACCTGGTCCAGTCAGCAGTCGTCACTTAGACACGCCCTCACTCGAGATTATTTACAGCTCCACCCTTTGACTGATTGTTTGACAATTCTAAACCGCGACGAAGAAAAGACGGATTCGTCATCTCAAGTTTAGCCTCGGTAAAGCTGGTTTAGCTGGACCATCGAATTAGATGGTTTAGTTGCCGGTTTAAGCTTATAAAACGCAAAAAAAAATAACGAAATTGACAAAAACTTATCCCCACACGCTGTATAGGTGTGAATGCTTCTCGCTTATACATTTCCAATCAAAATATGTTCGCTGACGTAATTATTGATTTTCGCAATCAATAAAACGAGGCGGTTCGCATTGGGAACTTGGGATTATTTATCTCGACGATACAGAGACACTACTGCTAAACCACTGGTCTGGCTGGACCAGGTTTAAACCAGAGATGACGAATGCGTCACTTAGACCTGCGGTCTCGGGTTTAAACCTCGGATTTTGCTGACTCACGGCGGTTTAAACCTAGAGGTTTACGTAGACAGGGTTTAAACCTGAGATGACGAATCCGGCCATATAGTCGTATTATTTAACCTAATATACATGCACGCTATATATGGACCTATTAAACGCGGTTTTTAAAACAGTCCAATATCTAATTGTTTTAATAGCAGCATATCCTCGGGTAAATACATGTAGGTTCATATTGGACCTAAGTATTCACATAGGTTAATTTTTGGACTTGATTCTGTAGTAAGCACACAGTGAGCTTATAGCCATTATTCCGTTGAATGGCGAGGGCCGCATAGAAAACACATTATAAAGAGCTTGAATCTGGTAGGTCGTGTCGATGAAAAAAGCTAGATTAAATAATACTAATATGGGCTTATTTTGCGTTATTTATAGGTCCATATATAAACCGTATATTGCGGTTAAATAACGCCCAAAGAAGCTTATTTCGCTCATTAACACAAGCCCGATATGAGCTTGTTTTCACGAGAGGCTGAAATGTACATGTGCATACAACTATTTGAATCTAATCTGGATTCATGGAGCAGGTCGCTGTCACAATGTCAACAATTAGTCACATCCATGTCCCCACGTCACGGTATTAATGACTTCTTCGATAACTCAATACAGAAACAAATATTTAATGATAATATTCGCACCAAACTTCTCAAAAATAGCAATCGACGTGATCATCCAAGGAACAAACTTAGAACGTATAGAACATTCAAAACGATGACTTCTTTGGAAAAATATATCAACGTCATTTCCGTCCCAAAATAGCGTGAATCCCTGACAAAATTAAGAATAAGTTGCCACACCTTGGGTATCGAACGCGGACGCTACTTCGATTTCTACGGCGGCCTGGAACCGCCACCCCCTCTTCAGTTAGTATCCTGATATATCAGGTTACGTATCCTGATATATCAGGTTAGTATCCTGATATATCAGGTTATTATCCTGATATATCAGGTTACGTATCCTGATATATCAGGTTACGTATCCTGATATACCAGATTAGTATCCTGATATATCAGGTTATTATCCTGATATATCAGGTTACGTATCCTGATATATCAGGTTACGTGTCCTGATATATCAGGTTATTATCCTGATATATCAGGTTACGTATCCTAATATATCAGGTTATTATCCTGATATACCAGGTTACGTATCCTGATATATCAGGTTACGTATCCTGATATATCAGGTTATTATCCTGATATATCAGGTTATGTATCCTGATATATCAGGTTATGTATCCTGATATATCAGGTTGTCTCGACCAATCCAGAATGTCGTCTTTCATTGGCGGAGGCTTGTGGTTGGTTCCATATTAAGTTTGGTGACGATGAGGATGAGTGATGTGGCATGTACATGTAGGCGATTAACCACACACCCCTCACCAAACTTCATATGGATCTTCAGGGTGACCTCTAGATGTGAGCCATCTATTTTTTCCCGAAATTCGTTAGAAAACATGGCCGCCATCAGTCATCTTGGATTTCAAATTTGGATCCATTGGCACACCCAGCAGAACAAATATCGGAACAAATATTTTAAAACTTTATACAGGCGTGTTTTGGGTCACCTCTGGGGATATCAAATGTTTCCGAATTTCGTTGAAAGCATTTCCGCCCTTTTGGATTTTAAACTTTGTATGACTAAATGATTTGGCACACAATACAGACCACATCTTTTATATAGTCCTTACTGAACTTCATATGGATCTTCTGGGAGATGGGAGCCACCAAAAATGTCATTGAAAAACATGGGAGGTATCCAATTATTACGCAATTCATGAAAAGAAAACATGGCCGCCAGCAGGATTTCATTCGCACACCATGCATCCCTCATTTATTGGTGAAATGTGTTAAATGAAAACAAGAGATGGACTGTCGTCCGGTGCATACCCCCTTGTGGATTACCGCCTAGTGTGGGCATATCTATAACTTATGACTGCTATACTCAGACAGATTGGACCCAAAAAAACAGAATTTTCATATAAACAAAGATGAATAACTATAGAACAAAAAACAAAACAAAACAGTTGAATGTGCCATTAAATGTCCTCATATTGGTGAACATCCATACAAAATTTCATTGAGATCCGAGCATTACTGTTCAAGTTATGACCTGAACAGGCACCGGATGGACCAAACAGCCAACATTTCCAGATAAACAAAGATGAATAACTCTAGTATGGAAAAGCGAAACAGAACAATGGAACCCTCTATTTAATCTCATCATACTAGTGAACATCCATACAAAATTTCATTGAGATCCCAGCACAACTGTTGAAGTTACGACATGAACAGACATCAGACGGACCAAAAATAAAAAATTTCCAGATAAACAATGATGAATAACTCTAGAATGGAAAATCCGAACAAAACGATGGAAACCTCTATTTAATGTCCTCATAGTAGTGAACATCCATACCTAATTTCATTGAGATCTGAGCACTACTGTTAAAGTTATGACACGAACAGACATCGGACGGACGTACTGACGGACGCACATACAGACGCACGGACGGACGGAAAATGGGGTATAACAATATCATCTACAGAATACAAGCCCATTGCGTACATTATTGTAACTTTTTGACTTTCCTTCTTCTATAGGAGTCCTTTATCATTCTATTGACAGCTCAGCATGAAATTAACACCTACCAACGTTGAGCTACAGTGTCATTGACACTTTCATTTGAACTTATTATCTAATCATTTCCGAAGGGAACTACTCGTCAATGATTATTTAGTATAGAAAGGGTTAATAATGGACTGGTCATCGCTCAGTGGATGGTTCGGTTCTTGCTAACACTTCCGTGACTGGGGCTCCTTGAAATTTTGCAAAAACCTGTGCCAATGAACTCTTTTATATATGCGAGTCTCCTACTGGTAGCCTCGCATATATAAGAGCATATACATTGGCCTAACAATATTGACTAAGAATCCAACCAACCACAAGCCTCCGCCAATGAGACGACACTCTGGATTGGTCGAGACATAACCTGATATATCGGGATAATAACCTGATATATCAGGATTCGTAACCTGATATATCAGGATACGTAACCTGATATATCAGGAAACGTAACCTGATATATCAGGATAATAACCTGATATATCAGGATACGTAACCTGATATATCAAGATAATAACCTGATATATCAGGATACGTAACCTGATATATCAGGATACGTAACCTGATATATCAGGATAATAACCTGATATATCAGGATACTAACCTGATATATCAGGATAATAATCTGATATATCAGGATACGTAACCTGATATATCAGGATAATAACCTGATATATCATGATACGTAACCTGATATATCAGGATAATAACCTGATATATCAGGATACGTAACCTGATATATCAGGATACTAACCTGATATATCAGGATAGGTAACCTGATATATCAGGAAACTAACCGAAGAGGAGGTGGCGGTTCCAGGCCGCCGTAGATTTCGACGAAGCGGACCGAATTTGCGAAACATGCAATGAAATCGACAATTATTTACTGTACTTCTTCTGTCAGACGAGAACATATCACCCAATCTGTTAAACATCCCCAACGAGAAACTATTTAAACAAATAATGATCAGCAGCGACTCAAAAGCTATGCGGGCTTTGGTGCACACTTTTTCCACTATGGATTGAAAAAGAAAGGGGGTTGGCAACAGAGTAACGACTCTTAAATCGAGTACAACAAAAAAGGAACAAAGATTCTTCGACTTGAGACCATGTCAGTGTTGCCAGTATCAACTCTGAATGGTATGTTTGCCAATCATCTACATATATTATCTGAACGTATGATAGGCATATACCGGTATAACATATGTATATTGTCATATATAAGCATATACCGCCACATATCATTGTTGTTACATTGTACTTAACTTTGTTTCATGTAATCCGTCCATTTTGTCTTGTTATTCTGTGTTCATGTACATTTGACCATATATGGTGTAACGTACAAATAAACATGATTGATTGATTGATTGATTGATTGATTGGTAAGTCATGTGTTTATTCGTGTTGTTTTCCAGCCTGTGTTCGAGAAAATAATCCCATAACGGGCTTATTTTAATGAGCGAAATAAGCTCATATTGGAATTATTAAGACTCATTATATATGTATGCTATATTTGAACCTAAAACAAGGATGTTAAAACAGTCCAATGTGGCATTATTTCCATAAGAAATAAGCCCATATTGGTATTATTTAATCCACCTTTATTCATCGCAACATATATTCTCGTAAATATAGGTTCATATTGGATCTAAAGATTCACATAGGTTCATATTGGACTTATTCGATTCTGAAATAAACCCACAGTGAACTACTACCCGCTATTCAGCTAAATGGCATGGGCCACAGTTAAAACACATTTTAAAGAGCGTGAGTCTGGTATGTCGTGTCGATGAAAACATTGAGGTTAAATAATTCCAGTATGAGCTTAATTCGCTCATTAAAATAAGCCCGTTATGTGCTTATTTTTATGAGAACAGGATGAAACATGTCCTCGTGCAAATAGGTTCATATTGGACCTACATGTAACTATTTACAGGTTTATGTTGGAACTATCTGATTCTGAAATATGTACACACTGAGTCCCTTATTCCGTTGAATGGCGCCAAACACCTTACAAAGAGCGTAGCTTTAGTAAATTGTGTTTATGAAAAAAGGCAGATTAAATCATTCCGATATGGGCTCATTTCGTATGTAAATAGTCCCATATTGTACTGTGTTTTAAACAGACTGTTCCCCAAAATTCCGCACATTATCTGCTTATTTATTTTAGGTAGATAATCTGATTAGAATGTCCTCATTTTCAGTCCATAATGTGCTGAAAATGAGAATATTTTAGTCACATTATCGACTCATAATTGGGCAATTCAGATTATGTGCGGACAATCACACAACTAAGCCAACCCATAACTTTTCAGATGTACGCTATTTAAAGACATAATATGGATTTGTTCGGGTATGTGAAACTGATAAGTTAGCATTCAGGCGCTATGTCAACTGGAGGAATGTAGCATTTTAGTAACATATGGCAATAGTCCCATATTGTACTGCTTTAAAAGCCGAGAGTTAGGTCAATATAGAGCTTATATATATTGCGATTAAATAATGCCAAAATTATCGCTCGTTAAAATACGGCCGTTAAGTGCTTATTTTCACGAAAATAGCTTGACATCTGCATGGCAAGTGTTGAGTTGTTTAATCGTGTTGTTTTCCAGCCTGTTGACGTGAAAGTAAGCACACCACGTGCCTATCTCATATTGTTATGTGCTTATTTTCATGAGAACAGGGTGACGTCTGCATGGTAAGTCTTGAGTTGGTTTATTTATGTTGTGCCACAACACGAATTGCTAAAATAAGCATGACGAGCTTATCGCATATTGAAATATCTATATAGGGCTGTTATAATAACCAGCGTTTAGGCCCATATGAAGCTTATTTAGTTTTCAAATAATGGCAGTTTGCAGTCTGTTTTCGTGAAAATAAACACAAAACAGGACTTATTTTAATGAGCGAAATAAGCTCATACAGAGGTATAATTTAACTTAATATGTATACATGTACGCTATATATATGGACCTATAAACGCGGCTTTTTAAACAGACAATATCAGACTGTTCTATCGAACTAGTCCCATATTGGTATTATTCAATCTAATTTGTTTTCATCGCAACATATCCTCATGTAAATAGGTTCATATTCGACCTTTAAGTATTCACATAGGTTCTTTTGATTCTGATATAAGTCCACAGTAAGCTTATAGCCATTATTCGGTTGAATGGCGAGGGCAGCATTGACTATAAAGAGCTTGAATCTGGTAGGTTGTGTCGATGAAAAAAGCTAGATTAATAATACTGATATGGGTTTATTTCAGTAAAAACAATACAATTAGGGTAGCTTTGGTAAGTAAGTGATAAACTAAGGTAGATAAAATAATGCCAATATGGGCTTATTTCTTATGTAAATAGTCCCATATTGTACCGTTTTAAACAGCCTGTTCCCCAAATTCCCGCACATTATCTGCTTATATAAAAAGTAAATATTCTAGGTAGATAATATGCTTATGAACACTCTCATTTTGAGTCGATAATGTGCTGAATATTATACCAAATTAGTCACATTATCGCCTCATAATGGAACAATTCTAAGCAGATTATGAGCGGACAATGACACAACTAAGCCAACCCACAGCTTACCAGATGTACGCACTTTAAAGACATATTATGGACTTGTACGGGTATGTGAAACTGATAAGTTAGCATTCAGGCGCTATGTCAAGTAAATCGACCGTACCACTCCATAGAAATCATCGTCTGAACTACGCTCAATTGTAAATATTTACTTCTGGAATCGGGACAATTGGCGACAATACGGGCTTATATCATATTATTATGTGCCTATTTTCACGAGAACAGTCTTGAGTTGGTTTATTTGTGTTGTATTCCACAACACAAATTGCAAAAATAATCATAAGATGTTCTTATCGCATATTGAAATATCCCATATAGGGCTGTTATAATAATCAAATAATGACAATATGCAGCTTGTTCTCGTAAAAATAAGCTCATAACGGGCTTATTTTAATGAGCGAATTAAGCTCATACTGCCATTATTGAACCTAAACGCGATTTTTAAAGCAGTCAAATGTTGGACTATTTCTATGTAAGCCCATATTGGTATTATTTAATCTACTTTTTTTCATCTCAACATATCCTCAGGTTTATATTGGACCTAAATATTCACACAGTTCATATTGGACTTATTTTATTCTGAAATAAGCCCACGTGAGCGTATACCAGTTATTCCGTAGAATGTCGCAGGCCACAGTGAAAATACCTTCTAAAGAGCGTGAATCTAGTAAGTTATCTCGATGAGAATAGGTAGATAGATTAAATAGTGCCAATATGGGCATATTTCGTATGGAAATAGTCCCATGTTAGACTGTCTTAAAACCCGCATTTTCTGCCCATATCGTATACTGCGGTTAAATAATGGCAATATTTAGTTCATAATAACATGGCGTTTATGTGCTTATTTTCACGAGAACAGTCTGCATGTTGACATTATTTGAAAACTGAAATACGCTCCATAAGGCCTAAACGCTAGTTATTAAAACAGCCTTACATGTACATGTATATGGGTTATTTCAATATGAGGAAAACCCGTATTGTGCTTATTTTCACGAGAACACGATTAAACAACTCAAGACTTGTCATGCTGTTCTCATGAAAATAAGTACAAAACGGACATATTTTAATGCGCGATATAAGCTGATATTGGAATTATTTTGCCACAATATACGCTCAATATGGATCTAACACACTGTTTTTATAAATAAAACAGTACAATATGGGATTATTTCCATACATATCAAGCCCAAATTGAAATGATTTAATTTGCCTCTTTTCATCGACACGACTTACCAATTTCACGATCTTTATAATATTTTCACTGCGGCCATAACGGAATAACGATTTAAGCTCACTATGGAGTTATTTCTTAATCAAATTATTTCAAATATCAACCTATGCGAATAGCTACATGTAGGTCCAATTTGAACCTATTTGCACGACGATGTGTTTCATCCTGTTCTCGTAAAAATAAGCACATAACGCTGCGAAACGGGCTTATTTTAATGAGCGAATTAAGCTCCCATTGTCATTATTTAACAACCTAAACTTGTTTATCGACATGCAGCCTGTTCTCCCGAAAACCCGCAGATTATCTGCTTATATATAAACATTTTTAGGTAGATAATATGCTTAGAATCTCATAAATTTAAGTCGATAATGTGCTGAAAATGAGACAATTTTAGTCACATTATCGACTGCCAATGAGTCGATTGTAATCAGATTGTGTGCAGAAAATGACACAAATAAGCCAACTCACGGCTTTCATGTGCATGTTCTTTATAGCATGTGTATTCAATGTGGCCGCGCCATAAAACGAAATGACGGATATGATCTATTATCTGCTTATTTCACAATAAAATGTACCTATTTCACATTATAGGCCGATTATGTGCCTATTTGAGGGAGGACATGTTGCGACACGACATATCAGATTCACGCTCTTTATAATGTGTTTTAACTGCGGCTCGCTTCATTCAACTAAATAACGGGTATAAACTCACTAATGGCTTATTTCCGAATCAATTAAGTCCATTGAAACATATGTTAATATGTATGCCCAATATGAACCTATTTTCGCGAGGATAAGTTGCGATGAAAAACGGTAGATATAAAGGTACTCAATCCGTAAAGAGGGTCCCCATCTCAACAGATTCCAACAACAACAATCCGATCAGAGGGTCCTATATTACTATTTCTTTGGCTTTGGGGGTAAAAAATATTTGATTCGAGTCGAGGAACCCATCAAACAAAGCTCAGAGTTATTAGATATTGATTTTTGAAATTTGTTAATTGCTCGAGATGAGTACTAATAACTGCCGTCAATTTGGTACCCTGCTCGAGATTTTACGCCAAAACTCTATTCAAACAGACAAGGATGGATAACTCTATAATCAAGTGGTAATAATAACGAAATTTTGACTGTCTTCTGGGCCAGAAAGAATTACCGATAATGAAAAATAATAGATTTCTAAAATCGATATCTAACAAATCTGAGCTTTGATGGGTGACTTCCTCGACTCGAATCAAATATTTTTGACCCCCGAAGCCATTGAAATAGTAATTGAGAGGAGTTTTATCGGATTGAGTACCTTTAATAATGACAATATGGGAGATAGTCCCATATTGGACTGTTTTATAAACTGAGTTTTAGGTCCATATAGAGCGTATATTGTGATTAAATAATACCAATAGGGGCTTATATCGCTCATTAAAATAAGACCGTTACGTGCTTATTTTTATGGAAACCATACATGTACTCCCATAGTGTACGTTTATCTCCACACAGAGCATATATTGATATGAGCTTATTTCGCTCATTAAAATAAGCCGGGAGTGTGGCTATTTTCACGAGAACAGGCTGTGAAGTAGCATATACATGTACTATACATTCCTTTTTCATATACATATGTTGTACTTCCGTATATATTCATATTAAAATATTCTTCATATTTCATACAGAATACTATATCATTATGTCCATGCAGTGTATCACAACTACAATTTACCATATCTTATCCTAATTTAATTAAAGGTTTAAACCAAAACATAGTTCGTACTTTAATTTGGTCGGGTTGTTCCGGGTCGCTTGGTGTCGGTTGTGCCTGGGGCGGATGGTCCCGCTCCTGTATATACAAGTATATACATGTGTATATAGTACATCTGACTACAGACCGAATCGGGACCACAGGGACAACTCGCGCGGGCGTATGTTAGGGTGGGTTGTCCAGATTTTCCGGGGCTGGCTGTCTCACGTTTTTATTAGCTCACCTGAGACGAAGTCTCCGGTGGAGCTATTGTCATCACTCTTCGTCCGTCGTCCGTCCATCGTCCGTTCGTACGTCCATCCGTCGTCTACAATTCTTTGAACATCTTCTCCTCTGGAACCATGAAACCGAATGGGTTCATATTTGGTGTGTATGTTTCCTAGGTGACTCTCATTCAGATTTGTTCAAATGAGGACACTGGGTCAAATAGTTGCGAAGCCAGGGCCATAACTCTTTGCCACCATAGTAATTCTTACAACGACTTCTCAAATTTCATTGGGCCGAATGGGTTCGTATTTGATACAAAGGGTCCTTGGGGGACTGTTATTCAGATTTGTTCAAATGAGGTCACTGGATCGAATGTGGGCGGAGCCAGTGACGTAACTAAAAAAAAAAATTTAATTAAGATTTTTTGAATTTTCACCTTGCTCAATTTAACAAACAAAAAAATTAGTTTTTAAACATTTTATAAAATTTGAAAAAAGTGACACCATTATAACATCTGCAGAGTTATGAAACTTTAATCTTTAATGAAATTACAGAAATATTCCATTACCCATCCCCCATCCCATATGGCCCAGACCCACCCCACCCTGCAGTGGCCTGCACCCAACCAACATCCCTTCCAACGGATATCATCTCCAGCTTCCAACTTTAATACCTGTTCTATTAAAGTTGCAGATATATCTTTGTGGATAGACAGAGAGAGACACATGTCATTAATCTAGATTACAATAAAATGTCACCTGGCAGCTTGTGTAAACATTACTGCTAGCAATTTTAAACAAACTGCCTGAATTTAGTGTCTGACATTTGCATAATGAGGTCCCCAGAGGGTCAATTTAGTGTTGCAACCCTGTACAGCAGGCTAGCATCACCAAATACACCATCCATGGACCTAATTCTGCTTAGGCATCATCTTCTGGGAAGTATCTTAAGTATCAAATTGAAATTTTGTTTTAGTTACTTTTTTACTTTTTCCCTTCTGTTCAGTTTCTATGCCCCCCCCAATTTGCAGAAGATAAAATGCATAATTGAGGTGCTCAATGGGTGTGCATTATAAACTTCAACTTTAGAACTTAAATCTGTTCCTATATAGGTTTCCCATGGCTGGTGAGGCCTAATCAGACTGAGGATGAATCTGGTGATGCTAGCACACCTTGTGGAATATTGTCATTAAATTCACCATTTGGGGACCTCATTCTGCAAATGTCTGACACACTATATGCAGACATGGCTGGCATATTATGTTCTTAACCACCGCTTATCCAGATGAAATCATACCCTGATTTTTCAAAGAAACATTGGGGGGGGGGTATATTGGATTGAATTTGTCTTATGTCTGTCAGGCGGTCCTTCCACTCGTCTGTCTGTTGGGATATCTATCCATCCGTCTATCAACAATTGTTTTCTTCTCCATATTAAAGACCAAATATGTTTATATATTTCAGTGTACATGTTCCCTAGGTCACTCACAATCAGATTTGTTCAAATAAGTTCATCATATCAAATAGGTGCGAAGCTAGGGCCATAACTCTTTCCCTCCATAGTAAATCTTAAAATTTCTTCTCAAGAACCATTGAGCCTATATTAGCTTATATTTGGTATGGATGGGCCTTGGGTGACCGGGTTCAGATTTGTTCAAATTGGGTCATTTTAGGAAATGAGGTCCCCATAGGGTGAATTCGTTGATGCTTTTCCACCTTGGGGAATAGTGTCATTAAATTCACCTTTTGTGGACCTCATTCTGCAAAGATCAGACATACTAAATACAGACTTGGCTGTTCCAATATT
This sequence comes from Siphonodentalium dalli, assembly GCA_032622095.1. Classification (NCBI taxonomy): domain Eukaryota; kingdom Metazoa; phylum Mollusca; class Scaphopoda; order Gadilida; family Siphonodentaliidae; genus Siphonodentalium; species Siphonodentalium dalli. Next base: position 258,213,282 of record CP136061.1, on the reverse strand, counting down.
ATTTTCTTAACCACGTACCACTTATCCAGGTGAAATCATACCCTATTGGATATTGGGGGGGGGGGGGGGTATATTGATATTACTAGATGAATGGATCTCATAGATGGGGATTCACATTTGTTCTAATAGGGGCAGAGATAAGAGATTTAACTCTCCTATATCCTTGTACTAGTTGTAAAATTCAACCTAAGAGGGGTGTGCAAAATGATTTCTGTGAACTTAGTACTGTGGTATGGTTGTCTTCTGTAAAATGTAAGAGGTTGGAGATTTGTCAGTGGTGTGGAATTAGAAATTTCAAGTTGAAGAGCCCTGCTCATCGGAGAACCTCCATCTATGTCCATGTTTAGAACTACTTGTCTTAAGTGATATTGTCACGTACTGACTCTTGTAGTCTTCAGAGTCCCATTCCTCTCAGTCTTTACAGTCTGGTGAGCGACCCACAGTCATTGACTGTCTTGTTAAATATTTGTTGTCATCTTCACATTTTTTGTTTATTTATTCTTGGAAATGTAATTTTCATATTTTAAGACACTACTATATTACACGATTTGATATCCCAATATATTATTATCTTAAATTATTTGCCATCGTATACGGATGGCGACGAGGTCGGTATTTGAGATTGGACACCTGAGAACTATCTGAATATGAACACCAAGTAACAGTCTGTTTATGTGAAACTGAGCTTATTTTAAAATTGCGCGAAATAAGCTCATGTTGGCAATATTTGAAAACTTAAATAAGCTCTATATGGGCCTAAACGAATAGCGTACAGGAAGGTAACACCCTGATTGTATAGATTACCCAGGGTATCCCCCCTGAGTGTATAGAATACCCCGGTTTACATGGCCCAATTCAAGTTAAATATACCGACATTAATATTAAAAAACATATTTTGTCCTTCACCTGAGCCCAAATATGATTTTAAAGACAAGGGTGCTGTATGATTTATCATGGGTGCTGTTGGTGTTGTGCCAGTCTCAGTAAACTTAGCGTACATTTGCTCCCAGAGTTGCGCACGGTACGAGCGCGACTAGCAATTGTACTTCGAAATTCATTACGACTGGTGTTGTGCCACCTGCTCACCATTAAATCACTCCCAGGTGCCCAAACTTTTGCAAACCTTCTTATACTGATGCACATCTTTTCAAAAACACTACTAGTAAGAGACATAGAAGTAGATACCTATAATGGGTCACAGGGCTCAATTCAATTTGACCATTAAAAAACCCAAATATTCCCCTCCCCCTGACCAAAGCCCAAAATCCCATTCAGATGCCCAAATAATGTTTTCCCATTGCCTCTATATATTCTAAAGTGAACTGTGGAATCATTTACAGAATGGGTATAGTCTGAGAGATGGCTGACTCAGAAATATGTTTTCATAGGCACGGGTGCTGTATGGTTTTATCATGGGTGCTGTGGGTGTTGGGCTGTCTCAATACCCTTAAAACCCACTGAGGAGCCCAAACTTTGTGCAAACCATTTGCATAGATGCATACCTATCCACAAACAACAAAAGTGTTGGAAGTAGATACATATAATGGGTCATATGGCCCAATTCAAGTTAAATATACTAATTTAACTTGAATTGTCATGGGTGCTGTGGGTGTTGGGCTGTCTCCATACCCTTAAAACCCACTAAGGAGCCCAAACTTTTGCAAATCTTCTTATACTGATGCAGATATTTCCAAAAACACTAGGAGACCTAGAAGTATATACCTTTACAGGACCCAATTCCAGTTAAATATACCAATTTAACCATTAAAAAAAACAAATATCCCCCCTGAATAGAGCCCAAAATCCCATTCAGGTGCCCAAATATTTTTTTCCCATTGCCTCTATATATTCTAGAGTGAAATGTGGAATCATTTACAGAATGGGTATAGTCTGAGAGATGGATGTCTCAGAAATATGTTTTCATAGGCACGGGTGCTGTATGGTTTTATCATGGGTGCTGTGGGTGTTGGGCTGTCTCAATACCCTTAAAACCCACTGAGGAGCCCAAACTTTGTGCAAACCATTTGCATAGATGCATACCTATCCACAAACAACAAAAGTGTTGGAAGTAGATACATATAATGGGTCATATGGCCCAATTCAAGTTAAATATACCAATTTAACTTGAATTGTCATGGGTGCTGTGGGTGTTGGGCTGTCTCCATACACTTAAAACCCACTAAGGAGCCCAAACTTTTGCAAATCTTCTTATACTGATGCAGATATTTCCAAAAACACTAGGAGACCTAGAAGTATATACCTTTACAGGACCCAATTCCAGTTAAATATACCAATTTAACCATTACAAAACCCAAATATCCCCCCTGAATAGAGCCCAAAATCCCATTCAGGTGCCCAAATATTTTTTTCCCATTGCCTCTATATATTCTAGAGTGAAATGTGGAATCATTTACAGAATGGGTATAGTCTGAGAGATGGCTGACTCAGAAATATGTTTTCATAGGCACGGGTGCTGTATGGTTTTATCATGGGTGCTGTGGGTGTTGGGCTGTCTCAATACCCTTAAAACCCACTGAGGAGCCCAAACTTTGTGCAAACCATTTGCATAGATGCATACCTATCCACAAACAACAAAAGTGTTGGAAGTAGATACATATAATGGGTCATATGGCCCAATTCAAGTTAAATATACCAATTTAACTTGAATTGTCATGGGTGCTGTGGGTGTTGGGCTGTCTCCGTACCCTTAAAACCCACTAAGGAGCCCAAACTTTTGCAAATCTTCTTATACTGATGCAGATATTTCCAAAAACACTAGGAGACCTAGAAGTATATACCTTTACAGGACCCAATTCCAGTTAAATATACCAATTTAACCATTAAAAAACCCAAATATCCCCCCTGAATAGAGCCCAAAATCCCATTCAGGTGCCCAAATATTTTTTTCCCATTGCCTCTATATATTCTAGAGTGAAATGTGGAATCATTTACAGAATGGGTATAGTCTGAGAGATGGCTGACTCAGAAATATGTTTTCATAGGCACGGGTGCTGTATGGTTTTATCATGGGTGCTGTGGGTGTTGGGCTGTCTCAATACCATTAAAACCCACTGAAGAGCCCAAACTTTATGCAAACCATTTGCATAGATGCATACCTATCCACAAACAACAAAAGTGTTGGAAGTAGATATATATAATGGGTCATATGGCCCAATTCAAGTTAAATATACCAATTTAACTTGAATTGTCATGGGTGCTGTGGGTGTTGGGCTGTCTCCGTACCCTTAAAACCCACTAAGGAGCCCAAACTTTTGCAAATCTTCTTATACTGATGCAGATATTTCCAAAATCACTAGGAGACCTAGAAGTATATACCTTTACAGGACCCAATTCCAGTTAAATATACCAATTTAACCATTAAAAAAAACAAATATCCCCCCTGAATAGAGCCCAAAATCCCATTCAGGTGCCCAAATATTTTTTTCCCATTGCCTCTATATATTCTAGAGTGAAATGTGGAATCATTTACAGAATGGGTATAGTCTGAGAGATGGCTGACTCAGAAATATGTTTTCATAGGCACGGGTGCTGTATGGTTTTATTATGGGTTCTGTGGGTGTTTGGCTGTCTCAATACCCTTAAAACCCACTGAGGAGCCCAAACTTTGTGCAAACCATTTGCATAGATGCATACCTATCCACAAACAACAAAAGTGTTGGAAGTAGATACATATAATGGGTCATATGGCACAATTCAAGTTAAATATACCAATTTAACTTGAATTGTCATGGGTGCTGTGGGTGTTTGGCTGTCTCCATACCCTTAAAACCCACTAAGGAGCCCAAACTTTTGCAAATCTTCTTATACTGATGCAGATATTTCCAAAATCACTAGGAGACCTAGAAGTATATACCTTTACAGGTCCCAATTCCAGTTAAATATACCAATTTAACCATTAAAAAAACAAAATATCCCCCCTGAATAGAGCCCAAAATCCCATTCAGGTGCCCAAATATTTTTTCCCCATTGCCTCTATATATTCTAGAGTGAAATGTGGAATCATTTACAGAATGGGTATAGTCTGAGAGATGGCTGACTCAGAAATATGTTTTCATAGGCACGGGTGCTGTATGGTTTTATCATGGGTGCTGTGGGTGTTGGGCTGTCTCAATACCCTTAAAACCCACTGAAGAGCCCAAACTTTATGCAAACCATTTGCATAGATGCATACCTATCCACAAACAACAAAAGTGTTGGAAGTAGATATATATAATGGGTCATATGGCCCAATTCAAGTTAAATATACCAATTTAACTTGAATTGTCATGGGTGCTGTGGGTGTTGGGCTGTCTCCATACCCTTAAAACCCACTAAGGATCCCAAACTTTGTGCAAACTATTTGTATATAGATGCATACCTATCCACAAACAACAACAACAGTGTCTATAGTATAGTATTTGAGGAGCATTGCCATTATGGAATTTATTCTGTCATTTGTCAACTATTTACAGCTTATTTTTTTATATAAATAACTAAACACCTTATGAGATGTCTGGAAAATAATGATATATTATTGTGACCCATTATAGGTATATAACTGTAAGGAAACACAGATTTATAAAACTTTAGTCATGTTATCTGAGAGATAGATGTCTTTGTTAGCTATTCTGGTCATTACTGTATACTGTTATTCTGAAATTACGATCTTGCGCCGTTGCGCATGCCCGCCCGGATGTTTACATTATTAGCGGTGTTTGTATACAATCGGTTTGTTATGGGTGGGTGGTTGGTCTCCGAGCTCGAGCTTTATGTCTCTCCAACACATAAAGCTCGAGCTCGGAGACCAACCACCCACCCATAAAACGGCAAGTCGGGTAGTACGAAAACTGGTATTCGGAGCCGGAACATTGTTATCGGTCAAAACAATCAGCCCGCGGCAAAGGTCTATTAAAAGTATCAGGTTCTGCCTCCCCATCTGGTCCATTAAGCGTTGTTTCATTGTGTAATATGGTCATTTGAGTGTTAAACAGAATAAATTGTCAAGAAAGGGATTTTGGTGTCATTAGACGCAGAATAACACATCCAAACTATCCAGAAATTCAAGTCGGCGTTCAACATAGCCACCGAAACTAATAAATAGCTAGGGCAAATTACTCACAAAGTCAAATTGACCAAACACGAATACAGTCTCGATATGGACATCTGATTGTAAACAATATGCTTTGGGTGTGCATGGCTGAGAATGTGTCGACATTTCAAGATGGCTACCAAAATGGTCGTCGAAAATTGTCAAAAGTTTAGTGATATCAATATCAGTATGATTAAATAATTAGCCAGTACAATTTTCCAACGTATTGATTCCCATTTATCGGGACAACAATTTTTCAAACAAAGCAGTATCTTCGTTAGATTCAAACCTGCTAGTCACACACTAAGAGGGCATTTTGCAATTATGGCGAGCGATGAGCTTAATTGTTTTCAAATATGTACGAAAAAAAACAGCGCAAAAAATGCGTGATATGACATACCAGCTGGCATGATGCTACGCTGAAACCAGGCAACATATTCTGATATATAATCACGCATAAGAGCGAATATTTCCCATTACAATTCACACAAAAGTCACACAAAACCCACGTGCGCTTATATACTTTGAATTCTAGCTGGTTTATTTGCATCATACGCGGCACTTCACCCATAAGTGTATTGTAAACGTAGCTGTGGATATAAAATCGATCTGACTATATACCTATCGTGTTCCCGGCCATTCAAGTGTACCCTCACAACAAGAGAACACTGTTTATTCGAGCGGGGATTATGTCCGTCTTTCCTGACGATGTATGATAATTACAACTCACATGGTCACATGGTCAGTGATTCCAATTTCTGTGCTGCAGGCTGTGACGTTTATTGTTATTGAAATAACTATGTCATGTTGTGGTACAGTCAGGTCCGAAACATTCTGAGCACAATTATGTGCACTCCATTAAGACGAATTAATTAACGAATTTAGACTTCTTTTGAAGACAAAATAGACTTTTTCAAAGATAATCAGAAGTCGGTATATCATACATGTAAATACACTCATGTATGCATTTTCGTGCTGTATTAATAATACGTTCTTGTTTATGTATTTTCAATATATTGGCTTACCCTCATGCATTTAGCCATAAAGGCCTATGTTTTATCATTTTATGGAGTTATCTCTTTCTATCATGCCGTAAGTCCTCGTTGCGAGTCAAGATAGACTACACGTCATGTCACAAATATGCTTTTTTTGGCAATACTCACATGAAAAAATAACAGTGGAACTTAGAATTTTAATTAACCGTCGACTGAATCGTATTCGAGGACTTACTTGAAACATATATACCCACCGAATACAACACATCATTAAAATAATATGTACTTCATATTACGGTTAGCTCTTGTAACAATGCACGGACTATACATATTCATACTTGCATTTTTAATTCATTCTGAAGTGGAGGGCATATATATCATTCATTCCATTATAGGTCATATCCATGGCTACACATAACGTAAATCTGAGTGAGGTTCGGGATTCTGATGAATATAACTTTACAATGAAATGGAACGAAACGGAACAGGAAAATGACGATTATTTTAATTATGCTATTAATACATGCAATGAATGTGCATACATTTCACCATCACATGCTATAGATCAACCAAATAAAAAATCTAAATTTTCAATATTCAGCCTCAACTGTCGAAGCATTAACGCGAATTTCGATTCATTGTGTAATCTCCTGTGGGACTTAAAGTCGAATAACAATTCATTCGACGTTATAGCTTTAACGGAAACATTCAAAATACGGCAAGCATCACACTTTCAAATCACGGGATATCACCCTATGGAATTCAAGTGTAGAGATGATGGTAGAGGTGGTGTATGCCTTTACATAAAAGAATCAATCCACTATAAAAATCGACCCGACCGTAGTGAATTTATTCCACACGTGATAGAAACAATATTCGTGGAAATTAAACCAGGAAAAAATGAATCTCGGATAATCGACTGCGTTTACAGACCAAATACCGCACCAAAGGCCAACATTGATAAATTTTTGAAAAAAATTGACGATATTCTAGAAAAAATTAATAACCACAAATCATATATATCAGGAGACTTTAATATTGACCTCCTCAATTTCAACTCGCATACACAAACGAATGATTTCATAAATAACATTTTCACAAGAGGATTTGTGCCAAGGATAACTAAACCCACTCGAATGACTGATCATTCAGCAACTCTTATCGATAATATATATACCAATAATCTACAAGGCGAATGTAAATCTGGTATAATCACATGCGATGTATCACTTCGGCATATTTTATTCAGAATCTAACCAAAAGAGACAAAACAGCCCCAATAATAACGAAACTATCACCAATCAAAGAAGTTTTAGTCCTGATAACATAATTAGATTCAAAAATCTTTTAAAATCTTGTACCTTTGACTCCGTTACATATTGTAGAAGTGTCGACCAAGCATATGAAATCTTCTTAGATATCTATATGAATGCATATGAACTAGCTTTCCCCATCAAAAGTCGACATATACCCAAACAATTCATAAAACGCGAACCTTGGATGACATCTGAATTGATTAAGTCTAGTATTGTTAAGAACCAGCTATATTTACGCAAATTGAATAAACCCACGGAAACGAACGTAAATAAATATTTGAGTTATCGTACCTTATATAATACACTAATCAGAAGGAGTAAACATATATACTATACAAATATTCTAGAAGTAAATAAAAATAACTTAAAGAAAACATGGGAAATACTGGTGCATTGAAGATAAATGGAAACACAAATAATAGCCCAAAGACCTTTACTGAAAACGGAATAGAACTTTAAAATTCCAAACTCATATCGGAAAAGTTCAATGACTTTTTTTCAAAAATTGGGCGGGAAACTAGCCAACTCAATGAAAATGAAAATGACTCTCATTTTACAGATTTTCTTCATAACCGCAAACCAGACGACATCAGTTTCAAAATAATTCCGACCTCTATACAGGAGATCATCCTCACATGTTTCTCTATGACTGGGAAAGTATCAAGGGATTTCAATGGTCTATCAACTAAACTTATCAAGGAAACAATTGAGGTGATAGCCCCAGCATTATTGCATATTTTCAACTTGTCCTTAGAGCATGGAATAGTCCCTAACAAAATGAAAATTTCTAAAGTAGTCCCGATCCCAAAAAATAATATCACTCATGAAATTTCCAACTACAGACCTATCAGCATTCTTCCAGCTATCTCTAAACTTCTCGAAAAAATAATGCATAAACGATTATTAGACTTCTTAAATGAACAAAACATACTCTATAAACACCAATACGGCTTCCGTCCTAATCATTCAACCTTCCACCCTGTATAACACCTCCTCGATCAAGTTGTCTCAAATAATGACAAAATGACAAGAGATTCCACTTTAGCTCTATTTCTCGACCTCTCAAAAGCATTTGACACGATACATCACGATATTTTACTCCATAAACTAGATCACTATGGTATACGAGGCACAGCATACTCATGGTTTCAGAGCTATCTGCAAAATAGAAGGCAATATGTTGAACTCAATGGTATTAAATCTAAATTAACGGAAGTGACGTGTGGAGTGCCCCAGGGATCAATTCTGGGACCGATAATTTTCTTAATATACGTTAACGATATGTCAAATTATAACAGTATAATGTGCGCACATTTTAAATGAAGCTCTAACCACCATAACGAATAGACATGTAACTTTAATTTCTTCGGTGTATATCAAAACGTTTTCTAAATCATACACCCTGCATAATATGAAACATGCCGACAAGTATCACACATTGGCTGATTACCATAGTTACAAATGAATGTACACATAACATGGTGACGTATTACAATAACCGTAATCATGCTTGCATGCTATCCACGATCTGTGCGAAAAAGTTCCATTTATTTTCGCAAAAAAAAAGAAAATAACTTAGGATCATTGAACTCAGCAACAATTGACTAATCCAGTTCATTTAGATGTTCGATTCGCTCGATCTAGCATGTTAAGCACACCACTCACAATGATCAGTTATATTTACCAAATTGCTGATAGTTGCCGTACAGCAAGTTCGATAAGTGATGGGTGTATGCCACAACAAACGTTGGCCCACACGTATTCACTGAGGGATACAATACGTACGTAGAAACAGTTTAATTGGGTTTACAGCGTTGCATATATGCTATAATACATATAAGAGCAAACGCATTTATATATATAAAATAGATTCTTCTATCTGGTTATAAAAGTATACAATTGGAATGCTATATTATTAACCTGGAATGGTATTATGGAATCAAAAAGCAGACAACAAAAATAAAAGTATACATAAGTCATATTTATGGGAGGTAAATATTAAGATAATAGTCGAACCCATGGGAATCGTCAAAACTTAAAGTCGTTCACAACCACAAAACATTGTTCTCATCACCTATTTTGTTTATACCATGATCCTACCAATAAGAATGATATATTAGAAATGTGCCAATAATCCGTGATCTCCGCGTGGCAACTCAGTATATTAGTAATGTTATCTGGCGAAAGAACGTGGGAACACTCCGTGGACTCCGCGTGGCAACTCAGTATATTAGTAATGTTATCTGGCGAAAGAACGTGGGAACACTCCGTGAACTCCGCATATTGGTAATGTTATCTGGCGAAAGAACATGGGAACACTCCGTGGACTCCGCGTGGCAACTCAATATATTAGTAATGTTATCTGGCGAAATATTGTGTCAACACTCCGTGGACCTCGCGTAGCAACTCAGTATTTTAGTAATGTTACCTGCGAAAGATTGTGTCACACTCCGTGGACCCCGCGTGGCAACTCAGTATATAAGTAATGTTACCTGCAAAAGATTGTGTCAACACTCCGTGGACCCCGCGTGGCAACTCAGTATATTAGCAATGTTACCTGCGAAAGATTGTGTCAACACTCCGTGGACCCCGCGTGGCAACTCAGTATATTAGTAATGTTACCTGCGAAAGATTGTGTCAACACTCCGTGGACCCCGGGTGGCAACTCAGTATGTTAGTAATGTTATATGGCGAAAGAACGCGGGAACACTCCGTGGACTCCGCGTGGCAACTCAATATATTAGTAATGTTATCTGGCGAAAGAACGTGGGAACACCCCGTGGACTCCGCGTGGTAACTCAATATATTAGTAATGTTATCTGGCGAAAGAATGTGGGAACACTCCGTGGACTCCGCGTGCCAACTCAATATATTAGTAATGTTATCTGGCGAAAGAACGTGGGAAGACTCCGTGGACTCCGCGTGGCAACTCAGTATATTAGTAATGTTATCTGGCGAAAGATTGTGTCAACACTCCTTGGACCCCCGTCGCTGCTCAGCATATTAGTTCTGTTAACTGGCGAAGGAATGTGTGAACACTCCGTGAACCCCGCGTCGCAGCTCAGCATATTAGTTATGTTACCTGGCGAAGGATTGTGTCAACAATCCGTGGACCCACCGGTGGCAACTGAAATTGATGATAAAATTGTTTTGATCACATACTATCGAAGATGTCACACAATACAACAGAGTGATAAAACTATAACTAACATTTTGTTTATTAACGTGTCAATTTGGAACTATATTTTGCCACGGAATTATCAATACCGGTCTGACTGTAACGCAGAATCGTAGTCCCTGCTGCAGGTATATCACTTTGCCATTCAAAATTACCAAAGAAAACATCTTATTCTTATCAACTAGGATCGATATGAAGGTGCAAATTTATCTTCTATAACAACTTTGATATAAAGAGAATACCTACAGTTTTAGTTTGAATGTAGAAATATTTCACGAGTGTGTGAATTCGATATTTCTTCCCAACCACGAATGAGATGTTTCAGGTATTCAAACAAAAACACTGTAGGTGTTCAGTTTATTTTATGCGCCTTATTAAAGCTCGAAGTTGCTATGTTACACTGCATTTTTACTTTTAATAGTACAGCAATTTGAACAATGCTCCCTAATATTCATAAGTGCACAATTACCTAGACACAGCAACAAGATAGTCGATATATATAAATCCCACGTGGACGGGTCCTTGATAAGATGCGGCTAGCCAATCAAAAGCGACGAATGACTGACGAACTTGCATGATCAATCAATCGGTTGTTCTCCGGTGGAATGACGGATACAATTATACGAAATGACTCTTGTTTCGAATAAGCTTATGGGCTATAACCGGTAAGTTTGCAGACAATTTACTATAACGCACGGTTATATAATTGGTCTTCAAATGTTTCGCTCTCGTAAACCGCCGATAAGATACAGTGAAACAACGCCATCTAGAACAAGAAAACTAAGATGCATGCATCAGGTCAGCCATGAACTATTTAGCATAGAATAATTCAGTTCGGTTGCAGTTTCACAACGTTACAACTGACATACGATTACACCTTGAATGTGGAAATATGTAAGAGTGAATATTAATGTTCTAAATCCCATGTTTCACATTTAGTGGTAATGGGGTCGTACTTTATTAACACGCAAGTAGTGTAATTGAGTACGGGTAATTAGAAGTAACAAATCGTTTAGTTTCTATCGTATCGGATAAAAGAGGTGAGCAGATTGCCGATGATGAATGCTCTCGTTAGCTGCCAATATAATGTGCATATTTGCCCCGTTACGTTTATACACTGTAGCATTGGCGGGCCAGAGTGTGTTGACATGTTAAGTGTTTGGTTCATTAATAACAGATCAGCAGGGATTTGTCGTGATAACGTATACGTGGAAATATGCTACCTAAACGGTTAAATTAACGGTTGATCTATTACACCACCGTGTATACTCGGTTTAAATAGGTATATTATATAGGGACGTGTGCTCAATTTTGGTGCGGACCGATGATAAAACAAAATCAGAAGTAAATGTCGGCGGGCGGGAGGGCCATTTTTTCAATAATTTTAAAAGAAATTGAACAGTTGCAGCAGCAGCAGCAAAAAAAGGGTGTACAATTGGCAAATGATGAGGGGCGGCGTGACGTGTAACTAGGATTGAACTTAGATATGCAATTTGGAGATTATTGGATGAGGGATGTTATATTAATTATATTAAAGGGACGAGGGGGCTTAGTTGTCGAAAATATTCATATTTGTTCCAAACACCGTAAACAGAAAAATATTAAAAGGCATACATATTGGTTCAAATATACGATCACTATCGCGTAAACATCATGCTCACATAAAGACCTACTAAATTTTACCTAAACAAGAGTCTGATTGTGTTATAGAAGGCAGCACAATGCTACTGGCTAATCACACACAAATGGTATAAACGCTCTTTATTATTTCCAAATAAGGAATTGAGCAACAAAGAACGCTCTTTATGTTTACCATCATAATATAAAGAAACACCAAGAAAGTAACTTTTTATGCTTTGTCAAACAATCGTCAAATTTACGACAATAACATACTGTTTATGAGATATTTCTCATTTGTATATTAACAAAGTATGTCTATATTTGAATATTATTTTCGTTTGCAGCGGTTTTTGACAGGTGGAAATATGTTCACAGGATACCCACCAAGGCCTTCCGTACCTTTAAGGTATACTGCAACTTTGTTTCTTGCCAATAGCAGAATACATAATGCTATTAAGAAGTGACACAAAACACAGAACATTTTTTTTAATTATAAGTATTGAGCAGTGAGAAATATTTGAGTAGAGGAAACCAGTAACGAAAGGCGATATTAACATGATTTCTGTCAGCGAATAATTGTTTACGTTCCAATGAATATTAAAATGTACTGAAAACAAACTGCTAATGGGTGCCAGACTTTCATAAACACAAATTATGTATTAATGGTGTAACGACATATTTCGTTCTTAATTGTCTAAAAAAAATAGGGGATCGGGATGTTTGGATCTCTAGTTTAACGACATTTTTTGGTCTTTAATAGTTTAATGACATTTTTCGGTCTTTATAATATCTCAAGATATAGGGGGTATTTGGATCTCTATAGTTTAACGACATTTTTCGGTCTTTATAGTTTAACGACATTCTCGGTCTTTAATATTTCAAGATATAGGGGCCCTTAGTGGGTATTTGGATCTCTAGTTTAACGACATTTTTCGGTCTTTGATAGCAAAATGGAAGAAGTACATCTTTGGAAAGATGTGGTGGCCCTAAAAAGGAAAGTTGTTTGGTGATCTTGAAATGCAGTTTTTCTGAACAGTCTTCCTTGATTAAAGTGATGTGAAACACTCCGGCAGACAACGGGCAGAGTGATCAAATAGAAATTAAGAATAATCTTTCTCAAAGTAGTTATTTGTTACGAATAGTAATCCAAATGGATGATACACAACGTCATTCTTATATATTAGTTAAATGCAATGACTCTCGATGCCATCGAGTCGATGGCGAAATCATTTTTGTTTAATTATAGCCGATAGTTGCGCCCCGAATCGAGATGTAAATATTTACAATTTGGAGTAGTTCAGACGATGTTCTCTATGAAGTGGTGTGGTAGATTATTTTGGAAATTTTCAGTGATGTTAGTAGAATGATAACATTCCCCAGGTTGGCAAAGTGCCTGAGCACTAACTTATCAATTTCTCGCACCCGAAAAAGTCCATAACAAGTCCATAATATATCTTTAAGCATATATATAAATCTCCGAAAACCAAAATTCTAAAGCATTAAACGATTTCTTGAAATACAGTTTTTCTGAACAGTCTTCCTTGATTAAAGTGATGTGAAACACTCCGGCAGACACCGGGCAGAGTGATCAAATAGAAATTAAGAATAATCTTTCTCAAAGAAGTTATTCGTTACGAATATTAATCCAAATGGATGATACACAACGTCATTCTTATATATTAGTTAAATGCAATGACTCTCGATGGCGAAATCATTTTTGTTTAATTATAGCCGATAGTTGCGCCCCGAATCGAGATGTAAATATTTACAATTTGGAGTAGTTCAGACGATGTTCTCTATGAAGTGGTGTGGTAGATTATTTTGGAAATTTTCAGTGATGTTAGTAGAATGATAACATTCCCCAGGTTGGCAAAGTGCCTGAGCACTAACTTATCAATTTCTCGCACCCGAAAAAGTCCATAACAAGTCCATAATATGTCTTTAAGCATATATATATAAATCTCCGAAAACCAAAATTCTAAAGCATTAAACGATTTCTTGAAATACAGTTTTTCTGAACAGTCTTCCTTGATTAAAGTGATGTGAAACACTCCGGCAGACACCGGGCAGAGTGATCAAATAGAAATTAAGAATAATCTTTCTCAAAGTAGTTATTCGTTACGAATATTAATCCAAATGGATGATACACAACGTCATTCTTACATATTAGTTAAATGCAATGACTCTCGATGGCGAAATCATTTTTGTTTAATTATAGCCGATAGTTGCGCCCCGAATCGAGATGTAAATATTTACAATTTGGAGTAGTTCAGACGATGTTCTCTATGAAGTGGGGTGGTAGATTATTTTGGAAATTTTCAGTGATGTTAGTAGAATGATAACATTCCCCAGGTTGGCAAAGTGCCTGAGCACTAACTTATCAATTTCTCGCACCCGAAAAAGTCCATAACAAGTCCATAATATGTCTTTAAGCATATATATAAATCTCCGAAAACCAAAATTCTAAAGCATTAAACGATTTCTTGAAATACAGTTTTTCTGAACAGTCTTCCTTGATTAAAGTGATGTGAAACACTCCGGCAGACACCGGGCAGAGTGATCAAATAGAAATTAAGAATAATCTTTCTCAAAGTAGTTATTCGTTACGAATATTAATCCAAATGGATGATACACAACGTCATTCTTATATATTAGTTAAATGCAATGACTCTCGATGGCGAAATCATTTATGTTTAATTATAGCCGATAGTTGCGCCCCGAATCGAGATGTAAATATTTACAATTTGGAGTAGTTCAGACGATGTTCTCTATGAAGTGGTGTGGCAGATTTTTTGGGAAATTTTCAGTGATGTTAGTAGAATGATAAAATTCCCCAGGTTGGCAAAGTGCCTGAGCACTAACTTATCAATTTCTCGCACCCGAAAAAGTCCATAACAAGTCCATAATATGTCTTTAAGCATATATATAAATCTCCGAAAACCAAAATTCTAAAGCATTAAACGATTTCTTGAAATACAGTTTTTCTGAACAGTCTTCCTTGATTAAAGTGATGTGAAACACTCCGGCAGACACCGGGCAGAGTGATCAAATAGAAATTAAGAATAATCTTTCTCAAAGTAGTTATTCGTTACGAATATTAATCCAAATGGATGATACACAACGTCATTCTTATATATTAGTTAAATGCAATGACTCTCGATGGCGAAATCATTTTTGTTTAATTATAGCCGATAGTTGCGCCCCGAATCGAGATGTAAATATTTACAATTTGGAGTAGTTCAGACGATGTTCTCTATGAAGTGGTGTGGCAGATTTTTTTGGAAAATTTCAGTGATTTGGCAAAGTCCCTGAGCACTAACTTATCAATTTCTCGCACCTGAAAAAGTCCATAACAAGTCCATAATATGTCTTTAAGCATATATATAAATCTCCGAAAAAAAAAAATTCTAAAGCATTAAACGATTTGCTATATTTCCAAGGCATATATTTCATCTGATTTAGCGAGAATCCATATATACTTTTTCACGAGAATCCAGGGTAATTTGCGAGAATATTTACGAGAATCTAGATTTGGATTTTCGCCGAAATATAAGCCCTGATTTCACTCTGAAGTGTGCCTAAATGGCATAAATTGTACCGTGGTTCCCATGTTCGCCAAAGTGGCATAAATTTATTTCAGGATAATACTAATTTTAGGCATTCATTTATATCACTGATATCAGGACAATAAATAGCCATTTCCATTGCATGGAACAAAGAGCGTTATTGTTTATTGGTGTTGTTTTTGGAAGTGGTGGTAGTTAAATTTTATACATTTCGACCCCCAATAAGTATTTCCGAACAAATGAATTATTAACAAGCGTGACATGACATCATTGACGAAGATAATTAACACCGATCTACAAGCAATTAAAGTCTTAAAATGAGCTAAAATTTTACATTTTCTTTAAAAAATTTACATTTTTATCTCTCGCGACATAATTGTCACCAATAAAAACAAATTTGATTCATCGTGGAAGTTAGTCGGTGACTATAAATAATGTCACCATTCAACTGAATGTTGTTGAGCATATTTCAACCAATTTTGGAAGTTTAAATGAATATTTTCTTCACACGCAAAGTAAAATTGACAAATTTCAGGATTTTAGCCTGCTTCGTTGGGACCAAAATTTGTTGTGCACACTCAAGAAACGTCTACCGACACTCGCTATGTCAAATTATGCCATGACCATGCTATAAACAATAAACTAGCTTGAAATTGGCAAAACAATGAATTTTTTTTTGGTTGAAAAAATTTACATAGAGAACGATTATTTTTCGATAAAAACGAAAATAATGCGAATTTCAGCACTCGTCAGAATGGTGCAGAATAACATACGAGTCTTCTTATATGCGAAAATTTGACCTCATTCGATAAATTAGTCTCGTAATTAAGGATATGTAGTGTTAGTGTTACTGTACATGGCCGACGAAATTTTGAAATGTAAACACGCATCAAACACGCATCAAATTTACCTTTTGTGAGAATAACAAAAGCGCAACCTTGATCAAAGTAATACAATACACAACAACACATAGAATAAAACTGATATAAACACGGTATAAGTGAGAATAAGACGCGTATTCAGACGTGCAATTTGACAACATTTCTTCGCTATAAATATATCTGACCCAGATGCAGCTGTTTTGCGCACGTCACTTTCCATATTTGGAATTTCCATATATGGGACCTGAATACCGATCAATCCATTGCAAACAAATTACCACGCAATTATCTTAGCATAAAAATATATTGTAATTTATACAACTACGACCCTGGTAACCCTGATAACTAATACAATATACCGGCCAATTCATTTTAAGATCGTTATTTCACTTTGCTTTAGGCATAAATACACTCTTGAACGCACATAAACGACCCATTGGCGTTAAATTAAATATACTCGGTATTTATTAATATTAGTTTTTTATTGCTCAGTTTTGAGTTTGACCCTTGACACCTGTCAATATATTTGGGCTGAATTCATATGATGCGGTATTATTCCTCGAAATAAACAACAAAGCAGTCGTTACTTCGAAATGTCGTTTGGGCTAACATTTACACAAATCCTTCGCGTGTTCTCCTCAATTGGCACGCATGTTCTGAGCCGACACACAGGTTATCCCAGAAACTCCTGTGAAATAAACAGCCAAGGTTTGGCTGAA
This sequence comes from Siphonodentalium dalli, assembly GCA_032622095.1. NCBI lineage: Eukaryota > Metazoa > Mollusca > Scaphopoda > Gadilida > Siphonodentaliidae > Siphonodentalium > Siphonodentalium dalli. The sequence continues at coordinate 258,195,918 of CP136061.1, read as the reverse complement.
ATGAAATAACGACATCGCCGTATTTCACTGTGACTTCTGAGAGATAACGACAACGATCTAGGTTTCGGTAATTTGCCGCTGTTTTATGGGCGGCAATGATTACCATGCAAAATTATTGGCAGATTCCAATACTAACTTTCAAAGATAATAGTTTTGTGTTTTCCTGTAAATATTTTAGACACCCACACATTTGTTTATATATCAGTCTCTGCATATTCTACACGTACTGTGCCATCGGTAATATTAATGAAAGGATACTACATGCACGTATGTCGTTATATATATATAGTTGGTGCCCCGTGGCTGCAGTGGCATGAGGGTCCCTGCAGTGTTACCTGCGGCCTCGGACTACTTGAGAAAACAAGAAACTGTTCTGCCACAGATCCACAGACCACCATGGATGCATGTATCGGACCCAACAGAGAAATAGACCTATGCCAAGAAAAAGTGTGCCCGGGTAAGTTTATGAATCGTGTTCAAATGTACGGTAAACAGCCTGCAATAATACAAATTATATACAATCGAATACATGATTAAGTCACTTGAATACTGCCTCAGTAGTTTGTGGCGAACATGCTCATCTGCATCTTATTTATAACCAACACCGCAATTGATTGTCTGATATATAGTCTAATACTTCACCACTTTTTTATGTTTACCCTATCTGTCTGTAGACACTTTACGCATGGTGCGATAACTCGAACATTTTCTATCTGATCGGAACCAAATTTTGTATATAAGTTTCTCAGACGGAAATACAGATTGAATTCGAATATGGGTTTGATCGGCGTTTTGTTTTACGGAGTTATGGCCCTTTTACAACTTAGAATTCCCAATGCTGCGATAACTAAAAAAAATTATCTGATGAGAACCAAATTTGATATGTGAGTTTATCCACCTAAAATACATATCGAGTTCTGATATGGGTTTGATTAGATTATTTTTAATGGAGTTATGGCCCTTTGACATATAATTCATCCATGCTCCGATAAATCAACAAGTTTTCATCTGATAGGAACCAAAGTTGGTATGTGAGTTTCTCAACTCAAAATACAGATAGCGTTTGAATATGGGTTAGATCCTGTTTTATCACATATCTATCAACGTAATTCGCATGAACGCACGAGTTTCCAGTCTTGTGATAATTCTCAGAATCGCACTAGTGCAATCTGTCGACGAAACTATTTCATTCAGAGTTGTTTCTCGCCGTTTCTATTTTTACTTTCTCAACGCAAGGGCGACAACCCACTTGCCGAAATCGCAGCGCGCTGATTGTGTTTTGTTTGGAAAATCTGGGAAAACCCAATTAACACATTTGCGCGGGTCAAGATGGGTCAATCACTTTATGATAGACTCCCTGTCTGATTGGTGTGCATGTTGACACTAAAATGCCGTTAAAACTCAATTCACATTTTTTGTACTGGAGAAAGTCAACTTTCTATGATCCGAAGATATGTAATAAAAATAGAACCGCATGAGTGTCTGAATTTGACGAACTATCGCACTCAATTTGTTGGCGGAACGCGACACAACTCGTGAGGGACTGCGCCCCGCACTCAAGGTATCGCTCCGCCAACAAATCTCGTGCGATAGTTCGTCAAATTTCAGACACTCGTGGGGTTCTATATATTTAATACCAGAGTTGTGACCCTTTTAACTAAGAATTGAACAGATTTGCGATTTTTATGCTTACCATATATAACCATAATAACTTACAATTAATTACCACCTTTATGAGTTAGCTATGAGAGAGACAAGAGAAAACCTGTATTATGGGAATTAGAGTTATTGTTAGCCATTACAGTTACATAGTCCAATAATGATATCTGATACTCACTGCTGCACATATAAAATTACTTTAAAAGCCATCTGTTGTTTATTGCATTTCCACAGTGTGTGGACAATGTTGGTCCATGGTTTATCAACTTCCATATAGCTTTCTGATATAGCCTATCAATGCAGTGTTCAAGTGACATACCTGGTATAGTCAACTAATTTTATAGAGTTAAATTTGTTAACTCTGATCATCAATTTTATGCTTTTGTATATTGTCCATGTTATCATTCTCCTATTATATCCCTTTCACGTGTATGGATTGTTGTAGTTAAACGAACCCTTCTCAACATTCTTGATACTTAGTAGAAATACCTTTCATCTGATATATCTCATTTTATTGAGATGTATCTAAATTTGGTATGTGAGTTTCTCAGCCCAAAATACAGATAGAGTTCAAATTAGGTTTGATCCAATTTGTACGGAGTTATGGTTTATGGATTTTTGCGTCCGCGCTGAAAATAGCTGATTACTCTCGCCAAGGTATGGGTTAAACATCTGCCGGTCGTGATCGGCATCTCGTTTTCCAATTTTAACTGACCAATCAGACATACATGGCATTTTATGTGGCTATATCATGTCAGAAAACCGAGATTATGTTTCCATATATACACCGTGGTTTGAATGTATCGTAATTAACCAAGAAATGCAACTAATAACTACGAATTGGTGTTTAACATTCTTGTCAAAATTGTATGTGTTTAAAGGTACTCAATCCGATCAGACGCTCCTAAACTATCATTTGTTTTGCTTATGGGTTAAAAGATATTTGATTCGAGTCGAGGAACACACCGTTCACAGCTAAGAGTGATCAGATATCGATTTATGAAGTTTGTTGATTTCTCGAGATGTGGCCCAGAAAACACGTGGTCAAACGGACAAATTGCGGATGAAGATGGATAACTCTAAAATCAAGTGGTAATAATAACCACTTGATTTAGAGTTCTCCATATTCATCACGTGTAACTGACCATGTGTTTTCTGGGCCACATCTCGAGAAATTAACAAACTTCAAAATCGATACCTGATCCCTCTGAGCTTTGAAGGATGGGTTCCTCGACTCAAATCAAATATATTTTACCCCCGAAGCCAAAGAAATAGTAATTTAGGAGCATCTGATCAGATTGAGTAACTTTAAATTTACTTTCGATATAATTGCTATTGATATATGTTCATTAAAGTGGCACGGCAAACCAAACAAACTGAATTTAATCTAAAATAAGTTAATACAATCGATATAATCTAATAACCTAATTAAGATATTGTCCCTCACATTAACGTTCTATTAACCAAATTCAATTCTTCTCTGAAATGACACCAAATTATATACAGAACTATTTGCTGCATATAACCTTAACATCTCAGTTTTTGACAAGTCTCTGCACAAAGAATCTGAAAAGGTACGTCTGTTTATCGAAGCGAGTGTTAAGATCCGTAATATTGTGATCATGTTCATGTATACAGTAGATGACCGACTATATACTGTTATGTTTTACTTGATTGTGTATTTTACAGTGATTGACGGGGGGTGGTCCAATTGGACGGTCTCTCCTTGCAGTGTCACGTGTGGAAATGGGTATCAAAATCAGACCAGGGAATGTAACAATCCAGAACCTGCAAGCGGTGGACATTTATGTGAAGGTTTGGCTAATAGAACTGTGGCATGTTCTGAGCCTGACTGTCCAGGTGGGTGATTTTGCGTTTGAATGATTGGCCATTGGTGCGAAGCTTTTATTTTAATACACATGTGTATCCCGGGATATACATAATCACAACTCATTTGGTCCCTTTGTAATGACAACACATTGTCGGTGTATCCCGGGATATACATCATCACAACTCATTTGGTCCCTTTGTAATGATAACACATTGTCGGTGTATCCTCCGTGCCGCTGTGTCCTCCGTGCCGCTGTATCATCCGTGCCGCTGTATCCTCCGTGCCGCTGTATCCTCCGTGCCGCTGTATCATCCGTGCCGCTGTATCCTCGGTGCCGCGTGTCGATCGTCCGTGTCGGTTGATAACACACTCAAGGTCTTATTTGCATCCACGATATGTGCATAATTCAAAATGCGAAACGTAATACTCATACTGAAAATAACGCATATTTCCGACATTGACCAAACTGAACTCATGAACTATGACTCACAATCAACATCGACTCGGCAATATAAAGTGTTAACCTCAATTTCATTGGAACACCCAGTCTCAGCAAAAATTGATGACCGATCTAAAATCACGCCATATATAGCAAGACTAATACTAATCGTCGTCCGTGATCCGCAAATACGCGCACAATACCACAATACAAACAAGACTAGCAATAATGGTCATCCGCGAATACGCACACACTGGCACAATACAAACAATACTAATAATAATAGTCATCCGTGAATACGCGCACAATGGCACAATACAAACAAGACTATAATAATGGTCATCAGTGATCCGTGAATACGCGCTCAATGGCACAATAAAACATGATTTATTTATTGCCTCCATATGCGGAGAGTATATATACATTACATAGTAATATACATGAGTGAAGTTTTATGTACACAAAATTCCAGAGTAGTCCACGTGTATTGTACATCTATGTCCATTTCGATAGACGACTAAGGTCCGCATTCCTCGCTCATACATTACATGTAGCGCTTTCGCCTCTTATGAGAGTGCAACTGATGAAGAGGAAAGTGGCTGTGTCTATGATTATGTTGGTTCTGTTTGACTCAACATCGTTTGTGATAACAATATTGTTTCCACCTAGTACGAACACTTGCATAGCGATGTCGTTCAGTTGATACTGGAATAAAAATGTATCAACGCCATATGCATCAATACAAACAAGACTAGCAATAATGGTCATCCGCGAATACGCACACACTGGCACAATACAAACAATACTAATAATAATAGTCATCCGTGAATACGCGCACAATGGCACAATACAAACAAGACTATAATAATGGTCATCAGTGATCCGTGAATACGCGCTCAATGGCACAATAAAACAAGACTATAATAATGGCCATCCGTGAATACGCGCACACTGGCACAATTCAAACAAGACTAATAATAATGGTCATCCGCGAATACGCGCTCAATGGCACAATACAAGGAAGACTATAATAATGTCCATCCGTGAATACGCGCACACTGGCACAATACAATCAAGACTATAATAATGGCCATCCGTGAATACGCGCACACTGGCACAATACAAACAAAACTAATAATAATGGTCATCCGCGAATACGCGCTCAATGGCACAATACAAGCAAGACTATAATAATGGCCATCCGTGAATACGCGCACACTGGCACAATACAATCAAGACTATAATAATGGCCATCCGTGAATACGCGCACACTGGCACAATACAATCAAGACTATAATAATGGTCATCCGCGAATACGCGCTCAATGGCACAATACAAGCAAGACTATAATAATGGCCATCCGTGAATACGCGCACACTGGCACAATACAAACAAGACTAATAATAATGGTCATCCGCGAATACGCGCACACTGGCACAATACAAACAACACTAATAATTATGGTCATCCGTGTTCCGTGAATACGCGCACACTGGCACAATACAAACAAGACTATAATAATGGTCATCCGTGAATACGCGCACACTGGCACAATACAAACAAGACTAACAATAATGGTCATCCGTGATCCGTGAATACGCGCACACTGGCACAATACAAACAAGACTATAATAATGGTCATCCGTGAATACGCGCTCAATGGCACAATACAAACCATACTAATACCAATGGTCATCCGTGGATACGCACACAATGGCACAATACAAACAAGACTAATAATAAAGGTCATCCGTGAATACGCGCACACTGGCACAATACAAACAAAACTAATAATTATGGTCATCCGTGAATACGCGCACACTGGCACAATACAAACTATACTAATACTAATGGTCATCCGTGGATACGCGCACATTGGCACAATACAAACAATACTAATAACAATGGTCATCCGTGAATACGCCCACACTAGCACAATACAAACAACACTAATAATAATGGTCATCCGTCATCCGTGAATACGCGCACACTGGTACAATACAAACTATACTAATACTAATGGTCATCCGTGAATACGCGCACACTGGTACAATACAAACAAGACTAATAATAATCGTCATCCGTGAATACGCGCACACTGGCACAATACAAACCATACTAATACTAATGGTCATCCGTGAATACGCGCACACTGGCACAATACAAACAAGTCTAATAATAATGGTCATCCGTGAATACGCGCACACTGGCACAATACAAACCATACTAATACTAATGGTCATCCGTGAATACGCGTACACTGGTACAATACAAACAACACTAATAATAATGGTCATCAGTGATCCGTGAATGCGCGCACACTGGCACAATACAAACAAGACTAATACTAATGGTCATCCGTGATCCGTGAATACGCGCACACTGGCACAATACAAACAAGACTAACAATAATGGTCATTCGTGATCCGTGAATACACGCACACTGGCACAATACAAACAAGACTGATAATAATGGTCATCCGTGAATACGCGCACACTGGCACAATATAAACAAGACTAACAATAATGGTCATCCGTGATCCGTGAATACGCGCACACTGGCACAATACAAACAAGACTAATAATAATGGTCATCAGTGATCCGTGAATACGCGCACACTGGCACAATACAAACAAGACTAACAATAATGGTCATCCGTGATCCGTGAATACGCGCACACTGGCACAATACAAACAAGACTAATACTAATGGTCATCCGTGAATACGCGCTCAATGGCACAATACAAACCATACTAATACTAATGGTCATCCGTGGATACGCACACAATGGCACAATACAAACAAGACTAATAATAATGGTCATCCGTGAATGCGCGCACTCTGGCACAATACAAACAAAACTAATAATTATGGTCATCCGTGAATACGCGCACACTGGCACAATACAAACTATACTAATACTAATGGTCATCCGTGGATACGCGCACACTGGCACAATACAAACAATACTAATAACAATGGTCATCCGTGAATACGCGCACACTGGCACAATACAAACAAGACTAATAATAATGGTCATCCGTCATCCGTGAATACGCGCACACTGGCAGAATACAAACTATACTAATACTAATGGTCATCCGTGGATACGCGCACACTGGCACAATACAAACAATACTAATAACAATGGTCATCCGTTAATACGCGCACACTGGCACAATACAAACAACACTAATAATAATGGTCATCCGTGAATACGCGCACACTGGCACAATACAAACTATACTAATACTAATGGTCATCCGTGGATACGCGCAAACTGGCACAATACAAACAATACTAATAATAATGGTCATCCGTGAATACGCGCACACTGGCACAATACAAACTATACTAATACTAATGGTCATCCGTGAATACGCGCACACTGGCACAATACAAACAACCCTAATAATAATGGTCATCCGTGGATACGCGCACACTGGAACAATACAAACAAGACTAATAATAATGGTCATCCCTGAATACGCCCACACTGGCACAATACAAACAACACTAATAATAATAATGGTCATCCGTCATCCGTGAATACGCGCACACTGGTACAATACATACAAGACTAATAATAATCGTCATCCGTGAATACCCGCACACTGGCACAATATAAACAAGACTAATAATAATGGTCATCCGTGAATACGCCCACACTGGCGCAATACAAACAAGACTATAATAATGGTCATACGTGATCCGTGAATACGCGCACAATGGCACAATACAAACAAGACTAATAATAATGGTCATCCGTGAATACGCACACACTGGCACAATACAAACAATACTAATCATAATGGTCATCCGTGAATACGCGCACAATGGCACAATACAAACAACACTAATAATAATGGTCATCCGTGAATACGCACACACTGGCACAATACAAACAATACTAATCATAATGGTCATCCGTGAATACGCGCACAATGGCACAATACAAACAAGACTATAATAATGGTCATCCGTGAATACGCGCACAATGGCACAATACAAACAATACTAATAACAATGGGCATCCGTGAATACGCACACACTGGCACAATACAAACAATACTAATACTAATGGTCATCCGTGAATACGCGCACACTGGCAAAATACAAACTATACTAATAATAATGGTCATCCGTGAATACGCGCGCAATGGCACAATACAAACAAAACTATAATAATGGTCATCCGTGAATACGCGCACAATGGCACAATACAAACAAGACTATAATAATGGTCGTCCGTCATCCGTGAATACGCGTACACTGGCACAATACAAACAATACTAATAACAATGGTCATCCGTGAATACGCACACAATGGCACAATACAAACAAGACTAATGATAATGGTCATCCGTGAATACGCGCACAATGGCACAATACAAACAAGACTATAATAATGGTCATCCGTCATCCGTGAATACGCGTACACTGGCACAATACAAACAATACTAATAACAATGGTCATCCGTGAATACGCACACAATGGCACAATACAAACAAGTCTAATAATAATTGTTATCCGTAAATCCGTGAATACGCGCACACTGGCACAATACAAACAAGACTATAATAATGGTCATCCGTGATCCGTGAATACGCGCACACTGGCACAATACATACAAGACTAATAATAATGGTCATCCGTGAATACGCGCATAATGGCACAATACAAACAATACTAATAATAATGGTCATCCGTGATCCGTGAATACGCGCACACTGGCACAATACAAACAAGACTATAATAATGGTCATCCGTGAATACGCGCAAATTGGCAGAATACAACCAAAACTAATAATAATCGTCATCCGTGAATACGCGCACACTGGCACAATACAAACATGATTATAATAATGAGCATCCGTGATCCGTGAATACGCGCACACTGGCACAATACAAACAAGACTGATAATAATGGTCATCCGTGATCCGTGAATACGCGTACAATGGCACAATACAAACAAGACTAATAATAATGGTCATCCGTGAATACGCGCACACTGGCACAATACAAACAAGACTAATAATAATGGTCATCCGTGAACACGCGCACACTGGCACAATACAAACAAGAATATAATAATGGTCATCCGTGATCCGTGAATACGCGCACACTAGCACAATACAAACAAGACTAATAATAATGGCCATCCGTGATCCGTGAATACGCGCACACTGGCACAATACAAACAAGACTATAATAATAGTCATCCGTGAATACGCGTACACTGGCAGAATACAACCAAGACTAATAATAATCGTCATCCGTGAATACGCGCACACTGGCACAATACAAACAAGACTATAATAATCGTCATCCGTGATCCGTGAATACGCGCACACTGACACAATACAAACAAGACTGATAATAATGGTCATCCGTGATCCGTGAATACGCGTACAACGGCACAATACAAACAAGACTAATAATAATGGTCATCCGTGAATACGCCCTCAATGGCACAATACAAACAAGACTATAATAATGGGCTTCCGTGAATACGCGCACACTGGCACAATACAAACAAGACTAATAATAATGGTCATCCGTGAATACGCGCACACTGGCACAATACAAACAAGACTATAATAATGGTCATCCGTGAATACGCGCTCAATGGCACAATACAAACAAGACTAGTAATAATGGTCATCCGTGAATACGCGCACACTGGCACAATACAAACTATACTAATACTAATGGTCATCCGTGGATACGCGCAAACTGGCACAATACAAACAATACTAATAATAATGGTCATCCGTGAATACGCGCACACTGGCACAATACAAACTATACTAATACTAATGGTCATCCGTGAATACGCGCACACTGGCACAATACAAACAACACTAATAATAATGGTCATCCGTGGATACGCGCACACTGGAACAATACAAACAAGACTAATAATAATGGTCATCCGTGAATACGCCCACACTGGCACAGTACAAACAACACTAATAATAATAATGGTCATCCGTCATCCGTGAATACGCGCACACTGGTACAATACATACAAGACTAATAATAATCGTCATCCGTGAATACCCGCACACTGGCACAATATAAACAAGACTAATAATAATGGTCATCCGTGAATACGCCCACACTGGCGCAATACAAACAAGACTATAATAATGGTCATACGTGATCCGTGAATACGCGCACAATGGCACAATACAAACAAGACTAATAATAATGGTCATCCGTGAATACGCGCACAATGGCACAATACAAACAACACTAATAATAATGGTCATCCGTGAATACGCACACACTGGCACAATACAAACAATACTAATCATAATGGTCATCCGTGAATACGCGCACAATGGCACAATACAAACAACACTAATAATAATGGTCATCCGTGAATACGCACACACTGGCACAATACAAACAATACTAATCATAATGGTCATCCGTGAATACGCGCACAATGGCACAATACAAACAACACTAATAATAATGGTCATCCGTGAATACGCACACACTGGCACAATACAAACAATACTAATCATAATGGTCATCCGTGAATACGCGCACAATGGCACAATACAAACAAGACTATAATAATGGTCATCCGTGAATACGCGCACAATGGCACAATACAAACAATACTAATAACAATGGGCATCCGTGAATACGCACACACTGGCACAATACAAACAATACTAATACTAATGGTCATCCGTGAATACGCGCACACTGGCAAAATACAAACTATACTAATAATAATGGTCATCCGTGAATACGCGCACAATGGCACAATACAAACAAAACTATAATAATGGTCATCCGTGAATACGCGCACAATGGCACAATACAAACAAGACTATAATAATGGTCATCCGTCATCCGTGAATACGCGTACACTGGCACAATACAAACAATACTAATAACAATGGTCATCCGTGAATACGCACACAATGGCACAATACAAACAAGACTAATGATAATGGTCATCCGTGAATACGCGCACAATGGCACAATACAAACAAGACTATAATAATGGTCATCCGTCATCCGTGAATACGCGTACACTGGCACAATACAAACAATACTAATAACAATGGTCATCCGTGAATACCCGCACACTGGTACAATACATACAAGACTAATAATAATCGTCATCCGTGAATACCCGCACACTGGCACAATACAAACAAGACTAATAATAATGGTCATCCGTGAATACGCACACACTGGCACAATACAAACAATACTAATCATAATGGTCATCCGTGAATACGCGCACAATGGCACAATACAAACAACACTAATAATAATGGTCATCCGTGAATACGCACACACTGGCACAATACAAACAATACTAATCATAATGGTCATCCGTGAATACGCGCACAATGGCACAATACAAACAAGACTATAATAATGGTCATCCGTGAATACGCGCACAATGGCACAATACAAACAATACTAATAACAATGGGCATCCGTGAATACGCACACACTGGCACAATACAAACAATACTAATACTAATGGTCATCCGTGAATACGCGCACACTGGCAAAATACAAACTATACTAATAATAATTGTCATCCGTGAATACGCGCACAATGGCACAATACAAACAAAACTATAATAATGGTCATCCGTGAATACGCGCACAATGGCACAATACAAACAAGACTATAATAATGGTCATCCGTCATCCGTGAATACGCGTACACTGGCACAATACAAACAATACTAATAACAATGGTCATCCGTGAATACGCACACAATGGCACAATACAAACAAGACTAATGATAATGGTCATCCGTGAATACGCGCACAATGGCACAATACAAACAAGACTATAATAATGGTCATCCGTCATCCGTGAATACGCGTACACTGGCACAATACAAACAATACTAATAACAATGGTCATCCGTGAATACGCACACAATGGCACAATACAAACAAGTCTAATAATAATTGTTATCCGTAAATCCGTGAATACGCGCACACTGGCACAATACAAACAAGACTATAATAATGGTCAACCGTGATCCGTGAATACGCGCACACTGGCACAATACAAACAAGACTAATAATAATGGTCATCCGTGAATACGCGCATAATGGCACAATACAAACAATACTAATAATAATGGTCATCCGTGATCCGTGAATACGCGCACACTGGCACAATACAAACAAGACTAATAATAATGGTCATCCGTGAATACGCGCAAATTGGCAGAATACAACCAAAACTAATAATAATCGTCATCCGTGAATACGCGCACACTGGCACAATACAAACAAGACTATAATAATGAGCATCCGTGATCCGTGAATACGCGCACACTGGCACAATACAAACAAGACTGATAATAATGGTCATCCGTGATCCGTGAATACGCGTACAATGGCACAATACAAACAAGACTAATAATAATGGTCATCCGTGAATACGCGCACACTGGCACAATACAAACAAGACTAATAATAATGGTCATCCGTGAACACGCGCACACTGGCACAATACAAACAAGAATATAATAATGGTCATCCGTGATCCGTGAATACGCGCACACTGCACTGAAAAAACATAAGTGTAGAAAATCTACACAAAAGAGTAGAATGGCTACTCTTTATTGGTAAAAGTTGATCCAATCCTTTAAAGAGTAGAAATAGAGTAAGAGTAAAAATTACTCTATTTGTGTAAGTGTGGCTACTCTTTCGTGGTGTATAATTTTACACTTTCCCACACAATATTGTGTAGAAATGGGGTACACAAATGTGTAGAGATTGGTGTACTCTGTAAGAGTAGTTCTGTACACATAAAGTGTACTTACCATATCTACACTTTTATGAGTATATTTATTCACACAAATTCTACTACTCTTTTAAGTGTAGAAAAGTACCCTTTTTGTGTACGATTGTGTACACTTTGATGAGTAGATGCAAATCACCCCCCCCCCCCCCCCCCCATGGTACCCCATCAAACCCATTCATGGGAATGTGAATCATTGGGCAAGAGTGACAAAGACAACCATGGTCATACGGTTCAACTCTATTATAATTACAGATACAATCCCTGCAACAATCTTCCCCATTCATCACATAGGCAAATTAACAAAGGCTTTGGGTTTCATAGGAAAACAGGATAATCAATCCACGAGAAAACTGTATTGGTGATTCATTATCTTTATTTCATATTGAACACAAATGTAATATAACAGTTATGCATTTGACATTTAGCATATACCATGCCTAGAATGGGCAGGATGCTGTGTATATTAAAACTTAATATGTATACATAGTCATTTGTGGTTACAATGAAATTCTGAATATAAAAATAATGTGCGATTGTCTCACTCTTATTTTCTCACATGTGAACAGCTGATGTGAATAGCAACAAAACATTTCAAATAATAATGAGGTGTATAATTTGTCCATTACAGTCTGGTGCAGTTATGAAAAAAGTGCCAAACCTCCAATTAATTGCAGCATGATATTTCTTAGCTAGAATAAGTACATTAACCCATGATAAACAACATATTAAAAATAAAAAGGACCCACAAATGGGGATATTGGTGAATATTGTGAAATAAATTTGTGAAAATGTGGTAAAATACTCAATTTATGGATTTCAAGGTTGTTTATCATACATGTATAAGAAATTCCATATCAAAAGTCCTTCCATTGTCATATCTGTTACGTAAATTTTACTATCCTGATTACAGAACAGAAAACCTTTTTCCAGATGTATCAGTTAAGTATGTTTTAGTCATATATGCCTCTAAAATTGAGACTTCATTTCACAAGACTATTCCTAATAACCAGGATAGTAAAATCTCCAAAATAGTTTTGATAATGGAAGGACTTGTTGATTTTAAAATGTTGATCAAAGTAGACACCCCTCCCCTGTCCCTGGTATAAGTTAAAGCTGTTTGGAAAAATAGTCTAGTCAGTTTTAAGTACACTGGGGAAATTGATTCAGGTACATTCTGCTCTTTAAAATATTTACAGCTACTCACAAAAAGAGAAACGCTCTTCATTATTCTTGTTCCAATGACATAATACGTTGCTGTTTGTCAACTGCAGCATTTTCATTGGCTAAGAATCAAATATATGCATCGCAGGAAATGGGATACATTGCTGATCAGTTAAAGGTACTCAACCCAATAAAACTCCTCTCAATTACTATTTCAATGGCTTCGGGGGTCAAAAATATTTGATTCGAGTCGAGGAAGTCACCCATCAAAGCTCAGATTTGTTAGATATCGATTTTAGAAATCTATTATTTTTCATTATCGGGAATACTATCTGGCCCAGAACTCCGTCAAAATTGCGTTAAAATTACCACTTGATTTTAGAGTTATTGATCCTTGTCTGTTTGAATATATTTGGAGTACACATCCAGAGCAGATTACGACAGTTATTAGTACTCATCTCGAGAACATAAACAAATTTGAAAAATCAATATCTAATAACTCTGAGCTTTGTTTGATGGGTTCCTCGACTCGAATCAAATATTTTTTACCCCCAAAGCCAAAGAAATAGTAATATAGGACCCTCTGATCGGATTGTTGTTGTTGGAATCTGTTGAGATGGGGACCCTCTTTACGGGTTGAGTACCTTTAATTGATGAACGCCATTTTAATTCGCAGCAGGCAAAATCAAACTTCTTCCTTTTTATTTATGATCCAAGATAGCCTTAGCCTTTCTCTTCCTATAACAAGTTTTATATAGTTTCCTGGGTATAAAATAATATGAATCAAAGGCCCCTGTCTGGAAGAGCTTCGATAAGTTATTATTGATTTAATTTTGAATTTTGAATTTAGAATTTTCTGTTTGTTCCGAGCATAGCATGGGCTTAATTCTATCTAAAAAAATAGTATCGAAAAACATCATTAACCCTTTCACGTCGTGAGCTGTGCTGGTACAGCATTAAAGTTCCTGTGCCAGTGCATTATCTTATATTATATTTGCGACTGTGAGCCTTGCATATATAAGAGAATGCTCTGGTTTACAAGGTCAAGGTAAATATTGTTAGGCCTATGTATTCTTTTTATACAGTAATGCTCTAAGTAATCGACTTTTTAACCACAGCATAATCGGAAATTTGGCTTGTTGCCATTCATCGGAAAGCTCTCCCCGAGAGCTTTCCGATGAATGTCAACAAGCCATATTTCCGACTAAATCCTAAAAAGTTACCCATAATTATGCTGTGGTTAAGGGGTCGATTAATTAGAGCATTACTGTATATGCAAGGCTCCTGATGGGAGACTGGCATACATAACAGAATGCATTGGTACAGAGTTTTCACAAAATTTCAGGAAGCTCCAGTCATGGAAGGGTTCGATGATAGAAGCGTTTCCATACAGGTGTCTTTGACTCATGCATGTATCTATCATTTTATACCCCGGCAACTATATAAAATGTGGCGTATTTTTTAATTTATATTTTACTCGTTTTAATGACATCCATACATATTGCGCGTTTAGGTCTGCAGTTGTTTGGTAAATTCCGCCATTTTCAATGATGATGTGCTACGGCATCTTCCCTCCCCTCGGGGGAGATAAACTGGGGTAACCCCCAGACCTTTCCATGAGGAAAACACAGCAAGAGCAGTTATTGGCTCCCGCAACGCAGAAGACGGGTGCAATACGGCACCCACACTAAAACTGCAAAAGGCGTCTTTGCTCAAACAAAAAGTTACAGTAGACTAGACTATGTCTAGTTACACTGCAATAGGCCATAGTCAAACTGAGATGGTAAAGATGTAAATAAACCTTAAAATAGTTAAATAAAATAGTTCAATATTGAACCAACAATTACAGTCGCCATTAGAATTTTGTGAAGAGGGATGGGTGCGAATTTTAGCACCTGTGAATTGAAAAGTACAATTGCTACGAGTGCGAGAGCAATCACTACCACAGCATCTCATGGCCAGTTAAGTCAGTCTCATTTTATCTTTCAATATGAATATGCGACTAAGTAAAACTACCAATGGCATCAAGGAAGCATGTTTTTTTCTGTGAAAGAGTCAATATTTAAAGTTTGGAGAATTTTCAATGAAAATTACCTTGTTTATCTTCCCCTCCCGCCTGAAATTTACCTCAACAGTTAGTCTAATTTTATCATTCATATGACTATGCGACTAAAAAAAACTATTGTTGGCGACAAGGAAGGATTCTATTAAAGAGGTGCGGAGAATTTTCATTGAAAATTACTTAGTTGATCTCCCCCTCCACCCTCATGAATTTTTCTTACCTTAACATGTAGTGGCAGGTTTTTCTTCGGAAAAACCCATGTTTTTCTTCGGAAGAGGTAGATCATGCCATGACTCTCTACTCTGTCTAATGCCCGTAGAGATCATATTCCACTAATACGAAACCTTTGAACTTTTTGAAGTTTTGACAGGGGATATTATAAAGTCTAACAATAACGCGGGGAATATATTTCTCAGCTATTATCTGTTCCTTAATAATGTACAAGTTTCACAATGGGTGAATGTCCCAACTCAAAATTGCATGTTTTTCTATGACCTTTGTGACCCGATATCACAATAAACATTGAATTATTTACCCAGTAGAAATGCTATAATTGTCAGCAAAGCAAAGCAAAATCTCTCAAAAATCCGCTTTCAACATGAAATTTCGAGTTGGGACCTTCACCTACAGTAAAGTGCATTAGTAAGGAACAGATAATAATTAAGAAATATATTCCCTGTATTATTTTTTCGACTTTATAAGGTTCCATGTCAAAACTTCAAAAAGTTCCAAGGTTTCGTACTGGTGGAATATGATCTCTACGGGTGTTAGCCAGAGTAGAGATTCATGGCATGATCTATGGCAGAAGCTACATGTAGGTAATTTTTAATGAAAATAAGATATTGTATTAAAAAAAAATTCAGGGGGTTGGGGTTGGCAAGACTTCTATTATTGGCCTTTTCACAGAAAATACATGTTCCTTGTTGCCAATGAGGGGGGGATAGGGGATAAACTAGGAAATTTTCAATGAAAATTCTCCAAACTATAATTATTGCCTCTTTCACTGAAAATACATTGCCTATTTCACAGAATATACATGCTTCCTTGTTGCCAATGATACTTTTTCTTAGTCGCAAAGTCATATTGAATGATAAAATGAGACTAACTGGCTGTTGGATGTTGAGGCAAAAACAAATTCAGATGGGGGGGGGGGCTGGATGGAACCCAAAATAAAATTTGCCTCCTTGACAAAGAACACTTGCTTTCTTGTCACCAATGATAGGTTTTTTCTTAGTCGCATAGTCATATTGAATGATAAAATTAGTCTATCTGCCCATTAGTTGTTGAGGTATTAAAGAACAAATTCAGACGGGGGTTGTGGGGGGGATGCGCAGGCGGGAGATAAACTTTTACAACAGTATAGAACGAAAACACTGGAAGCAAAGCAATTTTCGGTCTAGATCTGTTTTAGACGGTGATTGTGTAATGCTTCACCGTGCAGTCATTTTCAATAAAAATACATGAATAATAAAAAACCCTGAATTCAACAGATGCCTATGAGTAACCACAGAAAATTCAGCTTTATAATTTCTTCATTCAGTGTTTATTTTTTCCCGATTATGTTGTTTGATATGCAAGAGCCTTTTGAATAAATAAACACTGAATGAAGAAACTCTAAACTCTATGTTATTGTCAAGTTTGTACGCTGTGTTATGTAAACAAAATCCAGGTTCTGTAACATTTTTGGCTTTTGTTTACATAAGAAAGTATATGAACTTGACCATAACATACTAAATATGATCAGTATGAGAAAAAATTGTCAATATTTTAATATTCTTTTTGTTTTAGCGGCTGTAAAAGGCAATAATTGAAGGGCCGAGAATTTTGATTGAAAATTACCAAAATTACCAAGTTCGTTATACCGTTATACCCCCCCATGAATATTTCTTACATTGACATGTAGGCGTGGCAGTTATCATTCAGTAAGACTTAGAAAAAATATCATTGGTGAGAAGGAAACATGTATTTTCTTCAGCAGAGACATTACAGTTCAGAATTTTGTGTGCGGAAAATTGCTTAGTGTATCTAGCCTGAACCCCCCCCCCCCAGCAATGATAGAACTAAGTCATATAGTCATATTGAATGATAAAATGAAACAAACTGGCCACAGAATTTAAAGTAAGAAAAATTCAGGCAGGTGGGGGGATAACCTAGGTTATCTTCCCAACTGGGGGAGGAGGGGGGAAATGTGCAGATCGGGAGAGATAAACTCTGTTACAATGGTACAGAATGAAGATGCTGGAAGCAAGCAAAGCAATTTTCGGTCTAGTTCTGTTTTAGACTGTGATTGTATATCGCTTCACAGAAAATGCAGCTTTAGAGTTTCTTCATTCCGTGTTTTTTTCTTCCTGATTTAATATGTTGTTTGATAAGCAACAGGATTTGAAAAAAATAACTACTGAATGAAGAAACTCTAAAGTAGCATTCAGAAGAGAACGTTGTGTTGAAATTGGATAAATAGACAATAATACCAAGGTGTTCAGACAGATGTAATGCCTCTGTTAACACACACAACAGATTCTATTTTCAATGCAACAAACCATAACACATACATATATGGCACGAGTCACGACGTTTCTTGTTTTCAATCGATAAACATGGCGCCTGTCTTCGAAGCGAAGGGAAATCAACTTGTATTTATGTCAATAAAGTGTTAGATGTTTGGATTTGACATTATCATACAATTAATTTATTACAGATATATTGATATGGAATTTTTCCAAAAGTGACTGTCAAACTTATTAGCTGCAATAATATTATTATGGCATGGATGTCCTTTTCGGAGGGTAGTCACATCTGTTAGAACTGACATAAATAGTATGTTACATGTACTGTCAAGTTTGTAAGCTGTGTTATGTAAACAAAAACTAGGTTCGGTAACATTTTTGGCTTTTGTTTACATAAAAAAAGTGTATGAACTTGACGATAACATTCTATTTACGTGATATTTATGATTGGTATAAGAACAAAATATGTCAATATTTTAATATTCTTTCTGTTTATGGTGGTTTTAGCGGATGTGACTATTTTAACAACAATACCCACCACGAAGGCCATGCATGCCTTTAATCGGAAGCTCTGAGTTATAATGCAAAGTAAGCGCTTGTGTGAACAGCTTAATGCAGACAAAGGATCGTGTCAAAGCAACATGTACAGATTACAGACTGAGGCAACGGACACATCTGAACACTCCTTTTATACCACCTTTTATAATAGCTTAAAGTTTTTTTTAGAGATTTCACCTCTAAATTTTAATCAAATACAGCAAACCCACTTTGTTTTTGCCACTTTTGGAACTTTATTAATAACTGCCAAAAATTATCAACATGCATCTGCCTAAGATAATTTTTGATGAACAATAGGTTGACCAAAATTTTTCAGAGGGCAATTAATAATTTTTATGGTTTTATGTTACTCACTTTTAAATCTCACCAAAAATAGTAAATTGGCAAAACTTTGATTTAGTTTGGAATAGTTTTCACTAGAATACAAAAATAATAATTGGGATTTCCATGCAATCTTCAGAGCAAAAGTTAGAGTTGCAATTGTTTCCAGGTGTGACTGTATGTCATATAGGAATTAAGAGGGATGTAAAGTGCAACAACAAAGGAGGCTTAACAGTTAACTGACGATTGGGCTAGGTAGTAAATTAGAATTTTTTGCTATAAATAAATAAAAAAAAAAAAATTCTGGAGACCTGTACAGAAGTTGACATTCTTTTGAAAAATCATTATAAAATATATACCAGTTCCGAGCCAGATAAATATGTACTAGTATTGTTTTTAAAAATAGGGGAAGTGTTGTAATTCCATTTAGAAGAAAATGATCAACAATTAATTTATAGCAAGAATTAATAATTTACTGCCCTCCCCCATCCCGACCCACCAGTTAAATGCTACAACTGTTTAGGCAAAAGTTCTTCAAATTGGTATCATATCATATAATTAAAAAATTATAATCTGGTAAACAAAAACCAATGTGCTGATAAAATATCTGTTGATAAAAAATTTGACTTATTTAAAAACTAATGGAAACGTTTCTCTGTTGGCTCAATTTCCTCATTAATTACAAAAAAATAAAGGTATAAATAGCTTAACAAATATTATAAAAACAAATTATGTCCCGCTTGTATACCAGCTGCCCCTAATTTGTTCTCACATATAACCCCGACCACAAATTTTCTTTTCTTTGGCCTTAAGACAGTCTGCAGTGGATACAATCCGATTCAGTCTCTGAAGTCCGGTTCAGAATTATTATTATCTGGTTCGATAGCACAAAATACATTAAAGACACGTTTAAAGACATATTATGCACTTGTTTGGGTGCGTGAAACTGATCAGTTAGTATCCAGTCGCTATGCCAACTGGAGGAATATAGCATTCTACTAACATCACCGAAAATCTCATGCAAATCAACCATGCCACTCCATAGAAAACATCGTCTGAACTACGCTCAATTGTAAATATTTACTATGACGCATCTATCGCCGGTAAACTAACGAAAATGATTTCACCATCGAGAGTCACTGGATTTAATTATTATATAAGAATGACGGCGTGTGTTGTCAATTTGGATATAATATTTGTAAAAACAAGGAGTCGCAGACGGCGGTATCCCCCGCCGAAATATGCAGTTAGGGAAGTGCATTCTCAATAATGTTTGCGTTCTCCACCGAAGTGTGCAGTTGGAGGAAGTGCATTCTCAACAAGAGGTGGAATTTTGTCAAAAAGCCTGCATTGCGAACTCATTTTAAGACTGACATTTGTGGAAATTAGCCATGTGACATCCATTTGCACTAAAAATAATAAACAAAGTCCAATAACTCTGCTGAAAATATCCGGCCGGACCTGGTTTGCAAACTCGTTCTAGATACTGGTCATGTGAACCATATACCAAAAATCTTTGAAATCCGTTGACATTTGTGGAAATGAGCCCTGTTACGTCGTCCATTTGCACACACAAAATAAACAAAGTGCAATAACTCTGCTGAAAATATCTGGCTGGACCTGGCTTACGATCTCATTCTAGGTAATGGTCAGGTGAACTCAAATACCAAAGATCTTTAAAATCCGTTGAGATTTGTGGAAATGAGCCCTGTGACGTCATCTATTTGGTAAATTCGACAAAATAATAAACAAAGTCCAATAACTCCGGTAAAAATATCTGGCTGGACCTGGCTTGCAAACTCATTCTAGGTAATGGTCAGGTGAACTCATATACCAAAAATCCGACGGACGGAACCCATTCCTATATCCCCCGCAAATTTTCAATTTGGCATGGGATAATTACTACTTTGAACGAGATTATTCTCCATTTATATTTGATCACCCTACCGGAGTGTTTCACATCACTTTAAGCATAAAGATGATAAAATAAGTTACTAAATTCGATTTTTTGTTATTCGGTTAGAATGTTTTTTCAAGACATGAGCACAACATTGATCGGAATACAAAACAATTTGGCAATAGATGTAGAATTAACAAGAGGTGTGCACTCGAGTGCTAGCATACCCCCACCGTGGCAAATTCAACCCGCATTATCCGTAAACTCAACCAAAAAGATTTTTAACTTTAAAGAAATATTCGGACTAATAATATCGATATGGTGTCACAAGAAGCTTGTACAGAAAAAATTATTGAAATCGGTTCATATTTGTTAAAGTTATTAAGTCAGACAGAATTTTCTAAGTCAAAATAAGTCGAAAATGAGGTGTAATATTACGAAAAATAGTCTGAGCCAATCCCTAGCCGCATCATGTAGAGGGTATTGTGAGAAGCATGTATACCAAAAATTATTGAAATCGGTTCATATTTGTTAAAGTTATTAAGTCGGACCGAATTTTCTAAGACAAAATAAGTCGAAAAAGAAAAGTCGGACCGAACCGCAATTAGCATCACGCGGAGAGACTGTCCTAAGGAGATTGCATTCAAAAAATTATTGAAATCGGTTCATAGTTGTTCGAGTTATGAGGTCGGATGGACGGACAGACGAAGAAAGCGTGACGGACGGACGGACAGACGCAGTCAATCCAGAATACCCCCCATTTTCTTCGAAAGTGGGGGTATAATTAAGCTTTTGCAGTTTTACTGGGTGCATCAGAAATTCAGGATACAGTGAAAAATTATTGTCTCGCATTCAATGATATATGATTTAATAGCTCATGTCATGTGTTTAATTCATAGAAATATCATTTAAATCTAAATATGAATCCCATAAACATGAAGGATTCACAATAAATAACTCGGTAAGTGTGTGCTGATTGTGTACCGTATGCAGGGCATTTTTGATAGCGTGCACGTAACTCAACAAATATATAACTATGATACATGTATAGATACCAACACTCTTATAACTAGTAATCAATAGAACACCAACTCATTTATCACTTAAAGTGATGTGAAACACTCTGGTAGGGTGATCAAAAGAAATTGAGAATAATCTTGCTCAAAGTAGTTATTTTTTATGAATATAAATCCAAATTGACAACACAAACAGTCATTCTTATATATTAATTAAATGCAATGACTCTCGATGGCGAAATCCAGATTGAGATGTAAATATTTACAAATGAGCGTAGTTCAGACAATGTTTGCTATGGAGTGGTACATTCAATTTCTATGAAATGTTCAGCGAGAATGCTACATTCCCAGGTTTGGATAGCACTTGAGTACTAGCTTATCAATTTCACGCACCAAACAAGTCCATAATACGTCTTTAAATTTTGTTTGGTTACAAAACATTGAACCGGACATTGAAAGTGGAACCAGATTGTATCGATTGCAGCGTAGGCTTAGGGATATTCCTATTTCAGTTCCCAGATAATTTTTTACATAACTTTTGCTCGGTTTGCTTACATTTGAATCATACTGTCACTTTGAGAGGTTAATTGAGTTCTTATATATGTAAACATTGTGATAAAATATATTTTCACATTACATTACAAGCCTATGTGACATCTCTTGTGAAGTTCAGAACAAAGATATTTTCTTGAGAATAAACCGGTTTACAGACACAATTGTGACATTTTAATAATTACAGTTTATATTCAGGAGTTTATGTGAGTGGACAACGATGCTAAACCCTGATATAGAATGACATATACACAGGACTTTAACATAAACCAGCATTATCCAAAACAATTTCCCTACTTGCATACGTCAAAGGAAACTTACACTTGACATGCAATATGAGATATAAACTATACCTACAAGTCAAAACCAATATAAATTTGCTGAGAAATGGCCAAAGTAATATAAATTATATTTTCATATGGACGATGCTAAATCTATCCATAAAATTCATGCAGTCATGAATAAAATCAGTCATAAAGTTCTGTAATGTTGTCATCCTAAATTCTAGGGATGGTCTATAAGAGCAGTGATGCACCAGAGGGGGTGGAGCACATTACAAGCCTATGTGGCAGAAACAGTAATCCCGAAATAAAATGGTATCACATCAAAGATGAATGCTTATTTTGTAACAATTAGCATGTTATGTTCAATTACTTAGTTTTACGTTATATCGTTATGTAATTCAAGGTCCCATCGATACAATGATGAACATCATATTTACAATAATACAGGAAATATGTTTATCTTTCAATATACACACTGGTGGAAAATCTTTTATCTATTTCAGTTAATTTTTTTCCTCGCAAGAAGCAGGACCCACCCCAAGATATATATTGTGTTATACAAAACAATTATTGGATACATATTGAAATTGGGAACCCCCTACTCTTGATTAATGCTATATATTAACACAGTTTATAAGCCTGAACATTTAAAATCATTGGTACTTGAAAAATGATGTCGTCAACAACTAAATTCTATATTTAGCACGCAAAGTAGCAGTTCCGGCACGCAAAATTTTTAGGTGCAGATCAGGCCATTTGATTTCGCAATGTGAAAAGAGCTTAATTCAGATTTTTGGCTTCGGCAACCCTTTGCCATGGTCAAGTTTGCTGAATGATTTACCCAATTATAGGGCTGTATAAAATATCAATAATTATGTATGTTTATAAAATCACACTCCCTTTATTTTCACACAATGTGAACCTGCATGTCTGAATCAGTTTATTTTGTCATACGGTTTACACGAACGTTTCCAAGGTTCATAAACTAATAACTGAAGTTGACACTTCATAAAAAGCTATGAACCACCTACATCATTTCCAGTCAATCATTTGCCCTTGCTCGCTGCTTTTTGTCATTGGGAGACAATTGGAATTTGAACAATATGTTACTTACAATTGTTTTGGTAGTTTTGAAAAGATGTTTGTTATATAATGTTTTATTACAATGGAATGGTATATGATTATAAGGAATGACTTGAATATCGATTGGGCTCATTTGTTTTGACTGGCAGACTAATTAAAAAAGTTTGTGTGAATCTCTTTGTTTAATTATCTAGCGATCAAAAACCCAATGACCCAATCGACATTCAAGTCATTTCTTAAATAATTACAACTACTCTCGATTTGATTGAATTAAAAATGTATGCATTTGATTGGTTAAGAGGCTAGGGCATGATCTGATCAATCATTGTACTATATTGTTGCAGTGGATGAGTCAACTCGTGTAGTGATACTTGAAAAACAATGGGCGAGTCTAACTTCCGGCATGACGTCACAGAATTTGAGAAAGCGCAGAACGAAAATTCCGGCGGAATCGCAGTGAGAAAAAAAACTACTCAATGCTAGAAACATTTGACAAAGTAGTTGACAATTATATTATGTGTTTCTGTTCCTTAAATGCATTGGCGGCGTTCGTTGCAGAAATATTTATATTTATTCAAATCGCCATCAACAGAAGGAACACCAAAATATATACAGTTCCGCTCATATGCCAAACATAATCAGCGCATAAATAGTATATTGTCATCAAGACGTATGATTGTGTATGTTATTATTTACTGATACAGTGATACGCTCATAGATAAATTGAAAAATTATGTTGATGGCATAAGATGATTCATGATGAGTCATCATAGCTATTCTTCCAAAGCAGTGTATATCCAACGCATAATAGCCATTCTTCCATTAGCAGTGTCTATTCCTGTCTTCCCGAGCTAGCTGTGCCCACTTCACTGACAGCTTAAATGAAAGTCCCACAGGACGAGTCACACTTGTAGACAATGGTACAATATTTATGTCCTCTGTATCCTACACACATTCTGGTACTAAAAGTTCCAATGCCAACTCTGAAAAGAAATGCATAAAATTTTATTTTTAATAAAAAGTTAAATTTAGAACATAGTACATTATTTATCAGGTAAATCCAACACAGGATTATCAAAGTATTTTCTTAGACATGATCACATCAAGGATCTGCCCATTTCAACATTTTGGAATTATGCTATTTTTCACAGCTGTTTGTCATTATAAATTTATGAAATTTTTCATTATATTTATGCATGTTGACAGCCTATAGTTACAGGTAAGTATCATCACTCATATGATATAATATTGGGGTAAACAACATTAAAGTTATTTTCGTGTGCGATCCTGACAAAGTATCGGCAGGGGTCGAGTTAATGTTTTAAATTTTTTTAGCATTTTGTAGCACTGGGTAGATTTTCAAAAGCTTTCCCTGCCAATACATGACTTTTCATTGTAAATTGGTTAGCAGAAATTGGAAATAGCATCGCATATTGTAATGCGATTCCAGTTAAATCGAGCCCTTAATGGTCATAAATACTATGGAGAGACTTCCAAATAGTTGGATGCAACAAGCTCCTAACTTCTGGAGCATGCGCAGTCTATTTTGCGGCCGATGATATCACAACTGAGCATGTGTATGAGGTTTTATGTGATACAGGCAGAGGTGTAACATTTTATATAATGTCACGGCTGAACAGTATTTCCAATTTAAAATATCGCGATAGTTTGAAATTATCACCGCGATATCATGGTATATCGTGCACAGTACTGTTTGTGCAAAAACATAGTTCTTTTTCTAAAATCGCGTATATTCAGATAACTTGTGTGTTTTACAATGACAACCACAGATAGGTTGTTAGATAAACCATATTAAGACATAAAATGTCAGGCTTTTTATTATTGTCGTAGAACGAACAGGAAACCGTAACTGTGTTTATCAGAATGTCCCTGACTGTTATATTGTGATGGAACATTCCATTGAATCCAGTACTGTGCGCACATCGTACTTTCGCTTTCATTTTCATGTCGTCGTTGGAATTGGGTAGGAATTGAAAAGACTGGGCAGTCTTGGTCTGTCTGTCATATAAAGTTACCTGTATGTTGGACGACAGTTCAATGATATATATGTAATTTTAAAGTCATGTTCAATTTAAAAGTAAGACTCAGACTCGTGCATTTATATACATAATTTACAAACAACAGCTGCTAATCCCATAAAAGACCCCTCCCACACCAGGTACTAACGGTAGAATGCCCCACACATGCGCTAGACGCAAGATAATATATGCACAGCACCTAATTGTAAATACCATAGCCTACATGAAGTAAAATTTGAATCATCCTGCCACCCACATGTATGGACCATGCCATAAAAGTAAACATGGAGTGCCAGGATAAATAAAGATCTCAGTGAGCACATCACATCATTAATCCAGCCCAATGTTAGGACTAAATATCCAGTGCAATATTTGGTAGATATGATACGATTGGCACAATATCACAAGTTCACAACATATCCATTGTGTTCAAACATAGATAAAGTATTTGTGTGAGCAGAGGCGGACTGGGCCTAAAAACTGGCCCGGGAAATGAATATAATACCGGCCCATCCGTACCCTCCTTAAATCGGAATCTTTTCAGGGGGTGTCCACCTTGGGAAATTCCAACTGCACCCCCCCCCCCTGAATCAGAATCTGTTCGGGGGGGGGGGTGTCCACCTTGGGAAATTCCACCTGCCCCCCCCCTTGAATCAGAATCAGACCAAATACATGTTTTTGCATAATTCCATTTGCACCCACCCCCTTGCACCTCAGTGCTCTGGCGTAATATCCTATATATTCAAAAACCATGGTTCTATATATTCCCGGTATGAGACCATTAAGATATTTTTACCTGAAAAATTGCATAAATTCTAACATCTGGCGGTCCAACTCCAGACAAATGCACACGGCTACGGACAAGAGACCAGGACACACTGGGCTGTCCATGGTTGTACGGCCCGGGGTGAGAAAATTTTGAAAACTATACAAGAAAATCGCTAATCCTAGCATCTAGACTGGCCTCAACTGAAGCGTTCCTATTGTGTTGGAAATTTCAATTGGGGGGAGGGTCCGGGAGGGGTGCGTGAGAAATATTTTGGAATTTACAGCTGCATGTTACCGTTAAAATCTCGAGATTAACGGGGTCTTTACGTGGTGTTATATGATGCTGACAAGTTCATTTAATGACAAAAATTACGATTAGCCAATTTGGCTGGTTAAACAACACATGTGACGGCCCACGTCGGTTTCATTTGCGGCCCAACCACATATACCCCCCTCCCCCACAGCCTCCGGCCAATCAGGAATTTTCCCGGTCTCCCGATCGGCCAGTCCACCTCTGTGTGTGAGAATGTTTGATTGGTTATCGGTCAAAAATACATGACCTGTCGCAATTGAACTGCCGATATACAGAGAAGAAAATAATTTGGCCGGTGTAAGACAGTGTTGACGATTAATCAAAATGCCGTACAGCCCAATAATCATGTATGGGGTTTGGTGCCATAGAATGGAATTTCAATAGTATTTTGACATGTCATGTTTAGTTTGACCCCAATCTCTGCGCATAGCGGATGGTCGGGTGGACACACAGGGGATCCACAGCTGTATTCATACTCGGACAATAAGTATGCAAGCAGTAGTCGTCAAGAGAAAAAATCACTCCCATCATAGCATTATTGCAAGAAACATACTCAGTGTTAACAGTACACGATCCGCGGGCATTGCATATCGGTGCTTTCCATTATTTATTTTTTTGTCAACCGAGAAAAATAATTATGGGTCACAAAAGAAAATAAGGTCATTTGGATTATTAAAGGTTTTAAAATCTTCTGTATTTCACAAAAATAAACAAATATTTCGCAAAAATAAACGATATATGGTATAGAGTTTCAGACTGACTTGCTTCCAAGTTCCATGTTGCCACCCTGTACCGGTACTATTATTCCGCTCTGTACTCTTATTAATTTATCAGATTCAGACCCCGAAATTAGGAAAAAAATTTAATGGCAAATTTAATGCTGTGGCATGTTAGCAGGTCCAGCACTTACCCCAATTGCTGTATATTTACGTTTATGCATGTAAACCTCTATGGGACAATGATTTTGTTATGAAAGATGTTGACCTATCTTTTGTCAAATCAGCTTTTTATTGATAAAACCAACTGTGTAACTAATTAAAAATAAAATGTCCCCCAACGGTTTGAAGGATTTATGGGTTCCAGATCACTATAGTACAAACTGTCTTTAACCCTTTGAACCCTGTAAAAAATAGCCTATGCTCGAACATGCGCATATAGCCCTACTAGTACCTGATACTAGTGGGTAATTCCATATACACGCCTGGCTGCCGCCGACCTGTTTTTGGGCCCATTAAATTATATTTCAGTTGGTTTGTCATGCATCAGTATGCTATAAACCATTTATTTCTCATTGCGCTATTGTGTGTATGTGCAAATAAATCAAATTGATATATGATAGACCCTTCCCCATATGTGGAATAACACTGATTAATAAATGTGAGGGTACTAGTACTTTAATCTGAAAATATTTGTTTAAATTATGTCTGTTCTACAAACATGTCGAACATGACACTATATGCCATAAATTTAGCATCACAGTTCGCTTAAAATATTGTGTGTTCTTTGTAGATTATATGATATATGCATGCGCATATATTCTACCCAATAATAGCAATCAACCAGTCCATACACACCTTGGGCAACGCCGACATATCTGGGTGCCATTTAAATATAAATCAGTGGGTCTGATGCGGGTTATACTATATTTAAATTTGCTATCAACTCATGTCATCGCTGCACTGAACTGTCGGTGTTACTGGATGTAGTCATAGTTCATTTGCACTGAAATATCGGTGTTACGGATTCAAAGGGTTAATGTGTCAAGAAAAAAATAACATGTCAAGTTTATTGGCAGTTGAAAAAAACTTCTGCCAATAACTTGACGATAAGGCCCACACAAGGCCCAAAATGTCGGACAAACCTGGTTTTCGAACTCGTCCAAGATATTGTTGCAAGAGACTCATATATCAAATATGGTTTGAATCA
Source organism: Siphonodentalium dalli (assembly GCA_032622095.1). Lineage (NCBI taxonomy): Eukaryota > Metazoa > Mollusca > Scaphopoda > Gadilida > Siphonodentaliidae > Siphonodentalium > Siphonodentalium dalli. Next base: position 258,166,690 of record CP136061.1, on the reverse strand, counting down.
GTTAATATTTTATTCAGTTATCGTGCTAACGGTGTAAAAAATGCTAAAAATAGACAAACTAAGACCCATAACTCCGGAAAAAAAATTCGGACAAACCTGGTTTTCGAACTCGTCTGATATATTTTTGCAAGAGTCTCATATTGGTTAATATTTGCGTGAGTTATCGCGCTAACGGTGAAAAACTAAAAAAAAAGTCATCAAAGATGGATAATTCTTGTCAAAAAGTTCGGACGTGACCCATTTTCTACAGGCAGTAAATAGTCGTTGGGAGCAACCCACATACCAAATTTTTTTTGAATCCATTAACAAATGTCAAAGTTATAAGGCATTCTTTAGGTCCGTCCGCCCGCCGCCCGCCAACCGTCCCTCGTCAAACCATAAGTCGAGTTTTTGAAAAACTCGACTAATAAAAGGTCGCTGACCAAAATGTCCCCTAATGGTTTGAAGGATTTATGGGTTTCAAATGCCAATACTACATTCTGTCTTTAAATGTGTAAAAGTGTCGAGAAAGGGCCAATATATAAACTCGAAAATAAAAAAACATAAAAAAATAAGTCAAAAATTGCAATAACTCTGCCAAAATTACTCAAAAGTCGCAGGTGAGCAGGTTCTCATTCTGGTTGACATCGGTGAAGTTTTTTTAAAATTGACTGGAAAATGATGGAATACAGGCTCGGACAAAGTTCTGGATGGACACACGGAGGGCTAGACACAAGGACAAGGGTCATTACTATATAGTCCTCCAATGGAATGTCGGAGGACAAAAATATGTCCTACCTGTTTTAAGCCAATCAATTATCAGTCTGTCCTTAACTGCTGTCTCTATCTGAAGATGATGTTAAGTACATCTTCTAAATCTGTAAATTAAGATATAACCACATTTTACCATATATTCAGGTCAGCTAACATATACATATATTAAATTATTGGCTTTGACGCATAAAATTTCACCTTTCCTAATGTGCTTTGCCTCTAATTACATGTATGATTATATATGTGCACACTAAGCATATACCTCTATATAGAACTAAACAACCTATTGCAGAAATTTCGTTCAAAACTGAGGTGATATGTGTAGATTCTATTAATTAGTATATAGGTGGATAGATGTATATACACCAATTGGCATATATAAGTTATAATGCCGATTGGACTCATGGAGTATATACAGCAAATGGGGAAATTGCTCCATGTGATAATGAGATCAAATTTTTCCAAAACGGCATTTCTCTAGCTGCAATACGTAACTTTGTTAAAAGTTACGATGGTCCTGTAACTATCTGGATAGAGCCAAGGAAACCTTATTTTTAACAGAAACAAGAACTTTCCCAGATATCCTGTCTGTGAAAAAGCGCTGCGATCCAGACAAATTTATAGTGCCCTAGTACTGTATATGAAAATGAGAGATTGGTATATAAACAGTAATATATCAACTTGTCAAGTGAGAATAATGATGAACTAATATAAGCAAATGTGGAATACTACTAGTAGTATATGCATCAGAATTAATTAACCCTTTCATAACAGGAGAATCGCTGGTGCAGCAGTAAACATCCAATGCCAGTGCATTCTCCTATATATATACCAGTTTACCATAGGGAGCCATGCATATTTAAGAGAATGCAAGGTCAAGGTAAATATTGATAGGCCAGTGTATTCTCTTACATATGTGAGGCTCCCAATGGGAGACTCGCTTATTTAAGAGAATGAATTGGCACAGTGTTTTTCGCTAAATTTTAGGAAACTCCAGTCATATTTAAATTCACGCAGTACTACTACCCATCGGCGGCGATGAGCGAACATAATAATACGATTTGTGAGTTTATACCAAACAATCGGAAAAATAAGAGGGCTATTTTAGATAGTTATTTGACAATTATATTTACATGTGGGCAACCAATCGAAACACATGTACATGTAAAGCGTCAAATCATGGTTTGATCTTTGACGTTGATAACTTGCAATGCTTCTAAGAAATATATATTTAATTGTATCAAAAGCAATAAAGTGAATCGCGAACTGTATTGATCATATTGTGGGTTTGTATTGTGAAAGATATTACAGAAGCTGCGAAACAATAGCACTAAACTGTTTGAATGATTTGTTCAATGAACGGCCACTTACAACTATCTAGAGACTTCAGGGACGGTACCCTCCCCTATATTCAGCAACCAGATGATCTCCAGTATATGTTTCATCACTGAAGTAGAGCACCTTGTACATGAACATGTAGCTGGATTGGAGATTGCTGTCTTGACCCTTCACACATGCCCTCATGCCAGTTTGTTCCTCCTACAAAAGAGATCATAATTAATGTATTGCAATAATAACATCTTACGTGTACCGTTAACTGTTGTCGAGAGCTTTCCGATGAATGACAACAAGCCATATTTCCGACTAAATCCTGAAAAGTTACTGTTACCCATAATTCTGCTGTGGTTAAGGAGACAATTACTTTGGGCATAACTGTATATAATGCAAATCAATCCATATAGACAATCGCATGGAAAATCAAGTTTCTAATTACTTGTATGGCTATTAATATAATGAATATACTAGTATGGGTTATTCTTAGCTAATAGTATATCATTGTATGTCGTATTAGAGCTGACTCTGAAATAGTATGGAATCTGAAGAGGTTTGCCGAACGGTGCTTGCCAGTGAGTTTGAGTGGGACTGAATATTTTGTAGGGGTGCGAGATATCGCCGGTGCACAGGTGTATCGCGAATCACGAGTTCTACGATACACGCACCGGTTCCATAGCCAAAAAATCGCGCATCGCGATACACAATTCTGTTCATCTATTACCGGTGTCCATTATTCGTTCTTTAAAATTGCTATATTATTAACGCTGGAGAATAAGAATTAAATACAACGGCATGCAAGAAGCATGATCAAGTCGTTCTACTTCAAAGCGCCGATTAAATAGGTCAGCCACCTGTTCGTCGGTCATGCGCGTGGGCATTGTTGTTTTTGTGTAAAGTTTGATATACCATTGTCACCGTTGGCACACAGAAGAGTTCGTTCATAGAAATGATGTCGCCAAAAGGCTCAAAATGTACATCATGCTAATCATTTGTCGTTCATTGGAGTTGAACTGCATATTTGAGAATTAAATCATTCCCGTTAACAGTCACCGATACCCAATTGACATAAACGTGTCTCATCGCAAGACTCGTAGTAAACCGCATCAATACAGACAGCGTTCCGAACTTCCGACGTGGTATTTTTGAATTACTCCCCCTGGACTGTATTTAAATGAATTAAACAACAAACGTGGTATATGTTTTTGTACTTGAAAGTCGTGTAATCCCATACGACCTTGGCCTTATATAAAACAGTAGCTGGTATTGAAGGATTAATCAAATTAATGAACTATTAAATAATGACTATGAATTCCATATGAAGGGCTGCATCCAGAAATACTAGGGTATCGTATCTAGATAAGTATTGTATCGCGACCGCATATCGCGATATGTATCGTATCGCGACACTGGTAGTACCTCCCACCCCTAATATTTTGTGCAAACTTGAAAGCATAATCATATAATAGCCGATGAGCCCGACGTTGTCCGGGCTATTCAAAAACCAAATTTCAAGTCCGGGCTATTCAAAAACCAAATTTCAAGTCGATAGCTCTACCCGTTACCGAGATCTGGTCTGCGCATGCGCGAAGCTGGCGTCGCACGGGCTCGGCGACCCGATAAAATTGTATCCGGGGCAAGATACATTCACATACCAAATTTCAAGTCGATAGCTCCATCCGTTTCCGAGATCTCGTCTGCGCATGCGCGAAGCTGGCGTCGCACGGGCTCGGCAACCCAATAAAATTCGTATCCGGGGCAAGATACATTCACATAGCAAATTTCAAGTCGATAGCTCCACCCGTTTCCGAGATCTCGTCTGCACATGCGCTGCACGGGCGTCGCACGGGCTCGCCAATACGACAACGACCACCGCCTGGTCAAACTACACACACGTACCAAGTTTCGTCCCGATCGGTCGAGAATCGTAGATTTGTATTAATGACAGACAGACAGACAAACAGACAGAGGTCTTCAAAATATATATGAGACTAGCCGATGAGCCCGACGTTGTCCGGGCTATTCAAAAACCAAATTTCGATAGCTCCACCCGTTTCAAAAACCAAATTTCAAGTCGATAGCACCCGTTTCCGAGATCTCGTCTGCGCATGCGCGAAGCTGGCGTCGCACGGGCTCGGCGACCCGATAAAATTTGTATCCGGGGCAAGATACATTCACATAGCAAATTTCAAGTCGATAGCTCCACCCGTTTCCGAGATCTCGTCTGCGCATGCGCGAAGCTGATGTCGCACGGGCTCGGCGACCCGATAAAATTCGTATCCGGGGCAAGATACATTCACATCAGTGTAGTTTCCAGTAATTATTTGGGGACACCTGTTTTATATGCCATAACCATGGCCGAAGGCTGCAGCCCTACGTTGGGGAGGGTATGGGAGTGGTCCCCCCCCCCCCCGGAACTACATACTGCCACAAAATGACAATTTATTGCTTTATTTAATGATTTAGTGTTTACTGTAGTTGTATTTTGTGTTCTAGTAGTAATGGTCAAAAACAAATTATTTATCAGAGTAATTTTGTTTCTTTCTAACTGTTTTTTGGGCTGCTGGAGTTTGGGCGCCCATACCTGTTACAGGTACCAAAACTGCCCTGGAAACTACCCTGATTCACATAGCAAATTTCAAGTCGATAGCTCCACCCGTTTCCGAGATCTCGTCTGCGCATGCGCGAAGCGGGCGCCGCACGGGCTCGCCAATACGACAACGTTCACCGCCTGGTCAAACTACACACACGTACCAAGTTTCGTCCCGATCGGTCGAGAATCGTAGATTTGTATTAATGACAGACAGACAGACAGACAGACAAACAAACATACAGACAGAGGTCTTCAAAATATATATGAGATTAGTTTATAATAGATAATTCATAAATACCTGTGAAAAATTCAACCAGATTCCTCAAGCCTTGATATTCCAACCACCATGAATCATCTGTGATCATCCACTCCATTGTACAGACGTCATAAACGAGTCGAAATTTTGCATGGAAATGATGCAATTATTTGTAGACCAGAATATTGTTGTTTTTAAAAGATTCTTCAAAAATGGCACGCAGTCAGCAAAAAAAATAGATGTTCCACATTAACAATTTTGGATTTTAATACAGAATCTAGAATTATTTAAAAGCAGACTGTCCACATGTTATCTGTAGAATTGTAGCTCATATATATCAAGACTAAACACGCTGAATGAATATTCTAGCTTCACAGACGACCATGATGATGCAAATGCTTGTGTATACAGTAATGCCCTAATTAATCAACTCCCTAACCACAGCAGAATTATGGGTAACTTTTCAGGATTTAGTCGGAAATATGGCTTGTTGCTATTCATCGGAAAGCTCTCCTAGAAATATGGCTTGTTGCCATTCATCAGAAAACTCTCTGCGAGAGCTTTCCAATGAATAGCAACAAGCCATATTTCCGACTAAATCCTGAAAAGTTACCCATAATTCTGCTGTGGTTAGGGAGTCGATTAATTAGGGCATTACTGTAGTAGTGATTACCAGTCAACATAGAACATTACTTGACCCAGATAATGATGATTTAATTTTAAATTAATACGATATCCATTATTATGAAGATTTTAATTTTGATTACTTATTATATACTAGAGGTTCCAATTTCATCACTTTCACATAAATGCAGAAGTTATCACATTGTGAATTTGTGACAATTGTATACCATTGTGAAAAGAACCACTAAATTTGTTATTTTGTATTAAACTTAAACTGCCGGTATGGGCCTAAATGAATGGTCAACACTTGGGATTTGTTCGACTACATGTATATTTTATATCTATAGTTGCTCTATATATATAGTGAATTATGATGATGAAGATGATAAAGTGGAGACGATGGTGAAGATGAGTTTATAGATTATTAAAAAACAAAAGGATTCCAATATGCTTTTATATTGCCAAGCTAAATTTTACATGTCTATGCTCACCATTATGGCATATCTGACATCAATGAATCATGATAATTATTTCATTGTGTCAATAGTTGCGACTGGATCTGGACACTATATTTTTGAGTCAGTCATATGACAACAAAGGCTGAGTTAATGAACCCCAAGCACACAAGTCCCTCACATAAAAGTCATATCTCTAACTGTATATATGACTACAAGTCTAAAATAATTCAGGAACAATCAAAGTAAACTGTTAGAAGTTAGAAGTTTTTAACAAAATGCGAATGATATTTACGAGGATGTGCAATGATCTCTGTATGAGAACATATGAAACTAACCACAATTTTTGACGAATACTTTGTGTTGATTTGCGAAAATTCCCCCCTGTACTATTATTGCGCCCCCATACTATTATTTATTTTAAAGGAAATTTCACCCCTGTACTATTATTCCGCCCCCTACTATTTAGTCTATTATTTGGATCCCAAGAGTAGCATATAACTGCTTGAAATTTAGCACCAGCCGTCAAAGCCACCTCGCCTTTTTAACGATCGACATGAGGATATTTGGATCAATTCCAAGTCACCTCGCCATATCGCTTCATGACATGAGGATCTTTCGAGAGCTGTGCCTTGAGCAGTTTTAATATGAGATTGAGACACAAAAGTAGGCCTACTTTGAATCATCAGATCATGCAACTTGAAAGATCACGGGACCCCAATTTTAAATTTGCATGGTTGAACCAACCAAGCTATTACTATTAGTCAAAATAAATTGTTCTGAACAACAAATCTGGAAAAACAATTGCCATACAGCCTACAGGTACATGTGAGTTCACTTGTGAGCAAGTCACCCAATTTCGATGCACATTTATTGATTCAAAATTATTTCTGGGTATTCATCTCTGAACAGACTGAATTTAAAACAACTAATACTGATGCCGTACGTCAGTTGTCACATTGACATTGTGTAATATATTAATTATTTTGTCGGCAAACACGACGGTGATAATGATGATGACTGACTGATGTCAGACGATAGACGATGATGATAAAAAAAACTTTAAAATTCATGAAATCTCACGCGAAGGTGAAGGTCAATGAGGACTCCAGAGGGGTAATTTAAAAAATGGGAATATTTGAGCAACTAATACGGAAATTACGATGTTCTGTTTAGTTACTTAGAAGTTAGATTTTCATCAAATTGTTAATAACATACTATCATACTATGAGTATGATACTAGTAAAGATGATGATGTAAATTATTTCAAATCTAAAGTAGTCATACATATTAATACTAATAGCAATATAATTTACCGTTAATTAATATGTTATATAGTACTTGCAATATCTTTCAATGAAATTCCAATTTCCACATCTAAATGTCCTAAATGATATATCAATGATAAAAAATCCGCCCTCGCTTCGGCAAGTTCGGGATGAAGGACGTGTAGCTAATTTCAGGCGGCGCTGGTTAGGAACATAAATTATAGTCCGGGGGAAATAATAAAATATATAGGCTAGATGATGACAAAATCTAAAGTAAAGTTGGCCTACCTAGTCAAGAATAGTAGCCTACGATTTATGTTGGTGTTTTCAATGAAATTTCACAACTTAATGAAAAATAATGAAGTCAAAACATTGCCGCGTTTCCGTTACCACGATTCCGACATGTGGACAGTCTGTAATTACATGAAAATTCCATGATTCCAATGGATAAAGAATAGTTTACTTTCCATGCATTGAGACAAAATGGCGTCACCGTCGAAAAAATGACGCTGCGAAAAAATGACGTTGCACATCGGCACGTGATCGCTAAATACGCCACGTTACTCTTTATTTGAGTACTTATTAATCAATTGTACTCTTTTATAGTGTAATTAGTTGTCGCGCGCCATACGTCTTGTGGCATTTCTACACAATGGATGTGTAAATACGATATCTACAAAATAATAGAGTACACGTTTCTACTCTTTATTTATTTCCGTGTGGCACAATACAAACAAGACTAATAATAATGGCCATCCGTGATCCGTGAATACGCGCACACTGGCACAATACAAACAAGACTATAATAATAGTCATCCGTGAATACGCGTACACTGGCAGAATACAACCAAGACTAATAATAATCGTCATCCGTGAATACGCGCACACTGGCACAATACAAACAAGACTATAATAATCGTCATCCGTGATCCGTGAATACGCGCACACTGACACAATACAAACAAGACTGATAATAATGGTCATCCGTGATCCGTGAATACGCGTACAACGGCACAATACAAACAAGACTAATAATAATGGTCATCCGTGAATACGCCCTCAATGGCACAATACAAACAAGACTATCATAATGGGCATCCGTGAATACGCGCACACTGGCACAATACAAACAAGACTAATAATAATGGTCATCCGTGAATACGCGCACACTGGCACAATACAAACAAGACTATAATAATGGTCATCCGTGAATACGTGCTCAATGGCACAATACAAACAATACTAGTAATAATGGTCATCCGTGAATACGCGCACACTGGCACAATACAAACTATACTAATAATAATGGTCATCCGTGAATACGCGCACACTGGCACAATACAAACTATACTAATAATAATGGTCATCCGTGAATACTTGCACAATGGCACAATACAAACAAGACTATAATAATGGTCATCCGTGAATACGCGCACACTGGCACAATACAAACAAGACTAATAATAATGGTCATCCGTGAATACGTGCACAATGGCACAATACAAACAAGACTATAATAATTGTTATCCGTGAATACGCGCACACTGGCACAATACAAACAAGACTAATAATACTGGTCATCCGTGAATACGCGCACAATGGCACAATACAAACAAGACTGATAATAATGGTCATCCGTGAATACGTGCACAATGGCACAATACAAACAAGACTATAATAATGGTCATCCGTGAATACGTGCACAATGGCACAATACAAACAAGACTATAATAATGGTCATCCGTGAATACGCGGACAATGGCACAATACAAACTTTACTAATAATAATGGTCTTCCGTGAATACGCGCACAATGGCACACACTCTTTAAACGACTGTGTGGTAGAACCACACAGTTGCCGCACAGTTTGTGTAGCCGCTTGATCGAGCACAACATTGTGTGGTAAATTGTGTGGCAAATGATCAGACATATGTTGTGTGGCGGTGGCGAATAAACTGTGTGGATCGACCAAACAACTTGTTCTTTGTAGGCACACATTAAATGTGTGCTAAGTTGCGCACAAGATTGTGTGGATGCAGATGAACAGTTTATGTGTGGTAACTGGCCTACATAGTTGTGTAGTTGACACACACAAAGATGTTTGGGTCCAGCACATTTATTTGTTTGTTGAATGGACGCAAATATGTTTGCACTAAGGAAACAATATGTTCACCGCTACCACACATGATTGTATTGTTATTGTACACAATGTTGTTGGGCGAGACTACACATATGTGTTAATCACATGCGTACACTTTTGTGCGGTTGATCCAAACAATAGTGTTCACCGCCATCACACTATTTGTATTGTTCTTGTACACAATGCTGTTGGGCAAGACTACACATATGTGTTAATCACATGCGTACAAATGTTTGTGGTTGATCCAAACAATAGGCTGCTAATCCTGCAAAAAAAAATCATATTCAACGAAGAGTGTTTATATCGATATCTATTGGACATACATATAGTTCGGCTATCGTTGGACGTGTTTTTTCCTGCCATACATATGAAATGTTATAGTCTACTGATGCTTGACGTGCGGCGCTGGACGTTTTCGAATATTAACTTATCAAACAGCAAAAATGCATATCCCGGGGGTCCGCGGCCTTCTTTTGTGTACACAGCAGAAATCGTGATTGTCGAATGATATAGTATAGCTGTAGTCTTTAATTTCAATAATACAACGACACGAAACATAACAGCCGTTTAACACATTCACATAATATTTTGGTCATCCGACGAGATTTCAAAGAAATTTTAAACTATAAGCGTGCATGTTTCAGTTCCATCAATGGGCTTCACATCAATAACTAGAATTTTCCTCCAACTTGAATGTATTGGAACAATTCGAAAGTCAGTCTCTGCTATATATACATATATATGTATATTGCTATACCGGTTGGCTGTCTTACACCAGACTCACCCTCACGTGTGTAGAATAACAAGCTCTAAAACTAACTGAAGCTTTCTTAGATCCCTTGAAATATACAAGAAAATTAAGGGCTCCAAACAGGATAGTCCTTTTGAATGTATATATATCGGTGCAATTTCTGAAGAGAAAGCTCGAGTTCACGAATAATAGAAGTCATCGCCTCTTGCACAGAAACCAAATTACAGCACATGACATCATCATATGTATACCAAAATCATTGATTGTGGAATTTGTGTCTAACTCATACATTCCACCGTGGTTCTTGGTTGGTTGACTAGAGTTTATCTGCGTCGTTGCCAAGGCAGTCATGTCCATGTCTTGTTATTTACATCGACGTCGCACCGCGTGACCGTGACCGCCATGATTTCACCATTGAACCTGTAAGCATAGAAGTTATTTTGTTTATAACATGCCATTGTGGGAATATTATTTACAGTGTATGTACATCTATAACAGTATTATAATCCATACATTAAAGAGCGAATTTTCAGAAAGGAATATAGTTTTTGAAACATGCTAAATATATACATGTACTACTCATTATAGCTTCACATAATGAATGTTCGGACATTTTATAAATATATTTTACTTTATCTATAAGGCCAGATCGGTGCCCCCATTAAGCACAATCTTGACACGGGAAATTTGCAATTTTACATGAGGAATTTTAGCTATATAACACAATACATTCATATATAAGAATTATAATATGAGAAACATGGCGAGTTTGAAAATAAGCCCCCCTCCCCCTTTTTATAGTATAAACGATAACTCTTCACCATGTACGTCACTTAATCCAAATGCTAATAATACTTTAATGACACATCTCACTATTCTGCAGTATTTATAATTTTAGATTATTTATAAGTTCATTATATGCTATTATGACATTTATTGAATGACATAATATTCTTCACAATTTAAAGTTTTGGACACAAACGGTGGCTACATATGTATTAGCTATACATCACCCCCACCTCGGCCCCTCCCTCGGTAACCGAATTTACGCAAGTTATACATAGCAGAGGAGCCAAAATATGCATGTTAATTTTTCACATCGTCTTGGTAAATCACCAATATAATGGACAAATAAATACCCCACCCACCCAACAATTTGTTTCACTTGGTACATTGATCGTCCATTGTGGTATTTCAAGGTTTATTGCAACAGTGATGCTCATGAGGCCATAATTAAAAAGGTATTTGTTTGTCCTCGCCCCGACCGACTCGATTTTAACGGCCGACTGGAAATTCTTTTATTGAGATTGAGAATTTTTTTTTTTTTTTTATTTATTTATTCAGTAGTGGTATGTTGTCTGAGAAGCTCATTTTCGGTCAGAAACTCCAGCAACTGTGACTGAACAGCATAATTATTTATTGTTCCTGTTGTGTTTTTCCAACTATTACATTTTTAATTTGTTTTCAAATTAATCCCTGACTATTTATTAATATTGATACCCTCGGCCTGCACCATGGAGGGGACCCTTAATATGCCATTCCACCTTGCAAAAAAAAAAATCCCTACCTACCTACCCACCTGAAATTTTTTGGGTAGGGGTGTGGACAAACAAACAATTTATTAATTTTGGCCTGATCATCATATTCAAATGAAATTAATTTGAAACACCAATTTCACACATTTTGTGTGATTCCGGGTGCCACAGAAAGAACTTCGTAGTATACGACTATAGGGAATTCCAGTGGCATCCACAAGTCGCATTAAGTTCAGGGACTCGGCTCGATGGTCGCCGTTGGCGGGGGTGTCCACCTTCAAATGTCGACGTGCACACACCCTCCCCTTGAACTATATTTGTAGAATTATATTTGCACACCCCTTCTCGTTCTGAATTTTCCAATTGGTACCTCTAGCTTTCCAACTATTAGAATTTCCAACCAAATGGAAGTCTTCCATCCGATGGCCATTTGAGGCCATTTTTGTTTTACCAAAAGTAGAAAAATATGCTACTGTTTGTCTAAAAAAAACAATAAATTTCCCACTAATTACTGGTTGAAAAATCAAACAAAGTGAACAATTTCAACCTATTATAATGCACATGTGGTGTAAAACTTGCAACTTTGCGTCAGGCATGAAATTTCCAACTGTTGGATTTTTTAGTAAATTTTACCGAAGTTTGAGATAGGGTTATAGACACACCTTTCCCAATATCCGCCCTCTCGCCACGTCACTGGTCTCAGTAGATATTTCCTCTCACCTGCATTCCACATAAACACAAAAAACGTCGTTAATTTATCAATATGAGAACCTTACCGTGCAAAATAATAAAATTGTGGTTCTGGTTTAAAGCACGCTGTATAATATATAGTGTGTATGTGATCAGTGATGCGGACCGGACCGGACCACGTCCAGTCCGGTCCGGTCCAGGCCATTCCGATCCGGTACACATGCCTGGACCGGTCCAAAACGGTCCGGTCCACCTATAATAGGATATATGTTAATGAATTCTCTGTTTTCTCAAAGTTTTTACTCTGTATAATACAAACTATAAGGTTACTGAGTTCAGTGCATTGCAATGAGTCCATATATGTCAAAACTGACATTGTTTGCCGATTGTATGCATCATTGTCTGTCTCTGGTGGGATATACTGGGAACGATGCACGATAATAGTATTTCTAGTAATGCGAACATGCACTAATTAAATGTATTAGACAGATATATAGCTAGGGCCAGAATGTATTACAACCAATCTAACATGGCACTCAACTGATCGTATGCATGATTCGTATCATACTTATTTTCATTAAATTGAAATTTAAACGAAATAACTATAGTGATGACAATTATACAAATGTGTACTAATATGACTACTACATTAATATTGGAGTCTTGGAGACTGTGGTGGCTGATTGTATAGTCCTGACAATTACAGTTATACACCTATCAGTACAACTACTATTGGATTAATGTGACTGTCTTGTGTATGTACTATGTAATGTGGTTTGCATGTTTCTTCGATAATTATAACAGTAAAAAACAATAGAATACTCGATTCGATATCCATCCAAATTGATTAGTTGATGCCATGTTACACTGTTTATTACAAATAATTCCATACTCATTCAGTTGCATGTTTGTCGCATTGATAGGGTGCTACATAGTGTTGGCCAGTGTAGGATAGTAGTTATTAAAAACAATTTAGAACGAAACAAGCGGCCGCCCACACTGGCACTTTCATCATAAGAAAAGTGACATGTACAAAGTATATCTACACGCCCGATAACCCTATAGGCTGGTGGCTGTGGGTAGGCATATTGCTGTAGTGATATTGTGTGGCGTCTTCACACGTGTGCTCAGAAATTGAGGAACATCATAAATTCTTGAATCCACCCGGCGAGAACGCTTATGGCATTAGATAGGACCATGAATGGTGTATTCATACACCATTTGTGATAGTCGTGTGCCTTTAGATATATTTGTTATTACTTAATTTGTCGAATTTTACAACCGGTTTTTGTCGTTTATCAAAGAAACTACCTAATATAAATGGTAGAAATCTCGATATGTAGGCTTCATGTACACATGTCACTAGATGTACATTCCATTGATACAATGAAACCAAAATCCACAATAAAAGACATATTTTTCGTGGAAAAATATCGATTTTCCTGAGTGTCATATCACAAATTTATGACAGGCATATTGCCTCCGCAGATAGGCTCATGGCAAAGCACAAACTTGTTATGATAGGCAAGTGGCATTGTTGATAGGCACGTGGTAAATATTGACCAAGCTCCAATTTAGCACTTTAAAGCCAACAATATGTAACTTCTGACATATATTCGTTGATAAATACACTCTGGAATGATTATGCCTTCATATAAAATAGACAGAACCACACATATGTGTGCATGACGTGAAAATTAACGTATGAGTTTGTTACGCGGAATGTTACAACGTTACAACGATGGGGCGCGAGTTGTAACTTGCAGCATAATTTAATTTTCTCACCACGCACACATAATGTGTGGTTGCGTTTTATTACACACCCACTAGAACTATTCAACATCGAGATTTAGCGTTTATTGATTCGTTTCTACCGTAATTTATAGCCATTTTTATCAAACTGATAGGCGACTTTATTAATAAAGTTTGTAGTTCTTGTTCAAAAGATAAAGTTGACGTAATTTGTGACGTCGACGTTTTCCGTATTGTATACGTGATGAATACGTTGGTAAAGATGTTGTATGGGCTACATACTGCTCAATATAAGAAAATTAACACAAAGATTCATCTAGATCGGGCTCTATTTCTTCTGGTTCCGACATTGTTTTAGCTTCTTTCTGAAATAAATAATTGAGCGGAGCCCGAGACAGATATAAATACAATTGGACCACTATAAATGGTTGGCAATTTTTGTCAATACCGTGGGGCAGGTTGGGTACGAAGTAGGTACAAAGTGTCGGCCCTTTCGCTAATGGCCTTCTAACGTCAACCATTTCTGAGATATGCATTACAGTTTAAACGGAAGTTGCAAAACCCGCTCAAATTTGTGCTATTATTTCATAATAAACTGAATAAATACTAATTATTTCTAAGTTTTAATACATTTTATCAGATTTATTGATTAATTTCTGCATTCAGAAGCAGAATCTTAGATTTAAATGTCAGAAAATCTGAAATCATCCCGCGATGACAACTTTTTTCTGAGGTGATCATTTCTCCGATATGATATCGTACTCGGTGAATTTTCGACGCACCCAAAAACCTGCCCCACGGTATTGACAAAAACATTAACCACTATAAATGCACACGAAAATCTCACGGCGATTCCTCCTATATATAGCCCATGAGACAACAGCGCCCACTCAATTCACGCTGCTGCCCAGCGGTGATAACAACGCCTGCCATAAATTGCCAGACTGAATTATAGCAGGTTAGACATCACACGCCGATTTGTCTGACAACAAGGAACGACGTGTTTCAAATTTGGTGGACTTACCACCAGAATGAATTCGCAGCTGGATTTTTCTTCAATTCGACTTGTACTTCATTGAAATCGCGACAACAAGAATACAAGTACTTTAGTGAAGGCTACATACATTCAGTTTCAATGTTTATTTGCGACGACAAGCTCTTTATTGGGGCAAATTGCCACCGAAGCATTATGCAAAATGAACCTGCACATGACGTCGATTTTGAGATAAATTGTTCGATAATTTCGGATATTCACTGTTCTTGTCAAGCTGGATATGTAACACATAATAAATATTTAATGTTATTATTATATATCTCTTCACAATAGACACACGATCTATCAATTTATCGATGGTGTGCCATACAATTTCCCTATTTCGAACAAAATTAGAGGACTTGTATGTAATTCCATAGACATAGGTTCCAATACATACGGCATATATTGCAATATAGTGTTTATATATGTCCTAGAATAATGTAGGGACTGTTTGCCGTGTGTATGGAGCCTCTGTGTGTTGTAACTTGTAATAATTTTCAATTTTCAAATGACGTAGAGCAGACCACCCTATTACCAAGAAGGGCGTTATGGAACAACATCTGTACAATATATAATAATCCTTTTATTTCAGACAAAAATAACGCCCTTGTCCCTGCCACGTGGGTGTGTATGGGCTATGTAAAAACGTGACTTATATATCTAAGGAATTAATAAAGACATTTAAATTAAAAAAAAAAATGTTATAATTACAATTAATAATCTTCATAATTGGCACATTACGCGTATAGAACAAACATGTTTCAGTATATTGAGAAATTATGTTTCATTACTTTCACAAATCCGAAAGCTATCAGGAAGAAGCGCCCTAATCAGCCTGTATTAATCGACAACAGGTGAATTTAACAGGTGCTGTCATATACTTTGGCTATTTTAGTGTCCCTCTTTCCCCAACAAATCATCCCTTGGATATTACAACATTACAACACTATGTGGTCCATTATCTCAAATGTGTACATAGTTTGATTTGATAGTTTTAACTAATAAGCTTATCTAGCACTTCCTAATCCCCTCATCATATTTCCAGTTGTCACTTCTCCAGCTCAGCGTAACATATCCAACCTTCATAATTTACTAATCCAAAAAGCCCATAGGGCGAAGCTTTCGCATTCTGTTACTGTTATATTATTATAGTGTGTCAACTTACATGAAACCAATACTCTTTTATACAAAACAAAATCAAAGCGACATAGAGTAAGCCGGTAAAATGAGTCTTTTTGTCTAACCGCCTGTTCGCAGAAGCGACCATTGCTCCAGGCTGTATAATGCAATTATCTCATTGGCTCACACAGCTAGTTGCGGTAGGGTCAATTAAGTTAACGGCCCACACACATTTGTATTATTGCTCGGTGCTCCTGTTTATGTATATGCGGCATAACTGTGTCATGGTCCAGGTCCAATATATGTATGCTCTAGCTAGACAGGTTCTAGCGTACCCTAATTTTCGCACCTGATATTTCTCTGAGCCCAATGTCTTTACCTATATTGATACCACATAAAAGTATGTATAACTTTTAGCTACATTAGCATTGGCGGGACATTGAATTATTGTTAATAGCATCGTATGCTGTTATTTATTTGTGTGCGGTTTATATTCCATTCCGTTCTGGTCGAAGAGAAAAAAAACAAATATATGAACGCCATTCTTTCGCAGAACGCCAAAAATAAAACCGGCTATAAATGGTAATTATATTATCTATAATATATGTAGTGGACCATGACCATTCAGCCTGAAAACTGCACAAAGCTGGCATGGCTCATTTTTTTACATTAAAATATGCTGAATAGTTTGGGCTATACTTTCCCCATTTTCAATTAAAACCCCATTTAGCAAGTTTGTCACAGTTAAAACGATTTACATTACAACTGCCAGTATTTAGTTCTTGGAAATACGTAGTGTATGTTTCCTGACTCATTGACGATGTGAATTTTTACACTGTGAATAATATAGCATCACAAAAACGTTTTTCTCAGACTAAAACCACTATTGATCATTGTGCTACATGCCTATCTGTGTTTGCCATATGTCTATCCTCTCGGTGTTTGGCTATTCAATATGCCTACCACAAAATATTGACGGGACAGTATGTCAAATAGCTTTTTTTAACTGAAAAATGCATTATTTGAGTTCGTAGTCATGTTTGTCTTGTCACTGAGATACTATACCACATGTATCCACGAAAATAACCTATAAATCGACATGCTGAGCAAATTTGGGAGTCTGTTTACTTTGAAAGTTTGAAAAAGTCGACAAAATCCGAGATATTTTGTCTTCAAACAACGTATTCTACAATGCCAAATTATTACCAAGAGGTTCAACTTATAAATCAGACATTACTGCATCTGACGTGATAAAAAAATCTGACCTTTTACAGTGTATTTGATCAATTATAATCTAAAACATACCTTGGTTGAGAAACCCGCCACGCAATATCACTACAGCAATATACCTACCCACAGCCACCAGCCTATAGGGTTATCGGGCGTGATCTATACATATTTGTTTTCGTGGCATCAAACATGTAATAGATATTAACCACTTGAATGCGTCAATACATCGTTGCTAATTGATAGTATGGCAAATACGCAATAATATTCGCGATAGTTTATTATAACTGAAGTAAATGGACCGGACCGGAGAGTACCGGGTCGGCGGCAAAAAGCGGTCCGGTCCGGTCCGGTCCAAAGCGGTCCGGTCCACATCACTATATATGATGAACACAAATGTGTTCAGTTAATGTCTTCACCACACAGTTGAATTTGTCAATTTACATAAAGACAATTTTCGAGCAGAAATAGGTTTTATGCTTCGGAAAGATGCGTATCATATAGACTACAAAAACAACAGATAAACGCACAACTCTAAAATGTAAATATATGACTATGCGATAGGGGATAGGGAATTGTTGAATCAGAAAATCCAAATCAAGTTTATTATTTCGTTGAATCATGTTATACAAAATAGATACGGACATTCTCACAAAGGTGAATATCTTGCCAATTTAAATATAATCTTACCTTAACTATAGAAATAATCGAAGAGACCGCCCAATATATCGAATTTCGAGATCCACCACAATCAACAAGACTCCATGTGTACACATTACGGCAGCCTGTGAGCCTGTACGAAACAACGACGCGCGCGTGACCACCACGTGAAATTTAAAAAACCGACGTCACACACAAATATGTGTTGTGATGTACACATATATGTGTGGATATTGGGTGATACACACATATGTATGTATTATGTACACATTTATGTTCAGATAATGCCTCCTTTTTACAGTGCAATACAAACAAGACTAATAATAATAATGGTCATCCGTGAATACACGCACACTGGCACAATACAAACAAGACTATAATAATGGTCATCCGTGGTCCGTGAATACGCGCACACTGGCACAATA
Organism: Siphonodentalium dalli; assembly: GCA_032622095.1. Taxonomy (NCBI): domain Eukaryota; kingdom Metazoa; phylum Mollusca; class Scaphopoda; order Gadilida; family Siphonodentaliidae; genus Siphonodentalium; species Siphonodentalium dalli. Next base: position 258,148,074 of record CP136061.1, on the reverse strand, counting down.
CAAACAAGACTATAATAATGGTCAGCCGTGAATACGCGCACAATGACAAAATATAAACAATACTAATAATAATGGTCATCCGTGATCCGTGAAAACGCGCACAATGGCACCCTTTTCGTGTGAATCGTTTGAGTATATATTGTAATTATATAATATACAAGCTTCGTACATCTCACCGGGTAATTTTATCTATAACTGCATGCCTCTTTGGGGAAAATGCATTTTGCGGCACACATAGAAAAGCATTGGCTTAATTTATCCAGGTGTATGCTTGTCCGACATTTATGTCAGCACTCGTGTATGCTCGTTCACCTTGAGTTTTACATCGTTCAATAGGTATTAAGCTTTCCCGTATCCAGTGTCATACACGTTCGTTAAAATGCGAAAGGACAGACAACGACTACATGATCTTGTTCCCTGTGAAATCGTGCCATTGCACTGCATGTGTCGATTATGATAGCAGTACAGTGTATGTAATTTCAACAACTATTACTTCCCAAGTGTTCTGCAATGAGACAATGAACTAGAAGCTCAATACGCCCACTATTGAGAACTGAAATATACCCCGAGGAGTCGACATATCATAATATCGTATCTCGTTGTTTTCTGAAGTTCTCCATATATATATATTTAATAGAGCGAGATAATTATGTGACATAATTATTATGCTTAAATGTTGCAGTAAATGGTGGATGGTCAAGTTGGGTGTCAAATACATGCAGTGTTGAGTGTGGACATGGTATAGCACTGCGTGAACGCAATTGTTCAAATCCATCAGCACAGAACGGCGGCATCGACTGCCAGGGGCCACAGGAAGAACTGACTAAGTGTGTCCAAACTCATTGTCCCGGTAAGTGGTATACAAGCAAAAGGCAAACACGCAGTCGAACCCCGACATGGGCGAACATCGAGACCGATATATCAACCTTGGTCTGAGTTGAAGGACATCTTCATATACCGCTCCGATCGATACATGGCCACTTCGATAATAAATGGATTTTGTTTTACGCTCACTGAATTAAGCACATTTGAAGCAATGAACACTCATACTGAATCCGCACATCTGAAGCCGGATTCAGTAATCACATTTGGTCTCACACTGTATATAATTTCGAAGGAAGCGCATTGTTATATTTTAACATAATGTTAGATCCGTTCAGTGTCAATTATTATAATTTAAATTATTATATTCGAACCCATGTTCAGATTGATACGTTTCCCAACTCTCGATGAACGGGCTTCCTTTTTAAGGATGTCCCCGTAGTCGATATGGTTAGGTCGTGGATACGATTATTGCAGTCTGGGCTAGACGGTTCGAATTCCAACATGGGCGAAAACGGGACAGTTTTTCAAGCTTGATATGAGTTGAGATACATCTTAATATGTCAATCCCATCGATATATGGTCAGTTGTGCATTGTGCTGTTCCAATGTAATGATAGATCCGTTCTGTGTCAATATTCGAACCCATGTTCAGACTGTGGCTTCATTTTAAACCGTTGTGGTGAGGTCGTGGAATAAAATCATCGTTGTCTTGGTTAGGCGATGGTGTCAAGAGTTCAAACCCCGCCATGGGCGAAAATCGAGAGGGATTATCACATTTTATCTGAATTGAGGGACATCTTAATGTGCCATTACGATCGATACATGGCCATTTCGATAAGAAATGAGATGATCACGTTCCGTCTGAAGCTGTGCCTCCACATACTCTTATATTATCTTATATATATATAAGTGCAGGTTATGAGAAACATGATGAAAACAAAGGCCGATGTCTAGAGGCATTTCGTGCATGATGCGCTTAGACTTCGGTGATAATTTGCCGCAAGAACAATTAATTTCAAAGTTCAACTCCATGGTGAGGAATATCTGGACAAAAGTAATTTCACAGTAAATTCCTCTTTACGAGATACCAAATTCATAAAGTAAATACCGCCAGCAAATTATATGTTTTTGGACGCAATCGATCGTCAAGCTCTTTCACCAAAAATTGCTAGAAACATTTCAGAAACCTTTAAACTAGGAATCAGAATCTCAAAGATAAGCTAGTCAGAGATGTCTGATAACAAATTATCCGCATTGACATTGAGTCCACTTCTGATGGATTTTCAGAGATACCAATAATCAAAGAGCATATATCTGCGGAAGAGGTTATAACTGCTGCACGTACTCTAAAGAATGGCAAAGCTGTAGGCCCAGATCAAATATGCAATGAACTGATTAAGCTTACGCTAATTACTATGGCAATATTACTCGATGATATTCTTAGAATGTTTAATATGATTTTACAGTCCGGTCACTATCCGACTTAATGGAGCAGGTCTGTATTACATTTATTGTACAAGAAAGGTGATAATGCTGATCCCAATAACTATCGTGCAATAGCATTAAGCCCATCTCTTGGAAAGCTGTTCAATAAAATAATTAATCGCCGTCTGACCGCTTTTCTGGAGGCAAACTGCAGCATAAGCGACAATCAATTTTAGTTTAGTTTAGTAAAAGTACAATAGACAGCACGTTTGTTCTTCATTCGGTGATACAGAAGTACAAAAACGTTGGCAAACCTGTATATTGTGCATTCGTTGACTTTCGCAAAGCTTTTGATACTGTTAATAGAACTCTTCTTTTTCATAAACTTGCATCAATGGGAATAACTGGACGCTTGCATACAATTTTGAAATAATTGTATGCTTCAAGTTATTATTCTGTGCGAACTTGTAAAGGATTGGGGCCTCTGTGTTTGTCAACAATTGGTTACGACAATGGTATGTACTGTCACCTACGTTATTTAAAATATTTATAGACGATGTTGGGAAACTTTTCAATGATACATGCTGCCCTGTGCAAATTGACAATAGCCAGGTAAATCATTTGTTATTTGCCGACGATCTTGTTTTATTATCTGATAGTCCGGCTGGGTTACAGCTTTGTTTAGATAAACTAAACGCATATACGCGGACTAATTATCTCAAAATCAGTGAGGACAAAACTACATGTGTAATATTTCGATCAAGACATCGTTCTATTAATCTAAAATTTAACATTGAGAAAACTAAACTGGAAATCGTGAAAGAATACACGTATCTTGGAATAAATTTTACTAGTAATGCAACATTCATACAAGCTATATGCGATATGAGCGCTGAATCTCACAAAGTCTTATTTGCATTAAGAAGTGCATGCAACGATAAAGCAATACTCCCTTTGCGCATATATAAAAAAATCATCAAAATAATTATTCTGTATGGCAGTGAACTATGGGGCGTTGAAATAACACCGTTGAATCACGAACGTATACCATTTGAAAAGCTTCAGGTAAAATTCTGTAAACTACATGCATGGCGAAATACGTCGAATAACGCTGTGCGTGCTGAATTAGGTATTGATATCCAATATACACTGATGTGATTAGTCGAATGGCGTCGTATGCCATAAAGTTGTCGTCCCGCAACGACAGCAAATTATTAAACGAAGCGTTGAAGAACAGCTAGTATGGTCCGTCTGTAAGTTCCCATTTGCATCACTAAAGGCGTCAGGACTATACATACCGCGCAACCCAGGGAACATGAGTCCAACACTAAGCAAATTCAAAGTAACTACGAAGACGAACCATGTTTCTGACTTCCAAATAAGCCTCAGCGACGAAGCCTCACCCATAGCAAGAAATAAACTGAGAACGTATCGACTTTTTAAACATGACTACAATATCGAACCTTACCTTATTTACACTAGCACAATAGAGGATAGAACCGCATTCGCTCGTTTTTGGATTAGTAATCACCCATTACTCATAGAAAAAGGCAGACATGTAAACCCTCCGGTAGATGCAGAGAAAAGAATATGTTTATTTTGTAAACTTGGCTCTATAGAAGATGAATTTCACTTTCTGATGGACTGCTCGCTTTATGCGGGTCTCAGGAATGATTTAGTATCGATGATTAGATATGTACACCACCATTTTGATAAACTTTTCCCACTAGATAAATTTTAAGTGATTATGACCAATGATTGTCCCGAAATTTGTGCAGATGTATTTAATCTGATCCGGACGTTCTTTGCATTGAGATCTGATTTTTGCAATGGCTTACGGTTATTGGATACCGATGGCCCCCGGCAGTAACTGTGATATTGTATTTACAGTCGCAGCACAACTGTAAGCAGTTACGTCATAGATTGCCGAGATGTGATTGATCAGTTTCATTTGTATTATTATTTGAACGCGTTAGTACTACTTTTCGCCATGTTTGCTAGTTGATTGTTTATTCATTATGTATTCTCGGCAACCTGTCCTCATATATGGATGTTCTTGCTAATAAATTATATTATATTCTAGTATATAACGTATAACTGTTTGTGTTGGATATTGTTTTTAGCTCACTGAACATTTGTATATATGAATAATTTGCCCCGGTGAATCTTATTATATAGGTCCCGTTGACCGCAGATGTCTTAAAAGCTGCCTTAAAAGGGCACTAATCATTGTTTGATATATATTTTGGCTAGGGGCGCCCAAACTGCTGGACCATCGGAGCTGGAAATGTGTATACGTATGATTAATTTAACCCGGGGATTCATATTATATAGGTCCCGTTGATCTTAAAAGGGCACTGCTAATTAAGTTATCTGATACTTAATTATATACCCAAAATGGTTGCCATCTGTCAGCGAAAATTGAGATAGATGCCGTTGATCTCAGACGACTTAAAGGGCAAATATTAGCAACACATATCGTTCCTTATGAGCTAAGAAGATATGTAGGACAATTGGCACATATATTATTAATAACCAACCAACATCAGTGAAAAGTTGATTGAATATTTTCATATTTTTAATAAAAACAATAGTTTGTATGAATTCGTCCTCGGTTAGAAACTGTTCAATTCTAGATGTGTTTTGTTGTAAATTTGTTATCAGTTGAAAGGATTGAAATACTAATTTAATATCGAATGGAGTGCATTGAAAATTTGCGAACATGCATTGGTTAACGCGGTTGGTTGAAATAGCCCCGTTACAAATGGTTGTCCGGGTGAGGTCCCTGGAATAGGTCACACCCTTTCTGAGACTAAATATGTTCCATCCGGTTTGACGAAACAAACAAGCATGCACAACGCTCTTTAATATACGCCATACAAGTGACAACTAAACAACAGTACGTTCATTATCATAGATGATCTTGTCAGATAGTACAGAATATATTACATTTATTGTTATACGCCCCCCCCCCCAGTGATTGTAATGCTAAGGTTATCGTATATATATAAACACAGCACATCGAGATATAAATAATATAATGGGTACAAGCACAGTTAACAAGATCGTATTCTAAATTTTATGTGATTGATACTACCATTCTATACGTTGGGAGGATCAGACCACATCGTTCTGTAGTGAGCATTGGTATGATACACGTCACAGGCATGGGTATCATGCTACCTCAGACATTACTTGGACGCATGATACACCATACGTTGTAATAACTAGTAGCGTCGAGAGATACCGAGAACCACTCTGTCCAGCGGCCGAACCATCAACACATCTTTACCAATTATTCCGATGCTTGCTGTGTTTATCAAGATAGACTTATACACATATAAAGTTATCAACAGTTACGGACAGTTATTGTTTATGAATGTTTTCGACATCATGGCCATTCGACATCTAAACCCTAGACACCGAGACAATCTAGGCGACAACAATTTTAAACTTTGTTATAATCACTTTCTCGAGAACTTGCTAACAAAATATCGCGAAACGACAAATTGGTTTGATACCGATATCTTTAATTTCTGAATTACTTTGCACTTAACAGAAACGTAGCACTTGTTCTTGTTTTGGTGTGTGCTATTTGATTAGATTATAATATGTTAGACATGAACTGTCTGACAGTTGTGACAATTGAATTTGGCTACGGGATGAATGTTTTAACGGGCGTTGATATGGCAGTGACGAATTGTTTGGTGAGACAATGTGTAAGAACATTACCTATACTGTTCTCAGTGGTATTCCGTGAGATTCGTGAGATTCGTGAGGGCATAACACCTCCACCTAACGGTGTCGGTGTCATCAGTACGCTATCATGTCCTTCCAAGCCAAGAACAACTCGATACCATTAGGTAATTATTGTGACGCATAAAGGCATTTATGAGCTATCTCACCAGCCATGGAAAGAATCGTAGAAGCGAGTTCTATGCAATGGGATTCCACGCATATTTCCAATGTAATATAAAACAATGCGGATACGCTATTTTCGGTTATTTTAATAATGTGGTGACTATATTATGGTATGGGTCGCGATTCACTTGTAAGTAACTTATACTCGTTATTTAGTGACTATATTATGACCCGGGTCGCGTTTCACTGGTAATTAACTTATCATCGTTATTTAATGATGACTATATTATGGCCCAGGTGGCGTTTTACTGGTAATTAACTTACTATCGTTATTTAATGATGACTATATTATGACCCGGGTCACGTTTCACTGGTAATTAACTTTCCATTGTTATTTAGTGATGACTATATTATGGTCCGGTGCGCGTTTCACTGGTAATTAACTTATCATCGTTATCAAATGATGACTATATTATGACCCGACCCGGGTCGAGTTTCACTGATAATTAACTTACCATCGTTATTTAATGGTGACTATATCATGGTCCGGGTCGCGTTTCACTGGTAATTAACTTATCATCGTTATTTAATGATGACTATGTTATGGCACGGGTCGCGTTTCACTGATAATTAACTTATCATCGTTATTTAATGATGACTATATTATGGTCTGGGTCGCGTTTCACTTGTAATTAACTTATCATCGTTATTTAATGATGACTATATTATGGTCCGGGTCGAGTTTCACTGGTAATTAACTGATCATCGTTATTTAATGATGACTATATTATGACCCGGGTCGCGTTTCACTGATAATTAACTTACCATCGTTATTTAATGGTGACTATATTATGACCCGGGTCGCGTTTCACTGATAATTAACTTACCATCGTTATTTAATGATGACTATATTATGACCCGGGTCGCGTTTCACTGGTAATTAACTTACCATCGTTATTTAATTGTGACTATATTATGACCCGGGTCGCGTTTCACTGATAATTAACTTACCATCGTTATTTAATGATGACTATATTATGACCCGGGTCGCGTTTCACTGGTAGTTAACTTATCATCGTTATTAAATGATGACTATATTATTTCCCGGGTCGCGTTTCACTGGTAATTAACTTATCATCGTTATTTAATAATGACTATATTATGGCCCGGGTCTCGTTTTACTGGTAATTAACTTACCATCGTTATTTAATGATGACTATATTATGGCTCGGGTCTCGTTTTACTGGTAATTATCTTATCATCGTTTTTTAATGATGACTTTATTGTGACCCGAGTCTCGTTTCACTGGTAATTCACTTACCATCGTTATTTAATGATGACTATTTTATGGCCCGGGTCGCGATTCACCGGTAATTAACATATCATCGTTATTTAATGGTGACTATATTATGGACCGGGTCGCCTTTCACTTGTAATTAACTTACCATCGTTATTTAATGATGACTATATTATGGCCCGGGTCTCGTTTCACTAGTTATAATTAACTTATCATCGTGATTTAATGATGACTATTTTATGGCCCGGGTCTCGTTTCACTAGTGGTAATTAACTTACCATCGTTATTTAATGGTGACTATATTATGGCCCGGGTCGCGTTTCGCTGGTAATTAACTTATCATCGTTATTTAATGATGACTATATTATGACCGGGTCACGTTTCACTGGTAATTAACTTATCATCGTTATTCAGTAATGACTATATTATGGACCGGGTCGCGTTTCACTGATAATTAACTTATCTTCGTTATTTAATGATGACTATATTATGACCGGGTCGCGTTTCACTGGTAATTAACTTTCCATTGTTATTTAGTGATGACTATATTATGGCCCGAGTCGCGTTTCACTGATAATTAACTTATCATCGTTATTTAATGATGACTATATTATGGTCCGAGTCGCGTTTCCCTGGTAATTAACTTTCCATTGTTATTTAATGATGACTATATTATGGTCCGGGTCGCGTTTCACTGGTAATTAACTTACCATCGTTATTTAATGATGACTATATTATGGTCCGGGTCGCGTTTCACTGGTAATTAACTTTCCATTGTTATTTAGTGATGACTATATTATGACCCGGGTCGCCTTTCACTGGTAATTCACTTATCATCGTTATTTAATGATGACTATATTATAGCTCGGGTCGCGTTTCACTGATAATTAACTTATCATCGATATGTAATGATGACTATATTATGACCGGGTCGCGCTTCACTGGTAATTAACTTTCCATTGTTATTTAGTGATGACTATATTATGGTCCGGGTCGCGTTTCACTGGTAATGAACTTATCATCGTTATTTAATGATGACTATATTATGGCTCGGGTCGCGTTTCACTGGTATTTAACTTACTATCTTTATTTAATGATGACTATATTATGGCACGGGTCGCGTTTCACTGGTAATTAACTTATCATCGTTATTTAATGATGACTATATTATGGCCCGGGTCGCGTTTCACTGGTAATTAACTTACCATCGTTATTTAATGATGACTATATTATGGTCCGGGTCGCGTTTCACTGGTAATTAACTTTCCATTGTTATTTAGTGATGACTATATTATGGTCCGGGTCGCGTTTCCCTGGTAATTAACTTTCCATTGTTATTTAATGATGACTATATTATGGTCCGGGTCGCGTTTCACTGGTAATTAACTTACCATCGTTATTTAATGATGACTATATTATGGTCCGGGTCGCGTTTCACTGGTAATTAACTTTCCATTGTTATTTAGTGATGACTATATTATGACCCGGGTCGCCTTTCACTGGTAATTCACATATCATCGTTATTTAATGATGACTATATTATAGCTCGGGTCGCGTTTCACTGATAATTAACTTATCATCGATATTTAATGATGACTATATTATGACCGGGTCACGTTTCACTGGTAATTAACTTTCCATTGTTATTTAGTGATGACTATATTATGGCCCGAGTCGCGTTTTACTGGTAATTAACTTACCATCGTTATTTAATGATGACTATATTATGGTCCGGGTCGCGTTTCACTGGTAATGAACTTATCATCGTTATTTAATGATGACTATATTACGACTCGGGTCGTGTTTCACTGGTAATTAACTTATCATCGTTATTTAATGATGACTATATTATGGCTCGGGTCGCGTTTCACTGGTAATTAACTTACTATCGTTATTTAATGATGACTATATTATGGCACGGGTCGCGTTTCACTGGTAATTAACTTATCATCGTTATTTAATGATGACTATATTATGGCCCGGGTCGCGTTTCACTGGTAATTAACTTCCTATCGTTATTTAGTAAGGACTATATTATAGTCCGGGTCCTGACGTTATGTCTTAGCTTTATAAAATGAATACATGTGTAAAATATGACACGATGTTTCGCTATTATTGCATCATCTGACTTAACAAAAAATGGCAGCCATCATGGATGCCATCTTTAATTACGCAAAATGATCAAAGCGGATTTTAGCGGATATTGGATGTATAATAAAGGATATATTTCTCTTCAAAAATGGTATACAAACCAAGTTAGTCCAAATTTATTGTAGGTGAAACCTTTTGTCGACCAGACTATTTGTTAAACCTTGTTATATTTACATGGGTATGGTATTCCATATTGCTATAACTCCATGGTCATTCGTGTGTCACTGACACCAAAAGAAATCGCTGTCAGAAGTTACACACTGTATAAATCAACCTTAATCGCAACCAAATACTTGACCAATCTTAACACCAGCGTTAACTAAATTGTGTGCTTTCTCTAATTAACGCCATGTCGTTTTAAACAATGTTACCAGCATATAACATTGGCAACCATAATATGTCATTAAAATACACCCCACCACATAAGACATGTCAATTTTCAATTGTTTAGTTATTTGATATACATATATGTGTATATTTAACGCATTTAATACGCCTTTTCGTGTTTTGGAAACAAGGACGATACTTTTTTAACACTGGCGTTAATTTACGTGTTCAAATCATATAACGCAGACGTTATGTTTCACTGGATGAAGATCTATATCAATTAAATTTGACCTCCAATGTCGACCTTTGTAATCGTATCATAATAGATGTTGCCAATGGTACCAACAGCGAACATGGTACCAGAGAGATAACCATGGGGCTCTACATATTATTACCAGATGTGGAGTGTTATCGCTACAGCAGGTCCGCGGCCACACAGTTTCTTAGACAGATGGGCTTTGTTAAAATGAAATTGATCACTGAAGACCTGCCTGAACACATATGAGGTAAGTTTTGTTGTTATCAAAGTATATCAATTTCATTCCAACATTTTATAATTTTACAATTGCTGCACTCATTTATACGTTTAGTTAACTGCGAATCGAAATATACATGTTCTGTATATATTATAGTAAATTAATTAATTATATAAAGACATATATATATATATATATCCCCATCGATTGAGTAACTTTCTAGATCTTATTCTGAAACCGATCCTACCTAATATCCCAAGTTACTTGAGGGACGATATTTAATTTGTTCGAAATATTTCAAGAACTGTGGACCCAGAATCAGTACTAGCCAGCTTCGATGTCACGAGTTTATACAGTAGTATACATCATGAGCTAGGACTGAAATCTGTAGAGTATTGGACGACTAAGTGCAGCGAAATCCTCGATAAACGATTCCCGAAATGCTTCATCATGGAAGGACTGCAAATTGTTCTAGAGTGCAATGTTTTTTTCTTCGATGGACACTATTATATACAAACCATAGGAACTGCAATGGGCACAAAAGTTGCCCCTACATATGCTAATTTAACCATGGGATATCTAGAAGAAAAACTTCATGAAATCCTGTCGGACAGAATCCCGAACAATGAAAGCACTTACATCAGAGGTGCATGGAAACGGTACATCGATGACTGTTTTATCATTTGGCAGTCACCATTAGCCGACCTCACAGCATTTCACGAAATACTCAATTCTTTAGATCCGACAATTAAATTCACCATGGAACAAAACAGAAACCAGCTATCATTTTTGGATGTTCTAATTAATAAATCTGGACAACACATCACCACCGATATATTTTATAAAAGTACAGATACTCATCAATACTTGGATTTTAATTCCTGCCATCCTTCCCATACGAAGAGAAGTATACCGTATTGTCTAGCAGACGTATCTGTACAATTGTAGATGATGTTGCTATTAGAGATGTTCGGCTACAAGAACTGCACTCTTTCTTACAAGACAAACATTACCCAGACAAGCTAATAAAAAGTGGAATCGACGAAGCTTTAACAACACCTAAATCAGAATTGAGAAAAGATAAAGAGAGACAAGCCGAGTCCGATGTCATTCCACTCGTAACAACTCACAACCCACGCCACCCTAATGTAACTCAATCCGCAAAAACACTGCTACCAATACTACACAAGAGTCCTAAAATGAAATATCTCGTCAGTGAGGATAATATACTTCAAAGTAAGCGACAACCACCAAATTTGAAGAAAATACTGACGAGAGCCCGTTTCGATACCAGCAACGAAACAACATACATAATTCGGACGTGTAGAGATTCCAGATGCGGTACATGCAAAAACATATAGTCCGGGAGCCAATAGGGGTACCCTTGCACCCCCCCCCCCCTGGGACTTAACTTCACCGCACTCATTTTGTTCCTTATTATGTCCTTCAACTTTTAAGCGATGTTAATAAGAAAAAAAGTGGCCGTGTAGACTCCAGACAAGATGTCGTCCATCATGGCCGCCGTTTTTCAGACAAGACCCTAAGTCAGTTTTATGCAAATTATAGCGGGAAGATCTTGTAAAATGTATACAAATGTATATATGATCGTGAAGCTGAGACATAATGACACTTTTTTGGGCCAAAATTGAAACTCACCATCCAAGATGGCCGGCAAAATGGCCACCGGAAGTTGAAAATATAACATTTTTTCACAAATATCTTCTAGATCAATTCATGCTGTTTGGAACTGGTTGAGTAATGCAACTTTATTTTGTGTTTTGTATATTAACTGATCATTGGAGCAACGAAATATACAATTATTGGAGTCCTAACCCCTTCCGATCCCTCAAAAATTCGATTTTACAGAATGCGGTATAAAATTTCACAAAAAATCACAATTGGGATTCTAGTCATATTTCAACAAGAAATGAACAGAACTTTGTAATATAAGTGAGGCATATCATTAACTATTAATATTCCAAATCACTGGAACCAAAATTCTTACTTTGGCTCAAAATGGCTGCCAATATGGCCGCCAAAATATGGAAAATGGTAAATATTACACCAGCGTGTCCTGCAATCGCTTACAAGTTGTGGTTGGTGTATAAAATTGGCTATTCTGCATTCTATACATTGAATACTAACATGTCTGATGCACTATGGTTAATTCTTACTATTGTCACCACTGACATCGTCAAACATATTGGACTTTTCTCTCAAAAACTTGACATAAATATTGGCAAAAATTAACTTTTCAGGTTTGGACCATTTTTTCAGGTAAAATATAACTATCTTTGGATTGAAAGGTGTTTATTGTTTTGGTCAATCTTAAATGTGTCTCACTACGGTGTTTATAGACTAAATTGCTCAAGATGGCTTCCAAAATGGCAACCAAATTTGTAGAATGTAAATTTTTTACATATATCCCGAACATTCTCTGCGTTATCCGAAAAGGTAGCATATTGTGACTCACTTGGTTATTATACATGTTAGTTAATTAACTGACAACTACATGTTCTATTCTGGTTGTCTCAGTTCCGTATGGGGCATGACAAATTCATTTTAAAGTATGCAATTTTGCCGAGAACCTCTTTTGTGATTTTGGCCACATTTATTGAAAGGAAATGGGCAGAACTTTGATACAGAACTGAGATGGACCATAATCTTTGGCTATTCTGGTCCATTATTATAAAATGTCAACAGGATACAGTGTGGATGCAAAGATCATAGCCAGGGAGTTACTCTATGATCATATGTGAGGTGAATAGGTATACAGGGAGTTATTGTATGTCATGACTGATTTGAGTAGGTATACAATGAGTGACTATATGGTTATGAGTGGGTTGTCCATGGTAAGATGCATCTATGTATACACGGAGAGGTCATGGTCAGGTGTGAGGTCAATCGGTATGCATGGAGTGACTCTATGGTGTATGATTGTGTATATTCAGTACGGGTGCAACCGGTGTACCTGTATGGTTATTGGTGTGGTGTATGGATATAGCTACATGGTCATCTATGTGTTGATAATGTATATATGGAGTGACTGTAAGGTCATGGGTGGTATGTGCATGTGTTGTCTGTATGATCATGGATGGGGTGTGTGGATAAATAGGGAGTGCTTTTATGGTTACGGGTAATGTGTACAGGTATACATGGAATGACTGTACGGTCATGATTGAATATTAATACCTGGAGTAAGCTGGGTGGACATTATCGAGGGTGTGGGTATATAGGGAGTGTCCGTGTGGTAATGGTGGGATGTATATCGTGGATGTATTATCATTTGTGGGTGTATAAGGCTAAGCTGTATTATCATGGATGGCGTGTATGATTATGCAGTGAATTGCTGAATTGTCATGTGTGAGGTGTATAATTATGCAAGTATGGAGTGTTTGAGTGGTCGTGTGTGCGGTTTTTTGTATATCTGGAAGGGATGAATGGCCATTAGTGAGGTTTACATGTATACCTGGAGTGAATCTATAGTCTAGGGTGGGCTGATTATGTATATCGAGTGGTTATATGACTATGTGTGTCGAATATGTATACAAGTAGTGACTGTATTGTTAATGGTGAGATGAGTACATGTAGGTATACAAGTAGTGACTGTATGGTCACAAATGTAATGAACATCTATACAGGGGGTGACTAAATGGTCATGTGTCAGGCGTATACCTGGTGTTCCTGTTTGGTGACTCGTGGCGGTATGGTCATGTGTAGGTTATACCAGCATACACACGTTGCTTTATTGTCATGGGCGAGGGATATGAGTATATAGTGAGTGGCTATATGGCCATGGATGAGGTGCATATGCATACATGGAGTGACTATACTGACATGGATGGGGTGTATTAGTATATCTTGAGTGGCTATTCGGCTATGGTGTGACAAATTGGGATACAGGGAGTGACATGACCAATGTTGAGGTGAATATGTATACAAGGATTGGCCATGATCATGTATGAATGTTTTGAATAGGTACACACGGGGTGACTATATGGCCATATGTCAGGTGAAGGAGTATACCAGGTGACATGGGTGAGGGTATGTGTATGAAGCGAGTGGCTATATGGCCACTGGTGAGGTCAATATGTATACCGGAATGACTTTATGGTTTTGATGTAGATATTGATTGTCTATTTGACCATGCGTTTGGATAAAAGGTATACAGGGGTGACCTTATGGCCAATGGTGGGATGAATGGGTATACAAGGAGTGACTATATGGTTATGGGTCATGTTTAGGAGTATACCCGGCGTGCCTGCATTGTGACGCATGGCCAGATATACCAATACCCGTACATACGACCACTCATAAGTTCCATACTTGCCACCCATAAGTTATATACACGCCATCCATGATCATACATCTACTCCCCATACCCCACCAATGATAACACATCCACGACATATATAAATATATGTCCCACCGTCACCAACAGGGGACTCCTTATATACCCACACATCATTCATCATACAATAACTCCCTGTATACCTATTATCCTCATCTATGACCATAGAGTAACTCCGTGGCTGCCATCTTGGCTTCCGCCCTGTATCCAGTTGATAAATTTGTATCATAGTGGGCCTGAATACCCACATATCATGATGGTTCATCTCAGTTCCGTCTCAAAGTTCTGCCCATTTCCTTTCAATAATATTGCCAGAATCACAAAAGAGGTTCTCCGCAAAAGTCCATACTGCAACTTTACAATGAATTTGTCATGCCCCATACGGAACTGGGACAAATATAATAGAACGTATTTGTTAGTTAATTAACTAATACGTAAAACAACCAAGTGAGTCACAATTTGCTATCTTTTTCGGATAACGCAGAGAATAATGTTCTGGATATGTTAACTTTTAACTTTTTACAAATTTGGTTGCCATTTTGGAAGCCATCTTGAGCATTTTAGTCTTTAAACACCACCGTGTGAGACACTTAAGATAGACCAAACAATAAACACCTTTGATACCAAAGATAGTTGCATTTTACTTGAACAAATGGTCGAACCCTGAAAAGTGAATTTTTGCCAATATTTATGTCAAGTTTGTGAGAGAAAATCCCATATTTCTGGTGATGTCAGTGGTGACAATAGTAAAAATGATCCATGGTGCAACAGAGATGTTAGTATGCAATGTATGGAATACAGATTAGCCAATTTTATACATCAACCACAACTTGTAAGCGATTGCAGGACACCCTGGGGCAATATTTACCATTTTCCATATTTTGGCGGCCATTTTCGCAGCCATTTCTAGCCAAGGTAAGATGTTTGGTTCCAGAGAGTTGGAATATTCATAGGTAATGATATGCCTCACTTACATTACAATGTTCTTTTCATTTCTTTTTGAAATATGACTAGAATCCCAATTGTGATTTTTTGTAAAATTTTGTACCGCGTTCTGTAAAATCGAATTTTTGAGGGATCAGAAGGGGCTAGGACCCCATTAGTTGCACATTTAATTGCTCCAATGATCAGTTAATATACACAACACTAAATAAAGTCATATTACTCAACCAGTTCCAAACAGCATGAATTGATCTAGAAGATATTTGTGAAACAAATTCATATTTTCAACTTCCGGCGACCATTTTGGCGGCCATCTTGGATGATGAGTTTCAATTTTGGCCCAAAAAAGTGTCATTATGTCTTAGCTTCACGAAAATATATACATTTGTATACATTTTACAAGATTTTCCCGCTATAATTTGCATAAAACTGACCTAGGGTCTGGTCTGAAAAACGGCGGCCATGATGGACGCCATCTTGTCTGGAGTCTACACGGCCACTTTTTTTTCTTGTTAACATTGCTTAAAAGTTGAAGGCCATAATAAAGAACAAAATAAATGAGGTGAAGTTAAGTCCCAGGGGGGGGGGGGTGCAAGGGTACCCCTATTAGATCCCGGACTAATAGTTACTGGTACTCAACTCAAGTTTAAAAATGGTACAGTAGTTCAACCCAATGCGGATATGGACTGCAAATCACGGAACTTAATCTATATTATTATATGTTCTGAATGCCATGAGTTTTATGTGGGACAGACGGGCAACACTGTGTGTGTGAGCGCATGAGAATACACCGCCAACAAATCAAACAACCAGAGCTGAGACAAATTGATCTCAGCGAACATCTGGAAATTTGTGGCGGTTGCTCATTCACAGTGTTTCCATTATACAAAATGCTATCAATGGACCCATTGAAAAGAATTCGGACGGAAACAATGTTGATAAAAAAAACTTCGTCCGAAACTAAATTCAGAGAAAAAAACTTAAAACCATCACTGGAATAAATATCCAGGGAAGTGACGTCACAATGAAACCAAAATTCGGAAGTGACGTTAATATTCATTATACATTATGATATTATACATTGTGTAACCTGAAGATCACCAGTAGCTGTGACAGGCCTAGTTACAATACAATAATGCTTTTCTAAGCCATGCTTTCAATTTATATATATATAGACGGTCATCGATGCCTTTATTTGAGAATACACGTTTTATTGTCCACACATACTATAACTGGCTGCATATGTGTACGGTAATTCCTTATCACCATGCGCGAATGTGCGCATATGTATACACCGTATTTCAATTGTATTAACAATTACTTAATTTATATTTCAGATATATCTTCGATCTAACCAGAAACACCCCATGCATCCGGATATGCCCGTAGCGGAAGACATGCCCGTAGCGGAATAACCAAATGGCCCTAAATTTGCACACCATTCACGGTTAGACACATGTTGCACCGAAACCAACATATACCAGTGGTTGACGGTGGTGGTACTATTTGTGGCTATAATTTACCCAACTGTACATAAAACTTCTTTAAACATGGACGCAGTTTAATCCTATTTTATAGCGAAGTTAGGCCAAACATTGTGGCACAAATTGCATTTCTTACATAAAATTACGATTTCTGTGGTAACAGCCCAGACAACATAGTCTTTGCATACATTGCTATTTCCGCGGATATTCCCTTAATATAATAGACAACATTTTCAGTCATGTTTCTACATTTTTCATAGTAAAAAATTACCTTATATGCAGGTCATAGCAAGAAAATATGGTATGTCTATAGCAGTGGTTTTACGTTTGCTATAGACATGCCCCAAAATCAAGTGAGTGCCTCCATGGAAACTAATTTTTCGGGCACTAATATGATTGACATCGCAAACATGTCCAGTTCATTTTGAAGCTAAGATATCATACTTTGAGAGACTGTATGTTATATAATGTGTCAATGCAAAGATTCATTAAAATTTGATAAAACCTTATATCGAGTAAGTATTTCAGGTCATAATTTTCGTATAAAACCCGATTATTGAACAGTAATATGCAAATTGCGGAAACCACAACCGCTCATTTCTGTAGACCGATTATCGCTGTTAACGTTTTAAAAAAAATCAAGCTAAAGTAAACCGTGTTTTTATGAAATAACTTACGACAACTAAGGACGATATGCACATCGCGGGCCATGTGGTTATTCCGCTACGAGCATGTCTTCCGCTACGAGCATGTCCGGATGCATGGGGTGAGAAAGAATATGAAAAACTATCGACAGGAATTTTCTGAACGGTGCAAATTCAAACGCGCCTTGACGGCGCTCAAATGAATGCTTCGGAAGTGATCGGGGATTCACATGTTACAGAAAAATACAGCTGCATGCAATGCATGGTTGGATTAAATGTGACGCAATACACAGATTGTCAAAAGCTTCATATGTGGATATTGCACATACTGGATACACTGGAAGCTAAAATTCTACCTTTATATCAGAAACAGTATTTATTCAATCAATGCAGATATACAAAAAAGTGCATGGATTGTGTCGGTATTATTATGTGCACCTGGACGTTACTGTATGATAGCATGAGGGATATACGTGTGTGTGTCCCCAGTAACTGCAAGTGCATGGATCCTCTACACTAAAATATGTGAATTTGGTACTCACAAAAATGGATATTCCGGTTTCTGGTGTCGGGAGTGAGAAATTTGGGGACTATATTCCGAGACCAGATATTGTGAGTCTTGGTCACACGCATTTAGTGTCATCAAAGGAAAACAATTCTCGGACTAAATTCGACGAAGGAATGTTATGCTCTTAATGTTATGTATCATTATTTATCCCACAGGGTTACAGTGAAAGACAACAACTGGAATGCGTTTATAGCTACCTGTTCAGAAAATCATAATTATTTACAGGAAGCCGATACAATAAATGTAGTAGTAACCAATACAAACAAGTGGGTGGCAATTTTTGAGGCACAATGACCGCCTATACAGATGTAAGCCAGAAGGGGGAGACGCCCATCAAACGCGTATGTCCCAAAACAAAACAAAAAGAGGGAGGGAGGGTTGTCAACACAAGCGACTGTCCTCAGCAAATACATTATTGGAAAGAATGTTTAACGCAGTATAACTGCGCGCATCCCCCGGCCGAAGATATAGTTCCCATTATTCTGCTCTTCAAATTATCCCCGTTCGCTAACTAAATAGCAATACTGCCAAAAATACTTGTACTTTATAATTATGTTTTATTTTCGTCTAAGTACTCCGCAATATCAGTGTACAGCTTACTTATCTGAACTGTCATGCGGTATGGTGTAGTGATAGATACGAGTGAAATATCTCGTCGTCAAACATGATTATGTTTGTACCAAATTTTTGGTTTAAGGTTACGCATCTATAACCCGGTGCGATAAAATACGTCGTTTTGTACGACAATGTTATATACATGTATCTGAATTAGTTTAATGTTTAAATCAACTGTTTTGATTAACATTATCATTCAATAAATAGTCCCAAACAATAGGAGACTCTTTGATGTATTTAATGGCGTATATTTAATGAAATAACTGTTCAAACTCTTAATTCATTAAAGTTTGTTGGAAAAAATATTGGAAGCCAAAGGGCACCCGGCACTATTTCCTATTATGGAACGAACGTTGAATATCACAATTCATAGAATGGGTTTATTGAATGGAATAAGGGTAGTATCCTTTTAGTATTAAATGTTAAAAACAGTTTGTGTTTTTCTTGTACTCGTCCAGGTTGTGGTGAAAAGTCATATTGTACTCGTCCAGGTTGTGGTGAAAAGTCATATTGGATGAGACACGAGGTGTCTCCTCCAATATGACTTTTCACCACAACCTTGTCGAGTACAAGAAAGACACATACTGTACACAACATTCCATAATGACATTTTTGTTATCAATCTGTATGTTTATCAAAATTTTGGGGATAAAACTTTTGTGGTTATTTTTGGTATTTGTCGGCACTTGATTCTCTATAAAACCATGTATTTGCTCAACATAAAGCATGATTTGGAACAGTAAACACGGGAGTGAAAAACAAATCTCAATGCAAAAGTGAAGCGTCTGCTATATCCACCAGTGTATTGCGCGCTTATCACAATTTTACCGATCCTTTTGGCCATAGGGTTACTTCGTGACAGTCATGAAGTCCCGATAAAAAGTCATATTGGACACGATTGATTCGCACAATCAGAAATAGCGTTAGTAAATGGATGGATAATATAATTGTTTATCATTCAGTCGATGGAGAATGGACGCAGTGGATTGAATCTTGCATGCGAGTTGATGGGTGTCAAGGAGTGAAGGTGAGAAGCAGGAGCTGCAGCGATCCCCGGCCACAATTTGGGGGCAGCTGGTGTCAAGGGGACGACACCCAACACTCGTCATGCGGACTATTTGTATCGAAGGAGCAAGGTCAGTACCATTGGATCCATTGTAGACAGTAACACAATCATACAGTCGGCGTCGTGTTATATTTCTATGGACCTATCAATGGATATTCTGACTGATATTTAATTTAAACTCGGGGTTTCACACGGGCGTAGCTAGTTGAATGGTTTTGTTTCGGATATGTGAAATGATTTCCGGCTGGGCTCATTATATATCTATATATGTATTTTGAGAACTACGTATGTATATATATGTGTGTGTGTGGGTACTTCATAGAATCCAAAACGCGTGTACAGATTGAGCTAAAATTTCGTATGTAAGTGTAAAATCATACCGAAACCACCGTGGTCGCGTTTTGGAGAAGCTCAGAGCACCGTTTCTCCATTCCCAATCATCAAAATTACCGCAATCGGCACTTCGTGGTTAATAGCGTTGATATAGAAAGAGCGTTCGTTTTCCGCAGTGTCTATATAAAGAGCGTCGTTTTCGCTATCTATTTATCTGTATGACGGAAGTCTGACAATTCAATGCAATGTTATCGCTCGAAATATTATGCAGAGAGATTTCACGACATTAGGACGGGTACGGCAGACTCGAAATATTATGCAGAGAGACTGACAATTCAATGCAATGTTATCGCTCGAAATAGTATGCAGAGATACTTCACGACATTAGGACGGGTGCGGCAGACTCGAAATATTATGCAGAGAGACACGACGGGAAGCGTTTGTTTTCAATGCAATGTTATCGTAGAGAGACGTTTGTTTTCAATGCAATGCAATGTTATCGCTCGAAATATTATGCAGAGAGATTTCATGACATTAGGACGGGTACGGGCAGGTTAAAAAAGAAAGAAAAACACAGAATGCGTTGTATGTCGTTCCTAGGAATGGGGGATTTCATCAGGTAAATTTTTCCACCAGAAACAAAAAATTAAAAAATGTCATGTTTCTGACCAACCTCGGGTAAAATTTAAAAACAAAAAATTAAATTAAAAAATTAAAAAGGCACAATTAACTCATTGAAAAACAAAAAAATTAACTCATTGAAAAACAAAAAAATAAATTAAATATTTAATTTAAAAAATTAATTAAAAAAATTAATTAAAACTTAATTTTTTTTATTTTTCTGACTATTTCCGCCAGTGGCGGGCTAACCTGCTAGTATATATATATTTTGAGACTTCCTTATATACATATGTGTGTGTATGTGTGTGGGTACTTCATATAATCCAAAACGGCTACGCGGATCGAGCTCAAATTTCGTATATAAGTGTATAAACCCACGGGGATCGTCCACGTAGCATTTTGGACAAGCTCTGGGCACTAATTCTCCACTCCCAATCATCAAAATCACCGCAAACGCCACTTCGGGGTTTAAGGCATCAACGATCTTTATATTGACAATATACGGAGTTGTTAACGACGAACGCTCTTTATTGCAATCGACATAGATAAACGACTACCCCATGCGTAAAATACGGATGCGGGACGAAATGCATTTATCTCGATTAAAAAGGCAGAATTGATCTAAGTGACGTAACTCTACATTATGGTTCACGACGGGATTAATTGACTGTCCGCTCTTTGCGGGGGTATCATAATTTCTCTTGATTAAAAAGTATGTTGTTCCTAGGTACGGGGAAGTTTAGGACGGGTACCATGAATTAACTCAGCTCAAATTTCGTATATAAGTGTAAACACCCACGGGAATCGGGAAGTTTAGGATGGGTACCATGAATTAATTCATTGAATCGACATAGCTAAACGACTTCCCCCATGCGTAAAATACGGATGCGGGACGAAATTCATTTATCTCGATTAAAAAGGCAGAATTTATCTAAGAGGCGTAACTCTACATTCTGGTTAATTGACTGTCCGCTCTTTGCGGGGGTATCATAATTTATCTTGATTAAAAAGTCTGTTGTTCCTAGGAACGTGGAAGTTTACGACGGGTACCATGAATTAACTCATTGAAAAACAAAGAATGCGTTGTCTGTCGTTCCTAGGAAGGGGGGGGAGGGATTTCATCGGGTCAATTTTTCCGCCAGAAAAAAGCACAATTAACTCATTGAAAAACAAAGAATTAAATTCAAAAATTCAAAAAAACATAAATTAAATTTAAAAAACATTAAATTAAAATAAAAAAACAAAAAAAAACAAAATAATTTTTAAAATGTCACGTTTCTGACCAACCACGCCAGTGGCGGGCTAACCTGCTAGTCTATATATATTTTGAGAACTCCGTATATATATATATATGTATATGTATATATATGTGTGTGTGTGTGTGTGGGTACTTAATAGAATCGAAAACGCGTGGACAGATTGGACTCAAACTTCCTATATAAGGGTAAAACCCACGGACACCGTCATTGTCGCGTTTCGGAGAAGCTCTGAGCACCCATTATCCACTCCCAATCATCAAAATCACCACAATCGGCACTTCGGGTTAATAGCGTTGATAGATAAAGAGCGTTTCCTTTCCACAGTGTTTACATAAAGAGTGTGGTTTTCGCTATCGATTCAGATCCAAGAGGCATAACTATACTTATCTGTGAGTCTGAGTATTGCCTGTCGTTCCTAGGAACGGGGACACTTTCATGTTTACAAAATATTACGCAGGGAGATTTCACGACGGGATTAATTGATTACGGGATTAATTGACTGTCCGCTCTTTGCAGGGACTATTGACCATCTCGTAAGGGTAGACAACCTCTGTCAGGGGCTGTTCAATGGCCACGGGCAGGTTAAAAAAAATCATACCTCTTTTAGGGATGGGTATCTAGAAAGGGTGAAGTTTAGGACGGGTACCATGAGTTAACTCATTGAAAAACAAAGAATGCGTTGTCTGTCGTTTCTAGGAAGGGGGGATTTCATCGGGTCAATATTGGGCCAGAAACAAAAAATTCATTCAAAAAATTAATTAAAACAATTTAAAATTAAAAAAATAAAAAAATATAAAAAGAATTAAATTGAATTAAAAACAAATTATGTGATCACTCCGATCCAAGAGACACTACCCCCACCAGTGACAGCCCTGCCACTACTGCACGGAATATTTAAACGACAACACATGAGTGGGGTATGTTCTCAGCTTTAATGTAACATTATAAGCTTGTCCTGCATATAGCCCATACGCATGGAAAACCAATTAAGCAAAGCCTTCGCTCGGACGAGAAGCCGAAGCAGAGAACGCTGAAGAAATACTGCTGTACAGCGCAGGCATGAGCATGGCCCGACGAGCTAAGGTACGATTCGGAGCCGGCGCCCATGAATTGCTATGAGGCGCCCTAAGCAATAAGCACACACGGCCAACAGGGAGAAGCCCAACTAGTGCGACGCAGGATTGGCAGTAGAGACCACTGGACAGCCCAACTCCCTATGGCTAAGCACCGTGGTATGGGCGGGTAACACCAAAGTTACCCCTGCAGGACGCACCAAAGCTGGATCAATGGCACTGATGACACAGCACCTGAAAGGGAAAACAAACAGCAGCAACGAGATCCAAACACACAGGGCCCTAGGCCCAAAACAAAACAGGCATCACAGAACAATGAATATGGCGTGCCACTCGGGACGCCGAACAAAGCGGGGCATGGAGCTCCAAGGGGGGAGGGAGGGAGCGCGATGCGTATAATTCAAGAGTGAATTGCTTTTTTCAGTTACCGGAAGGAGGCAGAATTCCGGACGGATGTAAAATGCGGACTTTAAGTTCGGCCGATACGGAACGGATCGTACCGAAAATCCGGAATGTCTGCCGGATGACAGGATCAAAGAACCACATAAATCACCCCGAACCTTATCGGCCCTGGGTGCATTATGTTATCACTCCGATCCAAGAGACACTACCCCCACCAGTGACAGCCCTGCCACTACTGCACGGAATATTTAAACGACAACACATGAGTGGGGTATGATCTCAGCTATAATGTAACATTATAAGCTTGTCCTGCAGATAGCCCATACGCATGGAAAACCAATTAAGCAGAGCCTTCGCTCTGACGAGAAGCCGACGCAGAGAACGCTGAAGAAATACTGCTGTACAGCGCAGGCATGAGCATGGCCCGACGAGCTAAGGTACGATTCGGAGCCGGCGCCCAAGAATTGCTATGAGGCGCCCTAAGCAATAAGCACACACGGCCAACAGGTAGAAGCCCAACGAGTGCGACGCATGAATGGCAGTAGAGACCACTGGACAGCCCAACTCCATGTGGCTAAGCAACGGCCTGGAATATTACACTCAGGCTACAGTTCGAGAGCACTCTCGAATAAGCATAAGATGACTGCGCAGTCATAAACATACTAAGCTACTATTGATAAGCCACCCATCAAAGTTACCAGACAGGTTATAACGCTATGGCGACACTACCACTACCACCATCTGCAGGACCGCCATAGAGTGCGCAGCACTCCCCCAAACCAGGAGCTCCATGCCCAATTACAGCAATGAAACAGTTAAACCACCGGGAAAACCATAGTGTCAGATGCCAGGAAGGTCTCCAGGGCGCCCTGGAGACGATTCAGATAGATATTGTTGCCGACGGGGGAGAGATGGATCCCATCTGAACGAAACATGCCCTTATCAGAAGCGCAAATGGCTGGGTGCTTGATGCCACGACCCCCGCGATGTAAGACGAAGCCCAACATGCGTTGGTTAAAGTCCCGGTGCTGGCGAGCACCAATACTCGGGCGATGGGCGTTGTGCCAATAGCGGCGCGGGAATACTTGTGACCAAATAAGGGTGCAGTCAGGCAACGATTCATGCACATATGAAAGTTCCCGCTTAACATTTGCACGCAATTCACGGTACCCACCGGCTGTGAGGTCGTTCGAGCCAAGCTGGATGATGTGGGTAGGATGCCGAGACTGCGGACAAGCGGCGAGCTCCCGGGCGAACGGGCGTGGAAATCGCCCCACAGCATCCCACGAGTGCAGATCCTAGAACAGAAGCGCCGCGGCTGGACAGCTGGAGATGTTGGCCAACAGGACGCCGCATAGCACGCCGGTGAGCCCAGTAGACCCAGATACTGGCTACTGAAACGAGACTAAGCAGATGTCGAGTGGACGAACCGACGACAAACATCAGACCGCCAACGACCCCGGTGTAGGATGGCATGGTAAGGGGTGCCCAGATCCGCCAGATAGGTAGCACTACCCGAACGAAATGGTGGAAATGGTTGAAGCAGAATGCTGGGAGCGATGAAGCCCCGCGATAAACCCGACGATAGCGTGTTCCGGAGCGGCCAGGAAACAGCCAAGCGATGCTGGTGTGCGAAAACGAGATAAGCCTGTATGGCGGTGCGATACGTGCGGTGAGTATATGGCGCCCGGGAGGACGTCAAAAGCAGCGTTACATGTCGACGCAGGTCCACAGGCACCTGGGAAATGGTGTTGGCGTTCGGGCGGTGGACGGCGCCAGTCGACGGAAACGTTTCATCCGGAAACGAGAGAGGCTGTCAGCGAGAGCATTATCACGAGACGCGATCCATGAAGCACGCAAGGAGATGTTGTGAGACAGGAGCAGCAGGACCAGCTGGCGCAACAGGGCCATGAGCGGCTTGCATTTGGAAGTTTGGTCGTTGATGGCGCGGACCACGGTAATGTTATCACAGTGTAAATGGAGGCGATGATTCCGGAGGCGACGCCCCCAGACGCTGATGCCACTAAGACGGGGAACATCTCGAGGAGACCCATATTGCGGGTCAGGCCCAAAGCATGCCAAGGAAGGGACCACGTGCCAAAAGCCCAAAGGCCGTTGAAATAAGCGCCAAAGCCGCCGGACTGACCACAAGCGTCCGTGTGGAAATTGATGTCGGTATCATGGAGCCAGGTCGCAGAAGGGAAAAGGTAGATCCCATTGAATGACGTGAAGAACTGTAACCACGTGGCCAGATCGGCACGCATGCCAGAATTAATTCGGATGTTTGATGCGGCTTAGAAAATCCCTGCAGGGCATCAATCAAGCGACGACAAAATGGGCGGCCCGACGAACCGCCTTGCACGCAAATGGTAATGAGCCAATGAGCGACTGTAGTTCACGACCGAGATTTTACGGCAGCGCAAAGCCAGAGAGATTTTGGACTGAATAGCTGTGAGCTTCTCAGCAGGGAGACGCACCGCGTTAGCCAACGTATCGAGTTCGAGACCAAGGTAGCAGAGCTTCGAGGTGGGCGAGACCGTTTTTTTGTCATGAGCAATAGGTACGCCAAGACCAGCGCAAACGCGATGAAACATGTCAAGACTGTCCGAGGCCAGGGACGTGGCTGGCGGACCACAGAACAGGAAGTCATCGCAGTAGTACAATATGTGTGGGTTGCCGAACCGCTGCTGAACAACCCATTCCAAAAATGTTGAGAATTTTTCAAAAGTTGCGCACGACACGCTGCAGCCGAAAGGAAAGCAGTTGTCGAAATAAAACATGTCGTCCAGTTTAAAACCAAGTTGATCGAAATCGCCCGGGTAGATGCGAAGATTACGATATGCAACCTCTAAATCCCCGCGCGCGAGCAATGTCCCGGTCCCAAGGGACTGGATGGTGGCAACAGCAGCGTCAAAACAGGTAGATGTGACAGTGAATTCGCGCGGAATATGATCATTGAGCGACTGGCCTGCCGGATAGGAGAGGTGATGGATGCGACGGAGTGAGTCGGGTTCATGTTTAGGCACCAGTCCAAACGGCGACACGCGGAACGTTGGAATTGGACGAGCGCAGAAAGGACCAGCAATGCGACCAAGGCGACCTGCCTTAAGGATCTTTTCCCGGACGACATCAGGACGGTCACGAGCAGACTTGAGGTTCGGAGCGTCAGTTGGCATACGCGGGCCAGTATAATAGAGTGGAAAACCACGAGTAAAACCGAACCGGAGTTCCCGCGCGACTTGGCACCAACACAAATAGACAAGAATAATGGCGGAAGAGACGAGCTGGTAGACGTTGCTGGCGACCGTCGCGGGCTGAGCGACGAAAGTCTTGACCATGGGCAGCGGTTGCGGCATGAGGCTCTGAGCAGATGTTGCAGATGTGTCGAAAACGACAGTTTGGCCAGGAGCAGCGGCCGGCGTTGAATTCAAAACAGACGGGACTGGGATGGCCCGGACGCGTGGGAAAAAAGTATGCACGCCCGGAGGCACGAACCGGAGGCGGAGTCGGCTGCGGAGGTTGCCGAACCTGGGGCGTCATGACCAGCAGCCAAATGTTAGGGTCGATGGTCTCCCAAGGAGTAGCTGTATTTTCATCCCACTTCAACCGAAATTGGGTATCGTACACCCGCCAGGAAGATCCCCCACATTTAGCCGCCGCCCAACGAATGGTGCGCAGGTAACACAAAAGGGGCTGGGCCGACGATTCATGGTGAACGTCGAGGTACACCGAAACGAAAGTGAGAAAAGCATCGGTCCACGAGTCAACAGACGTTATTGGAGCAGCATGCCCGCTTGGCGCAACCAAGCCTTAAAATAATTTTTATTTGACTATCTGACATTTTGTCAGGCACCAAACAGACATGGTCTGACATTTCGAAATGAGGCCCGACATGTCTTTTTTATCACCCATAATAAATACCAATTTAAACTAATAATGATGTATAATCCCCCAATTATGTTCCTCTTCTCAATTTTCGCTTTTTTTAATGCAATCTGCCCCACCTCAACAACATTAAACATACTTGCCGATTTCAATTCTAAGGTTATAGAATTCTTCAATTGCTCTGATCCCAGTGGTGTTACGTGATCCATAAATTACTCAATCCAATTTCATTTAACAGCATGCTCTATAAATGTTTGCAAAATATCACATTACCAGTGATATTTTCATAAAAATACATCAATTTCTCAACCTGACATTATGTCAGACAGTTTCAAAGCAGAGCCTGACAACCTATAAAAATTTGAATTTGGTGTCTGACAATTGTCCATGTCACACCACTTATTTTAAGCCTTGGGCGCAACGCAGATTCGCCCGGAAGCACGACGCCCCCAGAAAATTTTGTCGCGAATATCGGGAAACGTGAGAGCCAAAGCCATCAGATCTACCGCCGTAGGAATTGGCATGGGGGCGTCCCAAGGGGAGACCAGCGAGGATGGAAAACTAAATAAGGCATTACCCGGCTCAGTTCTGTCTCTTGCCGGAGCGTTCGGTCGGTGTATCACTGAAGCCACACGGGAATCCTCGCGGCGGCGGAGAGAAGTGGAGCTGTCATCAGAACTGCGGCGTGGACAGGTCGACAAAGGAGACGCTAATGGTGACCGGGATTCATAGCGCAGAAACTTGGGTGCGGAGAACCATCCTGTCGGCGACTAGCCTGGCGACGAGACTGACGACTGGGCTGACAACGAGGCTGACGAACAGGATCGCGGCCACGAGAATGGGAAATCCGGCCGCGAGAGGCGCGGCGTCCCCGTCCAGAGCCACGAGCAGGCCTGCCACGCGAATGCTGACCACGGCCGCGCACCCGTGAAACAGCCACAGATGACACACTGGCCGAAACCCGAGAAGAAGGCCTAACACGGTCACTGGAACTTAGTGGAAGCAGGACCAGCACGAGACGGGCTGGCAGACGCATCCTGGCGACTGCTACGAGACGGAACGGTCGCGGGCCCGACCGCGAGATCCTGTACGAACCATAGGAGAAATACGGGAATGCCACCGAACGACAAACACAAACAGGGAAACACGTGCGCGACCCACGAAAATAGGTAACGCCGACGGAACAGGACGCACAAGGAACAAGATGATAGACAAATAAATGAAGGCTGTTGAAGAAACACGGTGACGGATGGAAACAGATAGGAATAGACGACACAACCGAGCGCGACGCGTATAATTCAAGAGTGAATTGCTTTTTTCAGTTACCGGAAGGAGGCAGAATTCCGGGCGGATGTAAAATGCGGACTTTAAGTTCGGCCGATACGGAACGGATCGTACCGAAAATCCGGAATGTCTGCCGGATGACAGGATCAAAGAACCACATAAATCACCCCGAACCTTATCGGCCCTGGGTGCATTAAATAAATATTAAGAAATTCAAAAAAACATAAATTAAATTTTAAAAAAATTAAATTAATATTAAAAAAAAAAAAAAAAATTAAATATTAAAATTTTTAAAAACAATTAGATAAAAACATAATAATTACAAAAAATCTCATGTTTCTGACCAACCAGGCCAGTGGCGGGCTAACCTGCTCGTCTGCTATATATTTTTGAAACTTCCGTATATAAATATATATATGTATATATATATATATACTTTATTGAATCGAAAACGGCTGGGCCGATTGAGACCAAACTTCTTATCTAAGACTAAGGGTAAAAGCACACGGTTCGCGTCGTCGCGCTGTTTTTGAAAAGCTCCAATTACCCCTTCTCCACCCGGTCACCGTCCTTGGCAGTTAATCGCATTGATGGTTCATGAGCGTTCGTATCACAGTGTCGTTGATACAGAGCGTGTAGTGTGATTCTTATGTCTGGGTGCAGACATGAACGTGTCTGTATTCAGACATGAGCGTGCTGTTTGATTTGTATGCCTGTGTTCTTACTTAGGGGTTCTCATGAACGAGGGACATTTTTATCGGGTCAGTTTTTCGCCCGATGTACCGTAAATCAGACCTCTTTTAGGGACGGGTACCATCACGGGCGTGGTACCATCATTTCTGTTGATTAAAAGGTCAGAATTATAAAATTAAAAAATTAATTAAAAAAAATAAAATTTAATAATATTGTAAAATAAAATTTAATTAAACAAATTAAATTAAATTAAATTCAAAAAATTGATTACAAAAAAATATTTTAAAAAAATATTAAAAAGGCAGAATTAAGTCATTGAAAAACAAAATAATTAAAGTCATGTTTCTGACGATTGCCACCAGTGACGAGCTAACCTGGTAGTCTACTATATATTTTGAGACTTCCGTATATCTGTCCTCTATAGGCTCGAAAACGGCTGGACCGATTGATTCCAAACTTCCTATCTAAGGGTAAATCCCACAGACAATCTCATCGCACCAATTTTGATGAGCTATGTGAATTCGTTCTCCCTCCCCCTGTCGCCGTCGTCGGCAGGGAGTGGATAATTGCGTGATAGTTAAAGAGCGTTCATATCCGCGGTGTTGTTGGTAAAGAGCGTTTATATACACGACGAGTATAAACACGGCTCAATCGACCGTCTCGAGACGAAATTTCGTACTTAATTTCTTACTTAGGTGTTCCAAGGAACTGGGAAGATTTTCATCTTGACCTTGAAACGGGTACACGCAATGATATATATGTATGTCCTTTATAGACTCAAACCGATTGAGCTCAAACTTGCTCCTAGTTGTACTTTTGTAATGATCAAATCAAGCTCAAATCGGTTAAAACTGACGGATTTTGACGAACTGTTAGACCTAGGTGCAGCACACGTGTCTCGGAAGCCGTTGCAATTGCTTGTTCGAATAAACCCATGAAGCGAACCTCGCCAGTGGCGTGCTAACCTGCTAGTCTACTATATGTTCTGAGACTTCCGTATATGCGTATATATATGTGCTGAAAACAGCTGGACCGATTGAGACCAAACTTTCTATCTGAGGGTAAAATCACACGGGACGCTCCGACCACCCCTTCTCCACTTTCGGTCGATGCCCTTGGCACTGTGGGGTTAATCGCGTTGATAGTTAAAGAGCGTTCGTATCCGCAATGTCGTTGATAAAGAGCATGTAGTGTGATGTTTATGTCTGGGGCCAGGCATGAGCGTGGCTGTATCCAGACATGAGTGTGTTGTGTGATTCTTATGTCTCTCTTCGTAATCAGGGGTTCCTATGAAAAGGGTGATTTTCATCGGATCAGTTTTTCCTCCCGAGGAAAGATCACTTCACATTGAAGACCCACAAACGTACCTCTTTTAGGGACGGGTACCATCATTTTTCTTGATTAAAAAGGCAAAATTAACTCATTGAAAAATTAAATAAAACAAAATAAATTTAAAACTTAATTTAAAAAATTAATAAAAAAAAATATATATATATATCCATTATATATTTTGGAAGATCTGTGTGTCTGTGTGTGTGTCTGTGTGTGTGTCTGTGTGTGTGTTCGCGATGAACTCGAAAACGTCCCACCCGATTTCGATGAAACTTGGTATGTGGTGGTATGTTCGGCCGGGGACGAACATATGCATATTAATTTGTCCGTGCGACGTCACCTTGACCTTGAAATCGGGTCATTTCAAGGTCAAACGCCCGAATATCACGGGATTTCGATGAAACTTGGTATGTGGGGGTACTTTCTTATGGCGAGTCTCATAAGCATATTCATTTGCCCGTGCGACGTGACCTTGACCTTGAAATCGGGTAACTTCAAGGTCAAATCGCCAATTTTGATGGGATTTCGACGAAATTTGATACGTGGGGTTAGTTTTGTCCACTGATTGTTTTGGACGGGTCCAATCGTGACCCCGACCAGTCATTGACCTTCAAAATGATCAATTCAAGGTCAAATCGGGTAAAACCGGATGGATTTCGACGGGCACGTTTGTCGGGTACTTTTGTCCGGGCAGTGTTTTTGGACTGGTCAAATCGTGACCCCACTTGACCTTGACCTTCAAAATGGACAATTCAAGGTCAAAGCCCGGACGAAGTCGGGTCACCTTCTAGTCTTCTCTTCTATATATTTTGAGAACTCCTTGTATTCGAGAGATAGCCCACACCCTCCGGACCTCAATGATATGATCGTGAATGAGTATTGATATACCCCACTAAACTTTGACAAACACCAGTAATGGTGTGTAGATCATTTACATATCTCTCCTATATATTTTGATACAATCTATCTAATTTACATATCTCTCTTATATATTTATGTTTGTGTGTGTGTTGTACTTCATACAAATCTACGATTCTCGACCGATCGGGACGAAACTTGGTACGTGTGTGTAGTTTGACCAGGCGGTGGTCGTTGTCGTATTGGCGAGCCCGTGCGACGCCCGTGCAGCGCATGTGCAGACGAGATCTCGGAAACGGGTGGAGCTATCGACTTGAAATTTGCTATGTGAATGTATCTTGCGCCGGGTACAAATTTTATCGGGTCGCCGAGCCCGTGCGACGCCCGTGCAGCGCATGCGCAGACGAGATCTCGGAAACGGGCGGAGCTATCGACTTGAAATTTGCTAGGTGAATGTATCTTGCGCCGGGTACAAATTTTATCGGGTCGCCGAGCCCGTGCGACGCCAGCTTCGCGCATGCGCAGACCAGATCTCGTAAACGGGTGGAGCTACCGGGTACAAATTTTTCTTATTGAAACGCGTGGAGCTAAAAATTAAAAAAAAATATAAAAAAAATGTCATGTTTCGGACAAGCCGCCGGTGGCGGGCTAACCTGCTAGTCTATTATATATTTTGAAAGATCTGTTTGTGTGTAATCGATGGACTCAAAAACGACTCAGCCAATTTCGATAAAACTTGGTACGTGGGGGTATTTTCGGGCCACGATGAACATAGGCCTATTAATTTGTTCGTGCGAGGTCAACTTTTCACGTGCCGAGGTCAAATCTGTTTTTACGCCGTTTTGCGCTAATATATTTCAGTTCGGTGCTCACAAATCGATTCGATATAGCGCGAATAATAAAATGCCAGTCATATAATTTGCACGGTTAGAATCTGTGGCGTTTCCTCTTTCCAACGATATATAATATGTATGTATCCGTTTTAGTTATCTGCCTCAATTATTAAGAAGAAGTGGTACGATCTTCTATCAGGGTAAAAACGATGCGTAACTTCTATGACGTCGTTAGAGGTCATAAAATTAGACCACGTTAACTCTTAAACGGCCGATGCATTTGACTGTTTCAGATGTCTTGGCGATATCTCGGGCACCGATGGTAATTTATCTTTACCTTGAAACTTGATAATTAATGAGCGTGTGTGTATATGAGGCGCGTTTATATACTTCAGTGGAAATCAAATCGGGTTAAACTGGCGGATTTTTACGGACGAAATTTGATGCATAGGGTATCTCGGTATCCGCTGGGCCAATTTCCCGGTATCCGCTGGGCCGATTTCCACCATTTTTACGGTGTTGGACCCCACCTGACCTTGACCTTCAAATTGGTAAATTCAAGGTCAAATCTGGTAAAACCGGATGGATTTCGACGGGTACTTTTGTTCAGGCACTGTGTTTTGGACGGGTAAAATCGTGACCCCACTTGACCTTGACCTTCAAAATAGACAATTCAAGGTCAAAGCCCGGACGAAGTCGGGTCACCTTCTAGTCTATTATATATTTTGGAAGATCTGTGTGTCTCTCTGTAATCGATGGACTCGAAAATGGCCCAGCCGATTTCGATGAAACTTGGTATGTGGGGATATTTTCGGCCGGGGACGAACATAGGCATATTAATTTGTCCGTGCGACGTCACCTTGACCTTGAAATCGGGTCATTTCAAGGTCAAACGCCCGAATATCACGGGATTTCGATGAAACTTGGTATGTGGGGGTACTTTCTTATGGCGAGTCTCATAAGCATATTCATTCGCCCGTGCGACGTGACATTGACCTTGAAATCGGGTAACTTCAAGGTCAAATCGCCAATTTTGATGGGATTTCGACGAAATTTGATACGTGGGGTTAGTTTTGTTCACCGATTGTTTTGGACGGATCCAATCGTGACCCCGACCAGACCTTGACCTTCAAAATGATCAATTCAAGGTCAAATCGGGTAAAACCGGATGGATTTCGACGGGCACGTTTGTCGGGTACTTTTGTCCGGGCAGTGTTTTTGGACTGGTCAAATCGTGACCCCACTTGACCTTGACCTTCAAAATGGACAATTCAAGGTCAAAGCCCGGACGAAGTCGGGTCACCTTCTAGTCTATTATATATTTTGAAAGATCTGTGTGTGTGTGTGTGTATCTGTTTGTGTGTAATCGATGGACTCAAAAACGGCTAAGCCAATTTCGATGAATCTTGGTATGTGGGGGTATTTTCGGGCCACGAGTAACATAGGCCTATTAATTTGTTCGTGCGAGGTCAACTTTTCACGTGCTGAGGTCAAATCTGTTTTTACGCCGTTTTGCGCAAATATATTTCAGTTCGGTGCTCACAAATCGATTCGATATAGCGCGAATAATAAATTGCCAGTCATATAATTTGCACGGTTAGAATCTGTGTGGCTTCATCTTTCCAACGATATATAATATGTATGTATCCGTTTTAGTTATCTGCCTCAATTATTAAGAAGAAGTGGTACGATCTTCTATCAGGGTAAAAACAATGCGTAACTTCTATGACGTCGTTAGAGTTCATAACGTTAGATCACGTTAACGCTCAACCGGCCGATTCATTTGACTGTTTCAGACGTCTTGGCGATATCTCGGGCACCGATGGTAATTTATCTTTACGTTGAAACTTGATAATTAATGAGCGTGTGTAAATGTGGCGCGTTTATATACTTGAGTGGAAATCAAACCGGGTTAAAAGGTCAAATCGGGTAAAACCGGATGGATTTCGACGGGTACTTTTGTCGGGTACTTTTGTTCGGGCAGTGTTTTGGACGGTCAAATCGTGACCCCACTTGACCTTGGCATTCAAAATAGACAATTCAAGGTCAAACCCCGGACGAAGTCGGGTCACCTTCTAGTCTATTATATATTTTTGGAAGATCTGTGTGTGTGGGTGTCTGTCTGTAATCGATGAACTCAAAAACGACTAAGCCAATTTCGATGAAACTTGGTATTTGGGGGTATTTTCGGGCCACGAGTAACATAGGCCTATTAATTTGTTCGTGCGAGGTCAACTTTTCACGTGCCGAGGTCAAATCTGTTTTTACGCCGTTTTGCGCTAATATATTTCAGTTCGGTGCTCACAAATCGATTCGATATAGCGCGAATAATAAATTGCCAGTCATATAATTTGCACGGTTAGAATCTGTGTGGCTTCATCTTTCCAACGATATATAATATGTATGTATCCGTTTTAGTTATCTGCCTCAATTATTAAGAAGAAGTGGTACGATCTTCTATCAGGGTAAAAACAATGCGTAACTTCTATGACGTCGTTAGAGTTCATAACGTTAGATCACGTTAACGCTCAACCGGCCGATGCATTTGACTGTTTCAGACGTCTTGGCGATATCTCGGGCACCGATGGTAATTTATCTTTACGTGTGTAAATGTGGCGCTTTTATATACTTGAGTGGAAATCAAATCGGGTTAAAAGGTCAAATCGGGTAAAACCGGATGGATTTCGACGGGTACTTTTGTCGGGTACTTTTGTTCGGGCACTGTGTTTTGGACGGGTCAAATCGTGACCCCACTTGACCTTGGCCTTCAAAATAGACAATTCAAGGTCAAACCCCGGACGAAGTCGGGTCACCTTCTAGTATATATATATATATATATATATATATATATATATATATACATATATACTAGAAGGTGACCCGACTTCGTCCGGGCTTTGACCTTGAATTGTCTATTTTGAAGGCCAAGGTCAAGTGGGGTCACGATTTGACCGGTCCAAAACACAGTGCCCGAACAAAAGTACCCGACAAAAGTACCCGTCGAAATCCATCCGGTTTTACCCGATTTGACCTTGAATTGACCATTTTGAAGGTCAAGGTCAGGTGGGGTCGAACACCAACACCCCAAAAATGGTGGAAATCGGCCCAGCGGATACCGGGAAATCGGCCCAACGGATACCGAGATACCCTATGCATCAAATTTCGTCCGTAAAAATCCGGCAGTTTAACCCGATTTGATTTCCACTGAAGTATATAAACGCGCCTCATATACACACACGCTCATTAATTATCAAGTTTCAACGTAAAGATAAATTACCATCGGTGCCCGAGATATCGCCAAGACGTCTGAAACAGTCAAATGCATCGGCCGTTTAAGAGTTAACGTGATCTAACTTTATTACCTCTAGCGACGTCATAGAAGTTACGCATTGTTTTTACACTGATAGAAGATCGTACCACTTCTTCTTAATAATTAAGGCAGATAACTAAAACGGATACATACATATTATATATCGTTGGAAAGAGGAAACACGAAAGATTCTCATAGTGTCATTATTATGACTGGCATGTTATTATTCGCGCTGTTTCGAACCGATTTGTAAGCACCGAACTCAAATGAAAGTCCCGTAACACAGCGTAAAAACAGATTTGACCTCGGCACGTGAGAAGTTGACCTCGCACGGACAAATTAATAGGCCTATGTTCATCGTGGCCCGAAAATACCCCCACATACCAAATTTCATCGAAATTGGCTCAGCCGTTTTTGAGTCCATCGATTACACACAAACACACACACCCACAGATACACACACACACACACAGATCTTTCAAAATATATAATAGACTAGAAGGTGACCCGACTTCGTCCGGGCTTTGACCTTGAATTGTCTATTTTGAAGGCCAAGGTCAAGTGGGGTCACGATTTGACCCGTCCAAAACACAGTGCCCGAACAAAAGTACCCGACAAAAGTACCCGTCGAAATCCATCCGGTTTTACCCGATTTGACCTTGAATTTACCATTTTGAAGGTCAAGGTCAGGTGGGGTCCAACACCACAAAAATGGTGGAAATCGGCCCAGCGGATACCGGGAAATCGGCCCAGCGGATACCGAGATACCCTATGCATCAAATTTCGTCCGTAAAAATCCGCCAGTTTAACCCGATTTGATTTCCACTGAAGTATATAAACGCGCCTCATATACACACACGCTCATTAATTATCAAGTTTCAACGTAAAGATAAATTACCATCGGTGCCCGAGATATCGCCAAGACGTCTGAAACAGTCAAATGCATCGGCCGGGTGAGAGTTAACGTGATCTAACTTTATGACCTCTAACGACGTCATAGAAGTTACGCATCGTTTTTACCCTGATAGAAGATCGTACCACTTCTTCTTAATAATTGAGGCAGATAACTAAAACGGATACATACATATTATATATCGTTGGAAAGAGGAAACGCCACAGATTCTAACCGTGCAAATTATATGACTGGCATTTTATTATTCGCGCTATATCGAATCGATTTGTGAGCACCGAACTGAAATATATTAGCGCAAAACGGCGTAAAACAGATTTGACCTCGGCACGTGAAAAGTTGACCTCGCACGAACAAATTAATAGGCCTATGTTCATCGTGGCCCGAAAATACCCTCACGTACCAAGTTTCATCGAAATTGGCTTAGTCGTTTTCGAGTCCATCGATTACACACAAACCCACAGATACACACACACACAGATCTTTCAAAATATATAATAGATATATATATATACTAGAAGGTGACCCGACTTCGTCCGGGGTTTGACCTTGAATTGTCTATTTTGAAGGCCAAGGTCAAGTGGGGTCACGATTTGACCCGTCCAAAACACTGCCCGAACAAAAGTACCCGACAAAAGTACCCGTCGAAATCCATCCGGTTTT
Organism: Siphonodentalium dalli; assembly: GCA_032622095.1. Classification (NCBI taxonomy): domain Eukaryota; kingdom Metazoa; phylum Mollusca; class Scaphopoda; order Gadilida; family Siphonodentaliidae; genus Siphonodentalium; species Siphonodentalium dalli. The sequence continues at coordinate 258,110,587 of CP136061.1, read as the reverse complement.
ACCCGATTTGACCTTTTAACCCGATTTGATTTCCACTCAAGTATATAAACGCGCCTCATATACACACGCTCATTAATTATCAAGTTTCAACGTAAAGATAAATTACCATCGGTGCCCGAGATATCGCCAAGACGTTGTGTAAGTATAAAATCCCAATGGCAGTGCCATCTGACCATTCGCGAGCCCATGAGTCCACTCCTTCACCATTCAACTGCTACCGTCGTTGGAATTGATGGGTTAATCGCGTGATGAATAAAGAGCGTTCGTATATGGGGTATCGTTGTTAAAGAGGGTTTATATACACGAGTATAAATACGGCTGAATCGACCGCCTCGGAAACTGGGTATATCGAAACGAAATTTCGTGCTTAGGGGTTCCAAGGGACGGGGGAGATTTTCTTCAGGACAGTTTGTCCGCCCGATGTGACCTTGACCTTGAAACCGGTACCCACAAATCACCTTGGGCGATATCTCGGTAGTCTGCGGTGGCATCGAGGTGAAACGCCACTTCGGGGGAGAAGGCATCAACGATCTTTATATTGACCATATTCGGAGATGTTAGCGACGAACGCTATCCCATGCGTACGAAACTACTGATGCAAACGCGAAATACATTTATCTCGATTAAAAAGGCAGAATTTATCTAAGAGGCGTAACTCTACATTGTTTATATCGTACAATGGGTTGTTGTGTCATTCTTGTATCTGTATGTCCTAAGAACAGGGGAATTTTTCATCGGGTCAGTCTTTTAGGGACGGGTACCATGAATTAACTCATGAAAAAAAATGCGTGTTGTGTTCTGTCCTAGGAACAGGGGAAATGTTCATCGGGTCAGTCTGTTATGGACGGGTACCATGAATTAAGTCATGAAAAAAAAATGCATGTTGTGTGGTGTCCTAGGAACAGGGGAAATTTTCATCGGGTCAGTCTTTTAGGGACGGGTACCATGAATTAACTCATGAAAAACAAAAAAATGCGTGTTGTGTGATGCTGTCGTTCCTAGGAAGGGAAGGGGGGATTTCATCGGGTCAGTTTTTCCGCCCGAAAAATGCCGAATAAAATTAAAAAAAAAAAAATTTAAATTAAATTAAATTAAAAAAAATATATATATATATAAAACAAAAAATTAACTGTTAAAAAATAAAATCATAATTAAATAAAAACAAAATCATTTTAAAAATGTCATGTTTCTGACCAACCACGCCAGTGGCGGGCTAACCTGCTAGTCTATTATATATTTTGGAACTTCTTTCTGTCTGCCTGTGTATGTCTTATGGACTCAAAAACTGCTGGAACGATCCGACTCAAGTTTGACATGTAAGTCTACTTTGATCCCATGGACAATATGAGCTGGTCCAATTTCACACACGAACGTGTCATTGACCAGACATTGACCTCGCTCATATACGCTCATATAGGCATGTTTCAGGACCTCGACCGATCCGACTTAAATTTGGTATGTATACCTACATTGATCCTGTGGACAATATGGGCAGGTCCAATTTCACGTGTGATCGTGTCCTTGGTCTGGCTCATATACGCTCATATAGGTATGTTTCTTGACTGATCGAACAATAGTCTGATCAGACGCTGTATATTCTGCCCAGGCGGAGGCGATCACCAAGAAATCCCTAAATAGCCCGGACGAAGTCGGACACATCAGCTAGTAAGGACATACATAGCTATTCACGCCCCAGTGCGGGTTATTTCAAGGGAGCGTCGTTAGATACTGTGTCACGATCGGAACTCTTACGAAATCTTAGCTAATTATGTTGACCCCAACAAGCCATAAGTTTATAGATGTTGGCTACCATGCCATTAGATGGTCATATATAGCGGGCATCCGTAATATATATTTCGTCATTGTTTGCTACCATTCCAGTCAGATAGTCGTAGAGTGGACATCACTGTTGAACATCTCGCCAATATCTGCTACCATGCCATGCAGATAGTCATATAGCGGGCATCACTTATGTATATTTCGTCATTGTTTGCTACAATGTCATTTAAAGTCATATAGCGGCCATCGCCGTTGAACATCTCAAACATTGTATGAGATACCATGCCACTTATATAGTCATATAGCGGGCATCATTTATGTATATATTTCGTCATTGTTTGCTACCTTGCCACTTATATAGTCATATAGCGGCCATCACTTATGTATATATTTCGTCATTGTTTGCTACCTTGCCACTTATATAGTCATATAGCGGCCATCACTTATGTATATGTTTTGTCATTGTTACCATGCCATGCCATTCAGATAGTCATATAGCGGGCATCAATGATGTATATTTCGTCATTGTTTGCTACACTGCCACTCATATAGTCATATATCGGGGATCAATTATGTATATTTCGTCATTGTTTGCTACACTGCCACTCATATAGTCATATAGCGGGCATCAATTATGTATATTTCGTCATTGTTTGCTACCATGCCAATTAGATAGTCATATAGCGGCCATCGCTGTTGAACATCTCGTCATTGTCTGCTACCATTCAATTCATATAATCGTACAGTACACATCACCGTTAGACATTTCGTCAGTGTTTGTGATACTACACCATTCAGATAGTCGTTTTTTTTTGCGTAATGAGAACATATCTCATATTGTGAGAGTAAACATGTGTTGTTCTCGAATATTCATAATATTGCCTGATTTCTTACACATAGATGTAATTTCTCTAACGAACAACCCGCAATCGAATCTACTACAATCATAGCTTTACAATCATATCGTCGATCTTGTTACAGATTGTACCGGGAGTAATCGGGTGTGGCTGTCAGACTCGCGCATGTGTGTCTACATAAGCACAGATTCAAGAACACACGAATCGGCTGCTTCCGCATGTACGGCAATGTGTGGACAGCTGCTCCGCATAAAAAATGCAGCCATGGTCAACGAGCTTCGTGGCCATCTTACATCGCGTGAGTATAGCACGGGTCATGATAATAAACATAACGCGGCCATAGTTAATGAGCTTCATGGTCATCTGTACATCGAGTGAGTATAGCACGAATCATGATAATAAACATAACGCGATCATGGTTAACGAGCTTCGTTGCCATCTTACATCGAGTGAGTTTATCATGATAATAAACATAACGCGATAATGGTTAACGAGCTTCGTGGGCATCTTACACCGAGTGAGTATATCATGATAATAAACATGAGTCAGTGCCACAATACATATGGTCAGTAAAGATAATGAAATGATAACATTATATAGCAAGCACCGGGGTTTCAGCCTTCTATAATATTTATTATAACAATGACCACTCACACTGAGTCAGTGCCACAATAAATCCGATCAGTGAAGACAATGAAATGATAACATTGTATAGCAAGCACCGGGGCTTCAGCCTTCTATAATAGTTATTATTTCCACCTATAAGGGCGTTCTCTAGAACATCAATGACGTTTTATCCTGCGATAAAACTCCATAACACTAACTAAATTACGTGAATATGTAAGTTCATTATGGCCCTGGGGCGCTAATGGGATTTGCTTGTCGTTAGCAAGAGATGGCCCGACACGTCACGTGGCCAAACTGCCGATGAATTTTTCGGAATTTCTTTATTCTAATAAAGCTTTTTAACGAAGAAATACCCGATTGCCATGTGCTACATAGAACACATACCTAACTAAATGGTATCCTAAGGTAAACACAGGTATATATTATTTCAATTTAAGCATTATTACGCGAGTTATTTGTTCTCAGATGCCGGTGATATTTTGCCTACTTTCGATGTATTTTGGTTACATGATTTTTGTTTTGATCACGTGATATTGTTTGCACACAAACCAGACGATCTATGCGTGTTTGTGTAAATTAAAAAAATGTATCAATCCAGTGAATTAGACGAAAATCAATTAAATTTTCTTGAAAATAGTGCTAGACCGGATAGCACATCTCGATCAACAATTTACGGAGTGAGACGCTTCGAAGACTTGCTTGAAAAAAGAAGCAAAAGTTGTGATTTCTCGTCGATATCAACAGATAGTCTAAATGACCTGTTGAGCAAATTTTATGCACAAGTTAAACCGAAGAAATCCGGCGGTTCTCTGACACCGAGCACTTTGACATGTTTACGGGCAGCAATTCACAGGCATATTATATCCGCGCCCACAAGCCGACAAATAAACATAATTAAGGATAGATAATTCTCTAGCAGCAACACAATGTTTGAGGCGAGATGCAAATTGTATTTCAAATGCAATAATCCAAAACCGAAACCGAAACCTAAGCCCAGCACTGGACACGCCGTCCTGGTACTTTTAAACATACGATTCATCACCAGATGTTCTTCTGGAATCGCTATGGTTCTACTTGTATTACTGTTTCGGTGGACCCATATGACGACATAAACATTCGCCTTAAGCCAGGACTCTGACGGAGTGGAATATGTTGAGATGGCGCAAACGGACGTCACTAAAAATCACCAAGGTGGCAACAAACAACGTAATATCGACTACAATACCCAAATAATGTATGGCGATGGGGTTGCAATTTTCAAATTGTATTATAGTAGAAAGAACCGACACATACCAGACTTTTTCAACTACCGAGGAACACATATGGACCGAATGAGCACTGGTTTCGCAACGAGCCCCTTGGGAAGAACACCTTATGAAATATGATGCAAACGATTTCAACAAAAGCCGGTTTTCACAAGTCTAAACGTGCCACAGCGTCAGGGCATCAACAATAAGGACGTTGTATCAGGCTGGGGTAAATCCGGAGAGTATAATTTCGGTGACGAACCACACGAATACTGCCAGTCTGAAACATTATATCACGGATATATCGACGGCGCAGAAACGTGAATGTTCAAACATTCTAAATGCATCCATGAGGATCAACCCTCAAAATGATGCATCTATGAGCGTCAATCCCGATATTTATGAACTGTCGGACAATGATGATTTCGAGGTGGGCGCCTTAGTATTGACACCAGTAGTATTTCGTCAAACACAACTACGGATCCTAATATAATTGGGGTTACCGACCAGACCGAGATAATTCCCTTAGGACCCTTAACGCAACCTATGAACTTGACATCGTCCGATTACGGCATCATCACCATTCCTGCAGCAACACCACCTGGAACTATTTTTAATATTGATGTGCCAACTTCTGCATCATCAACTCACAATTCATTCCAGCGTCAAATGCACACAACGCACAATTTCATGGCTGGCGCTACAGTTCACCAGTGCACAATAAATTACAATTATGGAGTAGAGAAGTGAATTGACTGAAACTCCATAGAACAATTAAATTATTGTGATCAAATGTTGATGATATTGAATACTATTCTATATTTTGATTAAATTGTGTTAATTCAGAGATGTAGTGAAATATTCGAACTTGCCGGGGTACGACACTTACATAATGATAGTGTGTGGAAATAATAGTAATAACATGATATTTTTCGGGCATTATGGTTTCTTAACGGCCCTCCCGGAATGATTAACAGCCCTCGTGCCTATTAGCGGCCCTCGACTTCGTCTCGGGCCGCTTATAGGCCCTCTGGCTGTTAATCATTCCTATCGGGCCGTTAAGAAACCATAATGCCCTCAAAAATCATGTTATCGTAATATTATAACAATGAATACTCTTACCGAGTCAGTGCTACAATAAATCCGATCAGTAAAGACAGTGTAATGATAACATTATATAGCAAGCACCGTGGCTTCAGCCTTCTATAATATTTATTATAACATTGTATAGCAAGCACTGGGGCTTCAGCCTTCTATAATATTTATTATTACAACTTTATAGGCCGTTGTCTTGGCCATTGATAATGTTTTTTCTGGGCGTTCCAAATAGCGCATTGTTATCAAAACAGCGGGCCGCGGGCCGATAATGAGAAGACTAGTTTATTATCGGCCCGCCGCCCGGAAACTAGATCTCGTTTATTATCGCGCGACTTACGTCCCTTCAACTTCCGATCTGGCGTGTTTATTTCAAGAAAATAATGGGAAGATGTATCCGATTTTCCCGACACTATAGTGATTTTATGATTGGAATTCACGCTATATGATTAAATTATTGTATCAGGCGTAAGTATGCATTAATAAATTTAGCTGTCAACCTCTCATTGTTTGTTACTCGTCTTCCATGCTGGTTATTTCCCTGTCCCGTGTCAGCTGACAAGTCAAATGATATCAAATTTAAATGTTCTTGAAAATATTTCTCTGTTAATCTACGTCATTATTCACTGAATCCTCAAATGGGTCAAATGTCCAAAAACTGTGGTAATAATAGTAATAACATGATTTCATTGGACAGTATGGTTTATTAACGGCACTCTGGAATGATTAACAGCCCTCGGGCCTATTAGCGTCCCTCAACTCCGTCTCGGGCCGCTAATATGCCATTGGGCTGTTAATCATTTCAGCCGGGCCGTTAATACTCATACTGAGTCAGTGCCACAATACATATGATCAGTAAAGACAATGAAATGATAACATTATATAGCAAGCACCGGGGCTTCAGCCTTCTATAATATTTATTATAACATTGTATAGCAAGCACTGGGGCTTCAGCCTTCTATAATAGTTATTATAACATTGTATAGAAAGCGCCGGGGCTTCAGCCTTCTATAATAGTTATTATAACATTGTATAGCAAGCACTGGGGCTTCAGCCTTCTATAATAGTTATTATAACATTGTATAGCAAGCACGGGGCTTCAGCCTTCTATAATAGTTATTATAACATTGTATAGCAAGCACGGGGCTTCAGCCTTCTATAATAGTTATTATAACAATGAACACTCATACTGAGTCAGTGCCTCAATAAATATGATCAGTAAAGACAATGGAATGATAACATTGTACAGCAAGCACCGGCGCTTCAGCTTTCTATAGATCCCACACATTATTATATAAACCAAAGTTGAATCAAACTTCCATATATTTGACAGTTTGTTTATGGACATTAAGTGTGCTCTCTGCTAGAAATGAGATATTCTCAGCTTTTCTATCAAATTAGCAGGACCAATTAACCAGGGGTACGTCATTTTATTCCTGGTTAAATTCATAAATCACCCATCACAACGTCCCTGACAACAGAACCCACCAACATCATATAAAAATAAGCAGGACCACTTAACCAGGGGTGGGTCATTGTATTCCTCGTATGGTTCATAAACTGTGAATGGCGTCTGCGTCTGCTGCTCGGGATAGCACCAATCATGATAATAAACATAACGCGGCCATGGTTAATGTGCTTCGTGGCCATTATACACCGAGTGAGTATAGCACGAATAAATATGATAAACATAACGCGGCCATGGTTAACGAGCTACGTGGCCATCTTACATCGGGTGAGTATAGCACGAATCATGATAATAAACATAACGCGGTCATGGTTAACGAGCTACGTGGCCATCTTACATCGAGTGAGTATAGCACGAATCATGATAATAAACATAACGCGGCCATGGTTAACGAGCTTCGTGGCCATCTTACATCGGGTGAGTATAGCACGAATCATGATAATAAACATGATGCGGTCATGGTTAACGAGATTCGTGGCCATCTTACATCGAGTGAGTATAGCACGAATCATGATAATACTCATAACGCGGCCATTCTATACCGAGTGAGTATAGCATGAGTCATGATAATAAACATAACGCGGCTACATTGAGTGAGTATAGCATGGATCATGATAATAAACATAACGCGGCCATTCTACATTGAGTGAGTATAGCATGGACCATGATAATAAACATAACGTGGCCATTCTACGTCGAGTGAGTATAGCACGAATCATGATTATACACATAACGCGGCCATTCTCTATCGAGTGAGTATAGTATGAGTCATGATAATATTCATAACGCGGCCATGGTTAATGAGCTTCGCGGCCATCTTATATAGAGTGAGTATAGCACGAATCATGATAATAAAATTAACGCGGCCATGGTTAACGAGCTACGTGGCCATCTAGCATCGAGTGAGTGTAGCACGAATCATGATAATAAAAATAACGCGGCCATGGTTATCGAGCTTCGTGGCCATCTTATATCGACACCCTAAATCTAGTTGGATGAACGTTGTATACAACTCGATGGGTGCGAATTTGTTGTATACTTATTATCCAACAGTCTAGTACGATGTACCCAACTGAATGCGTAAACTGTCTTCTGTGGTATTACTTTCATACCACGTTGGATAAAACCGCCACGTGACCGGGTCATTCAATAGCAGCGCGTTTCCGGTGCGGGCGAGCATGCGAGTTTTTGGCTCCAAATATTTCAAAACAAGATGGACGACTACGTGAACAAACTCCTGAGCGACTGGAAAGTGGGGCAAGACGTCGTGGATAGCTTTGCCGGTATAGTATACCTTTGTTATAATTATTCTTTGTACGATACACTGATTATGTAGGCTTTATGTATTGAGTGTATATTTATTTATATTTGCCAAATTTTGAAGTTTACAAATTTACACAACTGCACTAATTTGACTATAGTAGTACACTCATACACTCAACACATAAACCATACATAATCAGTGTATCGTACAAAGAATAATTATAACAAAGGTATACTAAACCGGCAAAGTTATCCACGACGTTTTGTCCCATTTTACTTTCCAATCAACGTTGGGTAAACTTTCCAATCAACAAATGTCATCCAACCCTACCCAACACCCAACAGTTCAATAAACGTAGATAGGTGCTGTGGGCAATTAACGTTGATTGATTGTTGTGTGAAATTTCATCCAACACGTTGTATAATTAACATACAACCGTTGGTAGTAAATATACATGCAACGTTGTGTAAAAGTGTATCCAACAAAATTGTCATGCAACTTTTCACACAACGTAGATAGGGGCTGTGGGCATACAACGGTTGATTGACTGTTGTATAACTTCTTATCCAACTAAATTTAGTGTGGAGTGAGTATGCACGAATTATGATAATAAACATAACGCGGCCTTGGTCAATGAGCCTATTGGCCATCTAATATCGCGTGAGTATAGCACGAATCATGATCAAAATTCATAGCGCAGCGATGATTAACAGGTTTCGTGGTAATCTTACATCGAGTGAGTATATCACGAACCATGATAATAAGCATAACGCAGCCACTATTAGCTTCGTAGCCATCTTTTATCAAGTGAGTGTAGCACGAATTATGATAATAAACATAACCACGCTGGTCATCCGTGTATCGAGGACGCGGATGAGTAACGTTGGACGCGCGCGCCTCCCGCTTGTTTGCATTGTCACTGGTTGCTCAGAAAATCGGCGACTAGATGTCTTTAAAATATATCAACCTATATTTTATTGTTTGTTGTGTTTTTGTACAACCTCGGCCAAGCAACCATTTTCAATAATTCCGAACGAGGACCCGTAGAAATGTTTTATGGGAAAGTAACTGGACCCGAATATTGATAACGATGGACGCGCTTTTTTTCAAACGAATTTACCTTCACACGACATGACATAGGCATATGCGGCCTATTTTGGGCATGTTTGAAGAACAATAAATGTCGACTTTTTGCGATATGGCCATTTTATAATCAGATTATATATTTTATACAACATAATGATATATAGACAATAACACAGAGTCTCCGTTGGTGGCTACACACCTCGATTTTCCAACTTTATCCCATTGAGCCAGACAAAACTTCCCTTCCAAGTTCTCGAAATTCCAGTCGCACCGCCATCTTGGGTTGGAATGTTCCAACTGGTGCCTTAATTTTCCAAGTGTTGGATATTTCTCTTCCAGCACCCTTCCTATCTGGAAAATATCTGACTGATGTCCATTTTAGTACAAAAATGTAATCAAAATCAGAGGGGGCGGGGCAAATAGAACCCAGTAGTCCCTGTGGATTGGTCCTTTTCTGACTTTCGATCGCATTTTTACCACGTTCAAAGACAAATTATGGCTACTTAAACTTAATTTAAATGGCTAGGCTTAAACTGCATGGACCTACTTATCAATGGTTAATGAAACAGACTGCATATGAGACTGAGCTACCATTGGTCATATATACAAATAGCTGGGACTATTCTCCACACGCGAGAACAGAGCCTGCTGTGCATACGTATATATGTGTCTATAGATGCTGAAAATTATTTGACAAGTTTAATTAACGATGATTTTCTTATATCTCTGGGGCTTTCTGTTGACATGGCCGACATTCCATCCGCAAGGTTACTCAAACCATTTTACTGTGCGCCATTATTTTGTCTGCTTTATTCTTCTATGTTTACAATTTTCATCAAACTTTTGGGACTGGGTCCCCAATTTTCAATTGGAAAAACTTGTGTTAGACGGGTGGGTGCACAGCTCTGACAGGTAAAATCTTGCTTTCCATGTTTGGTGGGTCCCCTGTCAAAATAGGAAAATGCGTAACCTGTAGTCTGTCAACTAGTTTCCCTTATAATTATACTGTTGAAAATCAAACTATGCATGGATACACTATCAACCTATATTTATACAAAATTAACAACTAATTATAAACGAAGCATGAATAATTGTAACATTAGCACAAAGTTAGAAGAGAGACACCCCACCCATGTCATACATTTCCTGATTTAGATAATAGTATGTTTTTGCAGTTAAAGAATCTGGAGTGTATTCTGATTATGTTCTGATTCATATATGTTTAATAAAATCGTGTCGACGTCTCAATTATATTGACCCGGTTTATTCCATTATGGCTCTATCGAATTTGCGAGAGCTTACGTGTATACTGTGTGAGGACTTGTCACGCTTCTTGTTTCCAAAATGCGCATCTTGCAACCTGACCAATTGTTCATTCCCATGCACTAAAACATTTCATTTGATACCCCCCTTCGCATGTTCTCAAAATTGCCCAATGGTTATAACAAATGTACATAACTTAACTAATCTTACAGATCGGATTAGTCATATCCATGCACTTCAAACCTTCATATTTAAACCTGGTTTAAACTTGTATTGATGGTTTAGCTAAACCGGGGTTAAAGGGCGTTTGTGGTCGTTTATTGACGAGCAAACGAGCATGCAATCAAACTACCGAGTTGCCATGTGGACAACAAGCAGACCGCCAGAGTGACTATTGTCACGGCCTCAGTTATCGCGAACAAGCACACGTACGCTGGTGTGAGAATACATCAATTGGGACATGATAATACCAATCAGTCAATCTCACATTATAGACACACCGATAGTCGATGTTATGTGCAACTCCACCCATGTAAACGGCGGTCCAGAAAGACGGATTCGTCATCCAAGATCAAGTCTTCCTAAATAATGTTTAGCTGGACCGTCGATAATAATGGATTAGTTTATGGTTATAACGCGCAAAATAATATCGCAATTAACAAAACTAATTGACCCCCGTGCACTTTTACAAATATGAGTGTTTCCGCTTATAATTTCCCAATCAAAATGTGCTTGTCGTATAATTATTAATTTTAGCCGTGAATTGAAACGCAGCGGTTTGTCATTATGTAATTTTGTATACGCTTAATTATCTCGACGATTCAGAGGCACTACTGCTAAATGTTTGGTCTGGCTGGAACATGTTTAAACCAGATATGATGAATGCGCCACTTATGCCTATATACGGTTTCTGGTTTAAACCACGAATTTATATATGTCAACCGGCGGTTTAAACCTAGAGGTTGTAGACGTAGACCAGGTTTAATTGTAATTTTCCTTTTCTTTATGGCATTTTTATCTCGCAGAATAATGTAATTTCTTTGCCGTTGTCCGATAGAATTATTCCTGGGTGGTTTCATTTGTTATATACACACTTCTTGTTTTACTGTTGAGGTTCAGCTTTAAATAGTTTAGTTCCGTGTTCGGGTGGGATGTGGTGACATGGTCAACAGTGTCACCAAAAGTGGTGAATGGCAGTTTGCAGGTGGAACATTGGAATGGGGTAGGTGTTATATCGTCCATTCCTGTATAATAAGAGAATGCAAGCGTTAGACTGTATTTAATTTGCGACCCCTTGGTATTTTCCATCTAACATCTCAAATCTCACACTGGTTATAATAAATGTTTAACTTAACATGTTTTATACATTTGTTTTGACATTTTAAACTGACGCTATTTCAGTCCTGGGTTTGAAAGTTACCTTTATTGCTGGGAAACTCAAACTTATGATTGGTCTGGAATTGACATTTGTGGATTATATTAAACCTGAAATGTTCAACAACAAATTAACTGCTTGAGTATCACAACAACGTGTCGGCATGAGTTAGTGATTTCCACTTATGTGTAACTCAATCAAACCATGCACGTGTATATCGATACAAACATTAATATACACTGTTAGTTGTACAAACAGAAACAGACAACGTTTTGTCTGTTTAAAATTTGCTGTGCAATAGATGGTTGACAATGCAACAAATAATGGTAAAACACATAAACATGTGATTCCTTATACATTCAAAACATTCATGTTTCTAAATAAATTGTTTGTCGGAATATTCGCGTCCCCAGTTAAGCAATGTGATTCCTGACGCGCGTCCAGCGTTAC